>JALGBA010000064.1:0-325000 GCA_023970755.1 Azemiops feae
TTCAGCCCATCATCCATTTATTTTAGGTGATTGTGCAATTTCAGCATTACAGTATGCCAAACAATGTAGTTATTACTGTCTATTTCACAAATGGGAACCAGAAAAGCACTTAGAGCACTAGCTTTATTCTGTACAGAACAAAAGCTATCAATAAACTCAGAAAACCAAAGTTTTAGTGTTATCATAAAACTCACAAATGACAAATAAATGGGACTCAAACTGAGCAGGTATGACCTATAAACATCTTAGAGTGCAGTACCCTGCTTCTTTGTCCTGGAATTCTCTTTTTCAAACGGGGCAAATGTCACAGTGCCTATTTCTACAGCTATCCTATGATTTTACCAATCAGAAGGAGCCTATTTCTCAGGCACAAGAAACCAGGAGCTGGAATAGAGTTCAAAAATACTCCTTTTCATGCTACCTATACACCAGAATCTGATCTATTAACTGTCAAGGCAAATTCAAATTGGCACTAGATAAGAGTCAACGGAATTCATGGGGGGCTGGATTTAAGTCCCGGGTGCAGCTTAGTGACTTCAAACATACAATGCATTTGATTTTGGATCTTCTGCTGACTATTTATCCTCACTGTGAAAGCATAACCTTACATGTATGCTGAGTATATCTTAATATATCATTGCATTCACCTATGCCTTGGCAAAGCAGTACACGATGGTGCAAACATCTTTCAATTCAACGAGTGGTGGGATTCAGCCAGTTCGCACCACTTCGGCAGAACTGGTAGCTAATTTTTTGTTGCCCAGGCCCAGAATGGACTTCTGGAAGCGGCATCCATACAGAGAACCGGTTGTTCACATATTTGAATCCCACCACTGAATTCAACAGTACCATATAAACCAGTTTTATTCATCCAAGGTTTATCTGTTTTGCAGGCTAAAGATGCTTGACTGTCCAAAAGGCTTATTTACACCTAAACACTCTGAAAGAGCATGATAATGTATAGCATCTTTGTAACAGGTTTTGCATTGTTGCAGTGCCAGCATCAGTTACTGAGGGAATGACTTGCAATATGTAGTGTACATGACAATTCTTATTATATAAAATAATAATTATTGTATATCGTATTAAATATTATAAACATTACTGATAAGAGATTGATTAAATTTAACAGGTATGATTTGGTGATGTAGGATGTGCAATTCCCAGAACTGCTATCCTCCAGTCTGAAACCCTTCAGATAGGTTGGGTTTGCAACTCTGATAATTTTGCTTCCCTGGCCTGATATATCCTACACGAGTGGAATTGGTCCCAACATTTACCAGCCAGCATGGTTTTCTGGGAGAGCACCAGCTTGGGGAAAGCTAGCGTGCACATCTTTTGTTCCCATTTTGGCAAAATTGCCTGCTGCAATTCAGGTCTTTGGAGGGAGCTGCAACATGGTACAGGAAATCATGTGTCTCTGTCGATCCATTAAGGAGACACAAAGGCCATCCAGACAACACATTGTTTTAATCAGCTAATGGGAAGAACCTGAAAATAGGATATTAGTTTTCCACTGGAAAAGATTTTCATAGAAGGGAGAAAGGGGTGCTACTGGGCTGGCAAATGAAACAGTCATTAAATAAATAATCTCCCTTCTCTCTCCCCCTCTCCCCCTCCCTCCCTCCCTTCCTCTCTCTCTCTCTCTCTCTCTCACACACACACACACACACAGAATTCTGAAGGAGAACTTAGATAGAGAAGGTGCCACAAATATGGAAATGGGATAAAGTCACTTAGCTTCTAGTCAGTATCTTATGAAGTACTACAAAATTCCTTTAACAGTTTGTAAACAGAAATGTTTCATATTATCTTTCATCAGAAACAAGGACCTTGGGGACCATTTGTCCTGATTTGAGAGGGTCTTAATGTATCCCAGCAAACTAATTAGAGCTTACTCTGAAACGAAGACAGAATGCCAGACTTTACCACCCTTGCTTTAAGACTCTTCACCTCTTCCAGGAAATGAGAAGAGTTCAAGATACATATAATCTGTCTAGAGCTCAATTCATATTCCTGAAAATGCCATTCCCAGCCTTCTTCATTTTATCCTGACCATCTGGGTTCACTTGTCCTAGACTGCTTTCAAGTTGAATATTTCTGACCTGCCTGTGAACTTTGGCAGAGCAAAACAGGACAGTGTTGAACACAATAAATGTAGCCTCCAGAGTTTCTGTACAATTAAAATGCAGCTCTGATCCTTGGAAGCAGGGCAGGATACAAATATAATATATAAGTACTTTTATGAATTGTGAGCTCTAAATTACAGCCGAAGAACAAAGCATCTTATGGCAACATAAAGGCTAACAGATTTATTGCAGCATATGCCTTTGTAGTGTTGTGCTTTCACAAAACTTCGGCCTCAATAAATCTGTTTGTCTTTATGGCATCACATTTTATTGTTGTTGCTGATGCAAAATGGCTGCTTCTCTGCAGCTTAAAGTACAATGATCACATTCTCCATGTGATACTCCTCATACTCTGTTGACCATAAAGCCATGCATATTTCTGTTCCAGTGAGATATTCAGTTGCTTTCTGCAGCTGGAGTATTTATTGTTGTATAGTGTGAATATTACAAACATGTGCTTGGAAACATATCTGAAAATGCAAGTAATGTTTTGATACACACTACAGTATGATTAGTTTCAGGTGCCTCTCAAGTGGATTCAGTTGCAATCCTCATTTTGCTATTATGAACACTCATTAATTTGTTCTATTAATCTTTATCCCTTTTCTCCAAGGAGTTAATGATCACATGCATGGATTTCTAGTCTAGTATTTTCTTTAGGACTGCCTTTTGATGTAGATTAAAAGACAGTGGCTATAAAATCTCCAAATCATCATGATTTGAATGTGGGTTACTCAATTACTAAGCAGCATACCTCTAACAGCTCAATCAGAGCCTAAGCAGGGGGTTGGACTAGAAGACCTCCAAGGTCCCTTCAAACTCTATGTATTCTATTCTATTCTATTCTATTCTATTCTATTCTATTCTATTCTATTCTATTCTATTCTATTCTATTCTATTCTATTCTATTCTATTCATTTCCTTGGCTTAGAGAGTTGAAACAGAGAGCTAAAGTGCAAATGGAGGAAATATCATGGCAAGTCATTTGTTGTTTTTTTCAGGCCCATTTGAGATCTTACTCTGTGCCCATGGATGCAACAAAAAGGTCCTATAGAGTAGTCATGTATTTTACAGCCAATACCATTTATTAAGATATTATACTCTGGATCTGAAAGACTGATTTCTTCTGATTTCTAGAGTGAAGTTGCCAGCATGAGTGCGAAAGCTCGGAAGACAAAAAAACCTTTGGTCCCAGTGACCGACCCAGATTGGATCCTGCAACATTATCCTGGGACACCTATATGTGCCTTCATTCATGATTTGCTTCACCTTGAACACCAATCTGGGGACAATTCATTGGGAGGCAACCTGATTACCACCTGTCAGGTTTATAGAAATACTAATAGGAATAGATCTCAAAGATGTAGATGGGTCTATGGAGAAATGAAGGCCACTGCTCATTCCCTCAATGCTTATATATAGGGTTATATATAGAGTATAATGTTTCCTGCCTCAGCAGTGGGTTGGACTAGAAGACCTCCAAAGTCCCATCCAACTCTGTTATTCTGCCTTTCCTGGTTCCTTAAATTAGCCAGGGACTAATCCCATGGTTGGGGTTGGGGGACAACCACAGCCTTCTTGAGATAGGATACACTTCTATGTGCCTTTAAGAGACAATGTATAAAAATATTTTAAAAACCTTCTGCTGATTCAAATCATCTTTCTAGCTACTGTGTAAGTCAATTTCAAATGTTTTCCGGGCCAATTTCTATTAGGATTCTGTTTTCCTGGAACTAATGGAGACACACTCTCTCCTAGTGGTTTTTGATGCTGTCAGCCAAGGTATCCCAATCTAGATCATCCGGCAGGATTATTTTGCATTGCTTCTGTGTAGATTGTGCACAGAGGATGGCGCTAGGAAAGTATTATTCAACCCCGGTCACCTCCCCTGGCATTTCTGGGTTCTGTCATGGCTCTGTGCTTTTTCAAATAGCTGCATGAAGCTGTGAGGAAAGTAATTCAGAGCTCTAAAGATGAGTGCCTTTGCTATGGCCATGTCTATTTCTCCTACTTCTCTCCACTATGAGAAATGCCAGGAAGAGGAGAAAATGTGAAAAAGGTAACTTGTTGGGCAGTCAGGGAAGAGAAATAAAGGGGAGGTTGGATGTTACTGTGTAAGATCGAGTAAGTTGTGAACATCAATACCCAAGCAGATTTGCAGAGTGTCAATGCTGCTAACATTGGATGTTTTTGCTTTGACAACAGTTAGAGATGCAACCATTTTCTTCTTATGTTTTACTTTTAGAGTTAGATGATGCTGGGGAAGGGGAGGAATGTGCATGAGAGTTTAGATAGACATAATAATACTGGACTTAGTGTGTGAATCAAGGTTAATGAAATAAGAGATGATAAGAATTGGTGGGCTGGAAAAATGGAGGGAGAGCCTGCATTTCAAACTAATTGGAGAATGTGATTTATGACTGTTAATTGGAGGAGGGAATTGTGCTTTGATACTATGGGCTCAGGGGAGGGGAATCCAGTTTTTGGCTTTGACTGTGTTAGTGCCAATGCTATGCTACTCAAATAAAGAATCTTTAAGGTAAACAATGTCTCGAAGTTCTTTGAAGAGTTCCATCTGTCGGAACCATGACACAGAGGTTATCATTAAGTATAACTTGTGGCAATAGTATTTAAACTAGAATCTGCTCTAACCCCAACAAAATCATCAGTATGGCTGAATGTTGCTTAATTTTAATAATAAACTGAATGAGAGAGAAAAAGCTGAAATTAACGCAGTTTCCTGAGAAGACCAAAGTGCCACTGGCCTGGAAAAAAACTGAACTTGAGGAATGAGGTGGAATTTACTCTGAACTGGGTTATGCTCCCTCAGAAGGAGCAGGCCCATAGCTGATCTCTAGCGGTCACATGATCACCTCCCCACTCAGCTTCTAACAAGTAAGGTCAATGGGGGAAACTGGATTTGCTTACTGGCTGCATGATTTACTTAACACCACACCGATTTGCTTAACAACTGTGGCAAAAAGGTAAAAAAAATAAAATAAAATCAGAAGCACTTCACTTAGCAACACAAATTCTGGTCTCACTTGTGGCCATAAACTGAGGAACATCTGTATGCTCTTTTTGTTTTTATTGTTCTTGCATGGTTCCAGCTCCTGCCTGCTTTTGCACTGCCATCCCCTACTTTATACGGTAATGCTGTCAATGCATTCATGGGACAAATGATGTTTTTTTAAATCACACAACCTGCTTTAAAAAAAAAAAAAAAAAAAAGGCTAGGAGGGAGTGACCAGTCAAGGCTACCCAATTACTTCAGGGAGAAAATAGAAGATAAATCGTATAATTCCTATTTTAGCATCTTAACCATATACCAAGCACCGTAACTATATTACACTGTCTCTCTGCCACATATTCATGTAATTGGTTGCTATGTATAGTACATAAACAGAATAAAGAAAAACGGAAGGAGAAATGGAAGGAGTAAAGGAGTAATGAGGCATATAAAAGGCAGGTTCAGGTAGATTTGGAAAGAGGGAAGAAAAATGGGGAAATGAAGCTGAGGCATGAGAAAAAAAGGTGCACGAGAGGAAGGATGAATGTACATGAGGGATGTAGAAAAAATATGTGCAGAAAATGTTGTGCTATGGCAAAAAAGAGAATGAAAATTGAGTAAAAGTGAGGAATTAATAAAAAGAGATATCTGGGTCAGCTTGAGGCAGTAGCCCTCCTAGATTAACAGAAATGTAAAAGTGACTCCCAGAGTGATCTAAAGTGGGCACTTCTAATCCAGAATGTGCAGCCAACTTGGGAATTAACATATTTCTGTTTTTCTACACTCTCTGGGTAAATCATTGGTGTTGGCTGCATTTGCAAAAATATAAGACAAAGGAATGCTCAGTTTTGTTCCGCTCAAAATTAAATGTCATTAACTCACTCAGTTGAGCACATTACTATTGGTACTTCTGTAAAATTAAGCCCAATTCAGTTAGTGGAAGAAATGCTGATTGTGTCCAAAGTTTTATTATTTACCATAAATGAAATGTGAAATGCTAATGCCTGAGGTTTAGTCGTGATCTTTTCCTTAAAAGACTAAGCAATTAGGGTGACAAAGCAATCAGAGTTAAAGCATACAGAAACAACCCATGTTATATCGAGTGTAACATCCTGAGATCACTGTTAGCAGAAAAACAGTTAAATACTACTTGGTCTAAAGTTAATGAAAACTATGGAAAATATTCTCTAGCCAAGTCTTTCCTGCAGGAAAATTCTGCTATAGATATTTTTTAATTTTTTTTGGGATTGGTTCTTATTCAATTAGAGAAGAATTTGCTTTCAGGATTTATTTCAACAGAGAAGACCTTTTTGATAAATTCTCAGCAACAATAGAATTGTTGCACTGAATTTTGTCCTCATTTCAACAGCTTTTTTTGACTGAATTTGTTTTGCTTTTGCTTTTAATTGCCGTTAAGTCATTGACATTTATGGATTAAGTAAACAGCATTGCCATATTTCTTTGGTTTCACTCCAGGTACATGTATGCATCTGCAACATGGATGGGCCTTGGAATTCAAGAAGAATGCCTTGTACTGGAACGATAACATTACTAAAGAACAAATGAAACATTAATAAAATGATTTTTATGTCTGTAAGTGAACAAGATGTTTCACCATAATTTTACTTGGGTCAGTCATGGAATACCTACCGTTATTATTACAACTCATTAAACTAAACCATATTCATTTTGGAACCATGTAGGACAAAGGAATTGTTTATAATGGCCATACAAATGTATTAATCATGTAAGTGATTAGATGTGGAGTGTCACAAGGTGCTTTCTCTGAATTCATTGAGTTCCCAGGCTGGAGTACCCATCACTACTGAGATTATAATTCCCAGAATTCCCCAGCCATGTGGCTTCCAACGACTTTGGAGGATATTCATGGGAAACGATTAATTTATAGGGAAGGCCACATGAACCTTGGCGGTGGGGGAGCTATAGTTATGAGGAAAACTGCATGTGTAGAGCAACAAGGAACCTTGAAATATCTGAGTCTTGGGTTTTAGCAATTGGAAATAAGACAATTCTAGCTATCTGCACAAGCAGCTAACCTTCAAAATGCTCAAAAACATACACATCATTCTCTCACATTATCACTTTTCTTCATTGTAGCAAAAGGATCTAAGTTTAAACTGGCCCATTTCTATTTTTCCTTGTCCCTTTTTGTTTTCAATTCTCTCACAGTGTGCTATCAATGGAACTCGGTATTATGGAAGCTTTTATTCTCTTTTCCCTTTGACAAGAGTGTGTTGGATGTCTGACATACTAAAAGCATATTAGATTTATCACATGGGAATATTTGGGATGACTGAAACCGTCATTCAAGGTATGGAAATAAAATCAGTCATGTGAATCGAGCACAATCTTACTGCTTTCTTGGGAGTTATTTAGATTTATATTAATGTCAGAATCATTGACATCTTGCACCATATCTTACTAGCAAGAAACCTGTGCACGCTATCAGTGAGTAATGAGGTACAGTATTACGAGATGTCTTGCCCAAGGAATCCAATTAATATGATCACAGAGGGTAAAGAAGATTTAATTTATTTATTTGTATCCTGCGTTTATTATTTTTACAAATAATTCAAGGTGGCAAACATATCCGACACACCTTTCTCCTTCTATTTTACCCACAACAACAGCCTTGTGAGGTAGAGCTGAGAGAGAATGACTGGAAAAGCATGTTCAGACCTATAATAATTTGACAGGTTATTTTTTTTTAGCAAACAGCTTATCATTTGCATGACACAAAGATTTATTTATGTATGAAATTTCTGAGCGACTTACAAAATACCATACAAAAATAGAAAATTTGAAACAAAAAAAAAATACATTGCCAAACGACGTCCCGAAAAAAGCCAACAACGTTTCAAAAGATAAAAACACCACGCCACACTCTGATTCAAGGTTTGGGGATAGATCCAGATTTTAAGGTCTTACTTAAAGAGGGGCAGGACAAATCTTGGGGGGCAACAGTGAAAAATGGCAAATATTATTATTATTATTATTTGCACCCTATATATGGGATTATTTGATTCAAGGTTTGGGGATAGACCCAGATTTTAAGGTCTTATTTAAAGAGGGGCAGGACAAATCTTGGGGGGCAATAGTGAAAAATGGCAAATATTATTATTATTATTTGCACCCTATATATCAGTGATGGCGAACCTTTTAGAGACTGAGTGCCCAAATTGCAACCCAAAACCCACTTATGCATCGTCGAGTGTTGGGTGGGTGTGGCCCATTGGCTGGGTGTGGCCCATTGGCTGGGCGTGGCCAATTGGCTAGGCGTGGCTGCGGTGGTAATGGCAGACAGGGTGGGACTAAAAAGTTCAATCAATCAATTTCAACTTTGCAAGATCTTTTTTTTTTCCCATGAGAAGTTGAAATTGACTGATTGAACCCTTTTTTTTTTTTGCACACAGCGGCGGAGGCCTAAAGCGAAAAGGTTTTATAAAACCCAGCTGAAGGCCTAGGACTGGGGCAACGGCGCGCGTGCCCACAGAGAGGGCTCTGAGTGCCGCCTCTGGCACCCGTGCCATAGGTTCGCCACCACTGCTATATATAGTATTATCTTCCACCTAGTTTAAAAGAACTTTTTGAAATTGCTAGGCCTAGTCATAAAGATGAATAAGGATGCATGGAAATATGGGAAGCCCTTGTATTATGAAGTTCATTGTATGCATGAGATGACAATGAAGTCAGCTCCCTAGAATTTTTAACTGTGAGGACCAATGTGAATGCAAGCAAAGGGAGTTTCATTCCAAAACAACATATACTGTATAATATATTTTAAGATCAAAGAAAATGCAAAGACTGCTAAAGCACATGATCATACATGAACTTCTCAACTGGATAAAAGAGAGATCTGTTATTCTGTACTTCATCCTCAGAGAGGTTTAGAGGTAATCCTTGATTTATAATTGTAATTGGGACTGGAATTGCCATCGTAAATTGTTGCAATCGTATGTTGAGTTGGACCTGAATTTACAAGTTTTCTGCCAGTTGTTAAGAGAATCTTGTGGCCGTTAAACAAATCCAGCTTCCCCAATGGCCATTTGGTCATATACCACTTGATGCTGCAACTGGTTATAAATGCAAGCTAGTTACCAAGTGTCCAAATTGCGATCATGCGACCAGGGGTCTGTGCAACAATCATAAGTGAAAATACAGGTCACAGGTCACTTTTTCTGAGGCTGTCATAACTTAGAACTGTTGTTAAATGAACGGTAAGTCGAGGACTACCGGTATTGGAAAGCATATGTTCCAGTTTGTTCTATTCATATTCTGTCTTTCCTTTTAGCTAAAGGAACCAATTGTTGGATTGCAATTCCAATTGCAATCCAACAACTTAACCACTATATTCAGAATGGTATTATGGCAGAGGACTCCAACCTTGGCAACTTTAAGACGTGTGGACTTCAACTCCCAGAATTCCTCAGCCAGCGTGTCTAGCTGAAGAATTCTGGGAGTTGAAGCCCACAAGTCCTAAATTGGAGACCTCTCCAAAATTGGAGACCTCTGATATAGGGGAGCAATTTTGGGAGACTGGGCGAAGAGATGCTGTCTAGGGAGCAGTCATATTAGAGGGAGCATAGCTCACAATTGCACAATGGGTGGAGTAGGGCTAAGGCCCTTAGCCACCTTCCCTAAGTTATAGGGCTATAAAGGTGATAGTGGAGAATTGTACTTCAATCTTTCAAGAATCTGTTTTAACTTAACGATAAAATAGAATTATCTCATATGGTCTTGTTTCCTTTCTGGTCTACCTGGTAAGACTGACAATACCACATTGGTTGTCCTCTTAATATGTGATTGTGAAGCAACTGGACACATATTTTTAAAGTTAATGCTTCACCTTCAGTCCACTCTGGCCTGATCAATCTTTGAATTATATTGTATTGTAGTTTGCAGAAATTGAACTGTACTGTAGGAATAGTGTATAGCCACAAAAATGTTTAAAATTGAAACAACATGTATAGGTGGAAGAAAGATTTGGTCTTTACCTGTTTCTTAAGAATTGTGTTTGCTCTCTGACTGATTTCGTAACAAGAAAAGGATAAATTAATAACACTAGAGTAGGCAATTGCTTTTTCACTGAAGGTTCTATAATAAAATAAAGGAACTCAGATGTGGTGGAATTCAGCAGCACTAAATTTTGCTTAACTTTGTAATACTTCTTAGGGGTTTGCAGACAGAAAATATTCTTCAAGAATTATTGACCATGTACCTCAAATATACCTGCTATAATTCAGTAGTTGAACCCAGACTTTATATGCAGAAAAACATCCAAGTGCAATTAGTTTAAAAGGTCAAGTAGCATGCGGTGATTAGATAGGGCCTTTGTCTACATTGGATTTGTAGCTGAGAAACAATTCTCTCTAAACTCTTCTTACCATCTAATGCTTATCCAGAGTTTTGCAGAGCAGGTACAGTATGTAGCTGCTAGGTAATATCACAATTAGAGGATACAATATTAGATACAACTGACTGGGATAGGAAAGCTTCTGGGAATTGGAAAAGTTCTTTGGTGATAGACAAAGCATTGAAGTACTGGAAGAGAATTAGTCAGCTCTAACTAGCTCAACTAACTGGTAATTTCACAAATTTATCTAATTGTGAAGCAAGATTCATAAAACAGGTGATGAAGGTATGAAATTAATTTTTAATACAAAATATCTATCTCCGGTGTCATTTAAAAGCACAGTTTATAATTCTGTGCTGGTTTGAAAGGGCTGCAAAAATCTGGATGATGACTTAGATTAAAACAAAGAGAGAAATAGAGAAAAATCTTAGCTTCTTGCTGCTACCAACTAACAGTCATGTGTGCTTGGTTTTTTTTTTTGCAGCTGAGAAAGGATTAGGTTAGACTCAGAATGTTGTAAAGGAGAAGACTCAGAGTGAAAATTAAGTCATTCAAATGGTCAGTCAAGAATGTAACACAAAAATGAGCTATCTATATGTAACAAGACATCAATACTACGAAGCCATGACTGAGAAACAGAATGATAGAACAGACCATTAAGGCAATAGATGATGAATGTTCCTAATCAAGAAAAGATGACACCATGAGATGAAAAATGGCAGGCCTAGGCACAAATCCAAATGGAAAGTCTTCCAAGCAAGGGAATGCAAAGGACAACTGAAACACATTAATCATGTGTGTGGTTTTTTTTTTTTTTAAAAAAAACCCTTATGTTGTGATGGACAAACAAGGACAAAAGGCAATAAAAGTTCACAAGTGTGTTGTGTCTGTTGCAGCATACCTATTAGCATATCCTTCTTTACCATGACCTCTTTTAGGTTAGGCATTTCTATTTCTTCCATAGAAGGCTGCTACTAGAAGGTTGATCAAACATCTAGAGCTTTTTTTTTTTCCAGATGAACCTTCTTAAATGCAAAGAAAGTTTCTAAAAAACATCTAAGAAAAATCACATATTAGTAAGGTTGGGGTGCCAAGTAATTTACATAGATTTACAAAGAATTACATAAAATTCTTTTTAGAGTTAAATTAAAATGCCTCCAGGCATTCTGAATTTTGAAACTGCAGCAATTAACTTCTCTTTTAGGTTGATAGATTTTTAATGCAGGTTGTATAGTTTTTACGCCTCTTAAGTTTGTACAGTTAATGTTATACAAGCTTTATAATTTTATGTACTCCACCCTGAGTTTACTAGAGACGATGAAAGTGAAATGTGAAAATAGAAAAAAATGAAGTAACAAAATACTGATCAAAGCCAAAAGAACATTTGTGTTAATGCTTGTGAAAGGCAAAAAGAATGAGTATAGGAAGGGACAATTTCTACAGCCGTTGTCTCCAGCAACCTCAAGTGAGAAGAATGTGATTGTCATCACCCAAATGCTACCAGTTAGAACACAGAATTATAGGGCTGGAAGAGACCTTGGAGATTATCTAGCCCAGGGGTGTCAAACTGCCGGTCCGGCCCAGCGGAAGCTGCGCCCACCCCAACTCCGGCAAGGGGGAAAAAGTTGCGATATGTCACGACACGTCACGTGACACAGCAAGTTTGACACCCCTGATCTAGCCCAACCCCCTACCCAAGGCAGGAGCCTTATAGCATCCTGGTTAAATGGCTGTCTCTTCTCGAAAACCTCCAGTGATGGAACACTCACAACTCAAGTTAAATATTACTGCTGTTGTGAACTAGGTTCTGGGAAGGAAGTTAAGGTTCTCTCACACACACTGTCATCTAAAAATGGAGCTTTTCAATTTTGAAGAACTTTGATAAATAGGGGTGACGGTATATACTTCTGGAAATATGCATGATCCAGATGTTTATGTTGGTTCAATGGAGTGTGTCAACTCTCAATTTTCAAATACTGAGCTTTGACTGAGAGGCAAGGCTGGACAGTATTTAGTTCTGCGTAGTCTTGGCCTAAGGCAATTTTTAAAATTTGAACTGCAAAGCTCTGCACATAATTGAAACATTTGTACTGGAGATATTACAATTTTTGTTTTGTTCCTAGTTAATTTCTCCCCCCCCCCAGTTATTTCACTCCTCACTCTCTTTCAGTTAGTTTTGAATTTTTCCTTTTATGCATTGAGCATTTTTTTGCAATAGCAATATAGCTTACACGTACTTACAGTTTATACATTATAGTTTATACATACTTATAAACATATTTACAGGTGGTGTATGAGGCAAATGTGTAAGTTGTAGCATTTGTGTAAAGGCACATCATGATCTATATATAGGTAGTCCTTGATCACGATTCAGGTGCCTGGCAACCAGCTTGCAGGTATGGCCATTGAAGCATTCCACGGTCATGTGACCGTCATGTGCAGTCTTCCCTGCCAGTTTCCTGCAAGCAAAGTGAATGGGAATTGTGAATGGGGAAATTGGCAGGGAAGGTCACAAGTTGCTTCTGTAAGTTGCTTTTTCTCCTGAGGAGCCCCACTATAGAATGCAAGACCCCAGAGATCTCCTATTCCCTGCCAGTCCTGTTCCCCTGCACTCCATAGCACATGCAAGTAGCCCCTCCTGGTTTGCCTGCGCTCCACAGCACCATGTCCATGAACCTCCTGCCTGTGATCCCCACTGGCTCACTCATAATCTGTAGCACTGCCTACAGCATCCATCCCCAGTAGCACCTCCTCTCCTCTTCCCCTCCCCCCCCACTTTTTCCCTGAGACTCTCACATCTTCCTGTTAACAACTTGTGCAGTTCTGGGGTCACAATGGCAACCAGGATTGCTGTCACTAAATGATCTAAGTGACCTCACACTTTACAGTTGCTTCACTTTAGCAATTGAAAGTTCAATCCCAATTACCATCATAAACCAATGACTACCTGTATTATCATTTATCTCTCTTGTGTATGCTCATGAATTTATAATTTAGAGGTGTTGACAGGATGTCACTAGATATTTGTTACTTAATAAACAGAACTGTCCCCAGGGTGCACAATTTGGAAATCACTAGGGGTATCCCAAAACAATTACAGACATAGTAAAAGTGATGTAAACTGAGAAAGTTTGGGAAACTTTGCTTTATGAGCTAGAGGAGCTAGAGCTGAAAGAATGAAAACTGTTTTCTATATTATGTCATGTCATGTCACGTTAAATTTCCTATTTCTAAACTGCTCATCTCCCTCAGAGAGGGATTTCGGTGGTGTATTATATTATACTAACTACACTATACTGTATTTATTATACAACCTTTTATTTAGTGACCATTCGAAATTACAACAGCACTAAAAAAAAGTGAGTTATAACTTTTTCATACTTATGAAAGGGTCATGTTATCAAAATTTGGATTCTTGGCAACTGGCTCATATTTATGACAATTGCAGTGTTCTGGGGTCATGTGATCAACTTTTGCAACTTTCTAATAAGCAATGTCCCAAGCTCACTTAACAACAGAAATTAGCAACAGAAATTTTGGGCTCAATTTTGGTCGTACAATTTTGGGACTACCTGTAGTATGCTAACCACACAAGTCAGGAATCTACTTTATGCATCTAATTAGAGAACTTTGTTTCACCAACATATCACAAACTGCAAGCTATGTAACAAGGAATCAGTTATTCCATACCAATGCAACCTCTTTTTTGTTTCTATAAAAAGCACTATGCAGAGCAGTAGCTTCTAGACTCACTTTCTATAGATAAGATCACAGTTTTACTGTTATTAATATCATGGCTGTATTCCTTGGAGTACAAAAGTGTCATTTTCCCAGAACATCCTCCTAGTACTGTTATTATCCACTTGAAGAACATGACTTCTCTGTTTGAGAACTTTGATCCCAGAGGAATCTGAAGAGAATAAGACAGAGCAAGAAAGGCATATGTCATAATAGAGGTTCTGTGAAGAGATGAAAAAAGCAGAGCCATTTATGTCAAATATATAGTGCATCAAAACATTCTTTTCCCCAGAGCCACTGAAAGTGTCATGAGGGAGATGTTATTTTGACTTTTTAAGCTCCACTTTATACCTACTACAGTAACTGCAATATGTGTAGCACACTTCCCTATTACAAGATGAGTCAACTTCTATTTCCAAGAGTTCTCATCAATGACCATACCGGCTGGTGAAGTCAGGGTATAAAGACTCATTTATCTATAAGAAATGTAGGCTTGGTATTATAATGTGAATTTTGTTATGGTTCAATATCAAATGTTTGCCCTAACTTATAATTATGCACCTCTTTTGTTTTATATCCCTCTTACACAGCACTCATTTCCTAGTTTTGTATTATCGCCATTCAGTGAGTGAATGAGTATTTGTGTCTATGTGTGGGGCTATCTGACTCCATCCGGACTCTGGGGAGAGTACAGCATGAAATAACTGAAAATAAAGTAATGCAAACACCATACAGACATCCAGAAAAAGAGAGCCAATGCTATGAAAATACAACTACTCTACTCCAAGGCCTGGAGGAAGACCCAGATTTTATGATCTTGGTTAAAAGGGTTGAGGGAATCTCTGAGGGGGACATTGTCCCAGAGAAGAGGCAATACAACAGAGAAGACCCACTTCCCGGATCAGGTGACATTATCTAATTGATATCACCCAAAGTATGCTGACTCTGCCTGATTGTATATTTTTATTCTCATCTTCCAGCAGTGGTCCTGTCAAGCTAGGAAACCTACTGTCTTTAGGACCGCTGTATGCTTCTAGCTTGCCAACAGTACTGGAGGGAAAGAGGGGAGAGTTTTGGGTCCACAGGTGTTCCTTATCAATGTGAGAGCCGAAGCTGTTGAAGAGTTGTTTTGTGCAAACTAAAGTTTCTTCTCATAATAATTACTGAAAGATATATTGGACAATGTGACCTGAACTGTCAGAGAGGGGAGGGAAAATTTCACTCTTTAAATTATCTGCTTCCTGCCATTTTCTCAGCTTTCTTTTTATCTTACAGTTTGCTAATGCCTAATAAAGTTAACATTCGAGAACGCAATGACTCTGGTGTTTTGCTTTGTTGGGCTTCTCAGATGGAACCTGACAGGTCCATCCTGACCTGGATACTGTTGGCTTTTCACCCGGACTAGTAAAAAGTAGGTCTGCCATCTTTTCGCTATTAAAAGTTCTCTGTCTTCTTCTAGCTGACTGACCAATACAAACTACCCATAAATATATTTGAGTTATTGGTATCTACTTTGACAGGCAGCAATACTACATGGTTCCAGATAAGAATGCATATAGAGCCCTATATGAAAATGATGGGAACTGAACCTGGGATTTTTTGGGTGCAAAATGCAAGGTGTATCAAACTGAGCTTTGCCTTATATTACTGTACAGTTTTCTTATAAATATATATCGCTTATATGAACAGCAACAGTTTGTATGAGTAACATTCTTATTAATAAGGCTATTAACAGGCTAGTCATTTACTTGTAAGACTACTAAACGTAGAGGAACTTATTTCTCTCTAAGTAGACCTAGTAGATCTAGAAAAAAATGTATTGTTCATTACTGAAATGTGATTTAGGTTACAATTTACCTACACTGTTCTGTGAGTAACATCCTTTGAACTAAATGAAGGCTAACCTGTGAGTATGATAATTTTGTCCTTTTGAAAAAAACTATATAAAATCATAGTAATTTGGGGATATCTATTATTAAAAAAGGAAATTCAGTTAGACTACAAGTGTTTGGATCCCTTTGTCTTGGTTTAGCTACTTCAAAATATATCTGCATTTTGAGGAAGGAGAAACATTATAACCGTATTACAAACACAGCTGGGAACAACACCTGTTTTCTAAATCTCTTTTTCTCCCTCAGGTAAAGAGAAAAGAGGTTCAAACTTAAGGTTAATCCCTTTTACAGCTTCATTTAATTTTTTTAGAGAAAGAAATTTCCTGGAACGGACAATCTCTCTTTTTAAAAAGTACAACTGCACAGTTTTGTTTAGGAGTAGGCTTTGAAATATCTGTTATTTATACTTCTCTTTTCTCTTATCATCTATAAATGGCAAAGTAGTACTACTAAAAGTAAAACATTTTTTTAATTGAATGGGACAACATTTACTTGTTAAACATATTTAAATTTCCAATAAAAAATTCCCAGTGGGCAATCTCAGATCTAAAAAATGATATTGAAGTGGATGAATTAGAATGAACCTTGAGTGATTTCTTTCATGCTTACATTAAAATACACAACATTGTGTGCTTCTCTAAAAAGCATGAGCTCACTGAAAAGTGTTTGCTTTCTTAAATTGTTTTGCTTTAAACTAAAGTGCCTGAGAAACTACCAAACAAAGGGTGCAAACACTTGTGATACTGACTTAAATCTTTATTTCCCAGTATCCATTCTCTTTTTTAAAAATGCAAAAATAGCTTGGTTTCAGCAAGAAATATAGAACTGAGAAGTTGAGCTAAGCCCAGGGAGCAGCCATGGAAATTGAGGTAAAGTGACCCAGAGTGTTTTTGCAGATATGAAAGAGATGAAAATAAAGCTTTGATTTTAGGTTTTGATGATTAGATTGATTTTGCCGTTATGGTTTGAATTAACTAGAAATGTTAAAGCAAAAGGTTGAGCTTATAATTTTCCATGTACCCTGCTGTGCTGAAAAAAAAGTCGTAAATCACTGCTTTTTTTCTTTTTTCTTTAAAATATCATTTAGGAAACCTTGAAATTCTAAAAACGAAATAAAAATAAAAAGGATTCATAATTTTTCTTGCCTTTTCAATGAAACTGATGAGATTTCAGAATATTTTTAAAACTTCATTTCCTCTTTAGTTCTACCATTTTTATCACCCGCAGAAAATTAATAAAACACTGACACAGATGATGCCCAGCTACTTCACTGAACTTCTACCAAAGGAGTGGTCTTGAGTGGAGAACCATGACATGATAGCAAATGTCTTCTTTTAGAACAGGGGTGTCAAACTGCCGGCCCATGGGCCGGATGCATCATGCCAAAACTGCGCCCACCCCAGCTCCGGCAATGGGGAAAAAGTCACGATATATCACGAACGTCATGTGATGTGGCGAGTTTGACACCCCTGTGTCAAATAATCAGATAGGAGGTAGGAAAAACGTCTCTTTGAGCTAGATGGACAAACCATTTGACTAGGAAGGGAGGACTATTTTCCATGCCCCAATTAATGGGCTTGGCCAGGTTTTGATTCCCCAGTACCTTGCAATACATTAAACAAACTATGATTCCTTCCTCTAACAACAACAAAAGATTGCAATTTTTTTTTATGCTGACATAGAGAAAGGATCACCAGAACAGTCTTTCCTCTCAATGCATTCATTTTAAGAGAGTTTTCCACTTCATGATGAGTTCATTTTCAAAAAGACACCTGAACACTTTATTTATTGATTGAGGGTTCACAGTCATTTTCTTCTCTTTTCTCTTCTTCTCTGCATGTCTACTAGAAACAATGAATCTGCATAAAACTCTTAGAAAGTCAGTTGATGCCAACTTTCACAAATTGAGTAACTTCCGAGTGAAATGGGATTTTTTTTTGGAAATGTTCAACAGAGTTTTTCAAGATCTGCCTTCAGATTTTACAGTTATGTCAGAAGCAAGGACAGGATGGAGAGACGAGGAGACTTAACTAAAGTACCTAGGCAATCTCCCTCCCTCCCTCCCTCCCTCCCTCCCTTCCTTTTATTGTTTTTTTAACTTTGTTGTACATTGAATCACTTTGTGAGGTGGGTGACTCTATAAATTTGAAAAATAATTATTTTTTTAATTATTTAAAAATGGTGGCTGACAGGGTTAGAAGATCTAATGTTCATCCCATCTGGTGTTAGCTCTCTTAGTTTGGTTTTAGTATAGTTCTTAATAATATTTTAAATTTGTGTTGTTTTAACCTTTTAACTATTTTTTTCCTTGTTCTATAACCTGTAAAGCTGCCCAGAATCATCCTGTAGGAGAGATTGGCAGCATAAAAATTTAATATATAGATCACGGGTGTCAAACTCGATCGCGTCACGTAACGTATCATGATGTATCATGACTTTTTTTGCTTTTGTGGAGCTGGGGTGGGCGTGGCCTGCATGTGACGCATCCGGCCCGCGGGCCACCAGTTTAACACACCTGATATAGATAAATAAATATTGAGGAAATATGTGGAACAGCATCTTCTGATGGGTACCTGAATCTACCATCATCTTCTTCACCATAAACTCTTCTCTTGGCCAGAATCAGTCTGGGTAGCCAAGTCAGAAAATATGGATGGGTGCTTTACAGCACCGCCCTTCAATTGATTCAATTTCAATGTACACAGCTTTAGTGCTGTTTTGGTGTTCCTGAAAATGAGCCATGACCTTCCTTTTCATTATTAATGAATGTAACACAACCCAGTTATTAAATGTGTACTTTCCCCTCTGCTCCTGATGCCCGTTTTATCTTCCAGTATGTGACATGTGACAGTAAAGCTTCAAGTAAATGTCCCCACTGCTTTTTCCCCTGTGAATTCTTGCCATCTGCTTCCTAGCATTGAACAGATGTATATATGTAAAACATTATGAAACCTATTCACCTAATCATTTATCATTTTAAGGAGGAAAGATGCTTTCTTATAAGCAAAGCACAATAGTAAAACCTTCTTTGGTTTCATGTTTTAGTTTAAAAATGCTACAATTTTTGGAAGCAGTGGAACAGAGAACATCTATCAACCATGTTACTGTAGTCTTTATGCATTACTATTATTTTTATTTTAATGTTGTATATTGTGGCTGTTTTTCAATACACGTGCACATAGCCATATATACATAAAATCCTTTCTATCATGAAATGTAACGGAAATTGTTTTGTACATAATTGAACAAAAATATTGCATTATTTATAAGTAAATGAACAGGAAAAATCCTATTGCCAGTTTCTTGAAATGTTCTAATTAAGAATGGGTTTTGAGCCACAGAGAGACATGAATATCGTTATGAGCCATTTTTCAGAATGTTACAGCTCGCTCACTGGTGAGAATGGTGAGTTACATCATCTGCAGAAAACTGTCTATGGCAAAATCCTTGGCTTCAGCATCTTGTCTTTTATTATAACATTGTTCTTTAATGAAAGTGTGCCCATTTTCCAGATGGCATTCCCTGCCTTATCAAAATCCCAAAATGTTATTATTTACCAACTATGTCATAGGCAGTAATTATAGTACATTAAATACTACATCCAACTTTTTAGTGCTCAAAGTTGTTAATACATGAATGGGCTATCAAAATATATACTCTATGCCTGGAACTCTTTTAAGTTGGCTGATGTATAACATTTATTTTTCACTTTCCTCTCTTCTGCAAACATTGTAATGAACGTATCTAATAAAATACATCCATCAGAGAAAAGTCCACACAATTCTATACACATGAGAGAAAACGTCACACAATATTGTCTACACTGGAGAAAATGGCTCATTGTTTGGTGAACAGGTGTAACAAAACCAGCCTCGTTTTAAACGTAGGAAAAACTGAAGAGACCACTGTCAATTTCAGAAAAGACAGGCATAGCAGCACACCTCTGTGTATTAATGATTCTCCTGTGGAGGTGGTTATCAGCATCAAATTCCTGGGTGTGCAGTTAACAAGTAGGCTAGCTTGGTCGCTCAACAGTGAGACACTGGTGAAGCCAGCACAACAGCGCCTGCATTTTCTGTATCACATGAGAAAAGCACATCTTCCTTCCCCTGTTCTTATCCCTTTCTGCAGAGGAACGATCAAGAGCGTCCTGTCATATTGCATTACTGTCTGGTTTGGAAGCTTTACTGCTTCAGACAGGAAGGCAGAGAGTGATGAAGATGGCAGAAAAGATTATTGGCAGTTCACTTCCTTCTATCCAGGATATACTGTGTTTCCCTCAAAATAAGACCCGGTCTTATTATTTTTTTGCTTCCAAAAGAGGCACCAGGTCTTATTTTCGGGGGGTGTCTTTTCCACAGTCTCACCTCGTGGCTGCGGCACCGACAGCCCCGCCCAGCCGGCCCACTTTGTCTGCGGCCGAAGAAAATGCCTCTGCAGCTGAGAATCGAGCTCCGGCCTGCATTTCCCCATTAGAGGCCTTCTGGAAAGGCCTCTGCAGCCAATAACTGAGCTACAGATTCATTTCCTTTGGCTGCAGAAGAAGTGGGCCAGCGAGGCGAGGCAAGTGTCAATTCATGGGAGGCCTGGCTGCAACGGTAAGCAGGTGCGTGGGGCAGCTCCACCCTCACCCTAGCTTCATTTTAGGCATGCACCTCACCCCAAAACTAGGGCTTATTTTTGGGGTAGGTCTTACTTTCGGGGAAACACAGTAGCATATAAGTGATGCTTGAGCAAGGTCCGCAGGATTGTCTGGGATGCTACACATCCTCTACATGACCCGTTTTTCTTGTTACCTTCTGGGAGGATGCTTCGTGGTATCCAAAGCAGAACATCCAGATTCAGCCACAGTTTTGTTCCATATAGAATAGAATAGAGCTGGAAGGGACCATGGAGGTCTTCTAGGCCATCCCCCTGCTCAAGCAGGAGGTCCTATACCATCTCAGACAAGTGACTTTCTATCTCTTCTTAAAAATCTCCAGTGATGGAGCGCCCACAATTTCTGAAGGGAAGCTGTTCCACTGGTTAATTGTCCTCACTGTTAGGAAGTTTCTCCTGCTTCTTTCTTTGATCAGTTTCCAACCATTGTTTCTTATCCTGCCTTCTGGTGCTTTGGAGAATAATTTGATCCCCTCTTCTTTGTGGCAGCCCCTCAAATACTGGAATACTGCTATTATGTCACCCCTATTTCTTCTTTTCTTTAGACTAGCCAAACCCAATCCTGCAGCAGTTCTTCATATGTTTTTGTCTCCAGGCCTTTGATCATCTTAGTTGCTCTTCTCTGAGTTTTTTCCAAAGTCTCAACAACCTTTTTGTAGTATGGTGACCAAAATTGGTTGCAATATTCCAGGTGTGATCTTACTAGGGTTTTATAAAGCGGTAATAATACTTCATGTGATCTTGATTCTATGCCTCTGTTTATACAACCCAGGATAGTATTATCTTTTTTGTCTGCTGCTGCACACTGATGGCTCATATAGCATCAACCTTGTGAACTCTCAAATTTCTTTTTTCCACTATATATTCAAAATGGACAGTGATTAGTATGTATGTATGTATGTATGTATGTATGTATGTATGTATGTATGTATGTATGTATGTATATCTCCCATCTATATATCTCCCATCTATATATCTCCCATCTATCTACCTATCTACCTATCTACCTATCTACCTATGTACTGTGTTTTCCCAAAATTAAGACCCGGTCTCACATTTTTTTGTCTCCAAAAGAGGCACTAGGTCTTAATTTCGGGCAATGTCTTATATTAGGACCACTACAGCCAGGCCTCCCATACCCCTGACGCCTGTCGCGCTGCTGCTTGAACTTCTTCTGTGGCTGCTTGCTGCCACTTGTGGCCAGATGCCATGTTGTGCATAGCGCTGCTTCCGCCCCTCCTGGAAGGATGCCGCATGGTGCTTTGCGCTGTTTGTGCTGCTTGCGGCAGGATGCAGGGCACAGTGGAAATGTCCCAAAGCACCACATGGCCTCCTGCCACGAGCAACAGAAGCGGCTCAAAGTGCCGCACGAGAAGAAGTGGCCCGAAGTGACACGCAAGCAGCGGAAGCGGCCTGAAGCACCACGTGAGCAGCAGAAGTGGCCTGAAGTGCCGTTTGAGCAGCGGAAACAGCCTGAAGTGCTGCGCGAAGCGCCATAAGGTGTCCTGTCGCATGCAGTGTCAATGGCACAATGCATCACATGGCGTCCAGCCGCATGTGGCTGCAGAAGAAGTCAAGTAGCCGTGCGACAGGTGTTGGGGTGTGGGAGGCTTGGCTGTGGTGGTCCTACCGGTAAGGTAAGCAGGTATGGGGCGCGTGGGGCAGCTTCAGCCCCCCACCCCTGTCCTAGCTTTATTTTTAGGGGTGTGCCTCACCCCAAAACTAGGGCTTAGTTTTGGAGTAGGGCTTATATTAGGCCCACCCCCAAAAATCAAGATAGGGCTTACTATCGGGCTGGGTCTAACTTTCGGGGAAACACTGTATATCTCATATATATATATATATGATTATATATATATATATATATATATATATATATATATATATATATATGTTTTCTGAGGTTTTCACGGGTGTTTGTATGTAGGTCTTTGGTAATTCTCCCGTGTAAAATTGGTGGGGATTAAATTTTACACGGGAGAAAACCCGAATTACCAAAGACCTACATATATATATATATAATGGGTCTATATATATATATATATAATGGGTCTAACTTTCGGGGAAACACTGTATATCTCATATCAGACAGGACCCTCACCATAGCAGAAACCAATGTCCTTTCCAAAGGATTCAACTTTGCAGTCGCCCCCAAACGCATCCCTACTGAAAACATCATATGCGGAGTTGAAGCTACCCTAACCAAAATCAACCCAGATGAAGCCAATAAAATCAGACTTGAAGTCACCAATGTCCTCTGCTCCAGCAATCCACCCAGAAGCAACTTACATAAAGAAGAACAAAAAGCACTCACCAACTTGAGGAAAGACAACAACATAATCATTCTCCCAGCAGACAAAGGTAATGCCACTGTGGTGATGAACACATCCAACTACCAAGCCAAACTATCCAACCTACCCTAAGACCCCGCTTACAAACCACAGACCCCACCACCTACCTGGAAAAAACCACCAAATCCAAAATAAAAGCCTCTCCCATCAGCGAAGAGATCCAGCAAAGAATCACCCCCAGAGAGAAATCTTCCAGATGCCCCAAGCTCTACGGCCTCCCCAAGATACACAAAGAAGGAACACCACTAAGACCCATAGTCAGCTCCATAGGCTCACCTCTACAGAATCTTGCCAAATTTCTTGCCAAACAACTTCAGCCCTACACAGAATCCATCACCTCACACGTACAGAACTCACTCCACTTCATAGAAACAATAAAGAAACAAAACCTACAACCCAGCGATCTACTCGTGAGCTTCGATGTCATATCCCTCTTCACCCAAGTGCCTATTAAAGAAGCCTTGACAGCTATCCAAAACAAATACAACCCCCCCAAACACATCCTAGATCTGACCAACCACTGCCTAACCAATACATACTTCATCCACAATGGACAAAGATACAAACAGATAGAAGGAGCACCTATGGGATCACCCCTCTCACCCGTCATCGCCAACCTATACATGGAACATTTTGAAACCAAAGCCTTAGATAAATCTGAACACAAACCCAAACTCTGGCTTAGATATGTAGATGACACTTTCGTAATTTGGCCACACGGGAAGAAAAAACTGGACAACTTCCTCACACATCTCAACAGCCTACACCCCAAAATACAATTTACTATGGAAACAGAAGCAAACAACCAACTTCCCTTTCTGGACGTCCTAATCTACAAAAAACCCAATGGCTCCCTAGGACACACCATCTACCGGAAAAAAACACACACCAACCGCTACTTAAACGCACAATCCTATCACCATCCTGCACAGATCAACTCCGTAGCCAAGACCCTCATCTCCAGAACCAAATGCCTAGCCGACAAAGACCACCTGAAAACTGAATTACACACTCTCACAAACGTATTAATTTCCAACGGATTCCAAAGAAACACTATTACCAACCTAATCCAAAGGAGACATCCCCCAAAAACCAAGACACAGAACAGGACAACAGCATCGCCCTCCTCCCTTACATCAAAGGCACCACAGATAAAATCAGCAAAATTCTCCACAAACACAATATCAAGACAGCCTTCGGCACTGACCAAAAAATAGCCAACATCTTAAGAAACCCCAAAGACAAGATCCAGCTAGAAAACCAAGGAGTCTATGAAATACCATGCAAAATCTGCCGAGCCACATACATTGGACAAACTAATAGGAGGATAAATGCATGCATCGCAGAACACAAGAACGCAGTCAGAAAAGAAGAACAAACTTCCTCCCTTTTCCAGCACCTTAAAGCAACAGGACATGAAATTGATTTTGAAGGTACCAAATTAATCTCCAAAACAGAACACTTCAACAAGAGAATAATTATGGAAGCCATCGAAATAGAGAAACACCCCCACAACATGAATAAACGTGATGATACCTCCCACCTACCAGACATCTGGAAACTAGTCCTAGTCAACAAACGAGTCCCAACCACAAAAACCGACACTGGACCCAGAACAACACAGGACACCACCACCAATCACCCTCACCAGACTCAAACCCAAACCCATCCCATAGACGAAATGCAACCATCATCCAGAATCCACACCACGGCGACATCACCAACTGCTGCACCCCCCGCCGACCCCCACACAAAGGAAACTGACACATGCCATAAACACATGGCCAGACCGCAAACTCGGAGCCAAACCAAAGCCCGTGATGCTACATCACAGCCATCTACTCAGGACATTACATCACAGAACTCAGGAGGTTACATCGCAAAGGCTCAGGAGGTTACAACGCAGCCTACCTCCCATGATGTGGCAGCACAGGACTCAGGATATCACTATAATAGAGCTCAGAATGTTACCACACAGCCCATTACCCAGGTACAAAAGAACAATGGGCACACAGCCAGCACCTCAGCCACACAGGATGTTACCAAACAACTGACTAATTTGCTTACATCAATTCCATCTTCCAATCAAGATGTAACAACACAGCCAACCAACCCGCTTACAGCTACATCAGCTAATTTTTTTACATCAATTCCATCTTCCAATCAAGATGCAACAACACAGCCAACCAACCTGCTTACAGCTACAAAGCCAACATGCCACACGCCCCCTCCAGTATTTATAGAAGGACGGCAGCTCCGATCACGCTTTGCTCGCACAAGCACGAAGCCGAAGACACCAGCCTGAAGAGTGGGACCTCGTCGAAACGTCGCCAAGACACTCTCAATCTTACACGGGAAAAGACCCAAATACGCCAAGACCTGTATATATATATATAATCTCCCGTGTGTGTATTTGTGTGTACTATATACTTGTCCATACTGGACAAGTCTTATCCAAGGGTCAGACAAGAGGGTTGTAAAGCACTATGAAGTGGTATATACTGGATCAGTTGTCATGGAATAGAATAGAGCTGGAAGGGACCTTGGAGGTCTTCTAGTCCAGCCCCCTGCTCAAGCAGGAGAACCTATACCATCTCAGACAAGTGACTGTCTAGCCCAGGGGTGTCAAACTCAATTTCATTGAGGGCTGCATCAGCATTGCGGTTGCCCTCGGGGGGGGTGGGGGTGTGTGGCCAGGGTGTGTGTGGCCTACTGGGTGGGCGTGGATGGAGTTGGTGTGGCCTACTGGGTGGGCATGGCCAGCTCTACATCGTTCATGTCAAGGGTACCTGTGGGGGCCTGGGCAGGAGTGGGACAGATCTGAGGGTCTCTGGCAGAAGGGGGTGGGACCAGGGCAAGTGCCAAGGCATGGTCCACTGGAGGAGCCTCCCCAGCATGCACCCAGGGGGCGGGACCAATGCGGCAGGGGCTGGTTCCTCCCTGTTTTCAGACGGCCTTGTGGAGCTAAGACTGAATGCGTTTCAGCATAGATGGCCACCACAAAATTGTACATTGGCTCCTGGCCGGCCTGGGCCAGGGCCAAAGCAGCAGGGGCTGTTCCCTCACTGTTTCCAGAATGGCTTTGCGGGCCACATGAAACCACTTTGCGGGCCGCATCCGGCCCCCGGGCCTTGTGTTTGACATGTCTGGTGTAGCCCATGGGTTGGCAACCCGCGGCTCTGGAGCCACATGCAGCTCTTTCAGCCTTCTCCTGCGGCTCCAGTCCTCCTCCGCCATTTGCAGAGAGAGAGACAGAGAAAGGCACGTGCGCTTCCCTTCTCTCTCTCCTCTCTTTCTCTCTCTCCGATCTTCTGCCTCACGCTGTTCTCCAACAAGCTGACAAGCTTATTGGGTGGGGCTCCTGCCTTTTCTGCGTCTCTGCAGGAAGCAAGAAGCAGCAGAAAGCAGCAGCAGCAGAGAGAGAGACAGAGAAAGGCACGTGCGCTTCCCTTCTCTCTCTCCTCTCTTTCTCTCTCTCCGATCTTCTGCCTCACGCTGTTCTCCGACAAGCTGACAAGCTTATTGGGTGGGGCTCCTGCCTTTTCTGCGTCTCTGCAGGAAGCAAGAAGCAGCAGAAAGCAGCAGCGCTCTCTCTCTCTCTCTCTCTCTCTCACACACACAGAGTGGGGGAAGAGGACTGGCAGACCAAGGGCAGGAGAGAGCCAGTCCAATAAGAATGTGTGTCAGCTTGTCGAAGAACAGCGTGAAGCCAGCTTGCCAGGTGAGAAGATCAGAGAGAGGGAGAGAGAGGGAGGGAGAGGGAGAGAGAGAGAGAGAGAGAGAGAGGGAGGGAGAGAGAGAAAGAGAGAACTCATGCACAGCAGCCTCTATTTCTTTTTAATTAAACTCTTCAATCAAGCTCCTCCACTCCTGCGTGGCTCTCAGTGTTTTCTTTTCTCTGGGAAATGGGTCCAAGTGACTCTTTGGGTGTTTAAGGTTGCCTACCCCTGGTCTAGCCTCTTCTTAAAAATCTCTAGTGATGGAGCGCCCACGATTTCTGGAGGCAAGCTGTTCCACTGGTTAATTGTCCTCACTGTCAGGAAGTTTCTCCTTAATTCTAGGTTGCTTCTCTCTTTGATCAGTTTCAACAAGGTCCTCACTGGGTGTTGGAGCTCCTAACAGCTGTAGGACTACTGAAAGAAAAATTGTTTACCTATTGTAAATATTCAAATACTGAAAACAAAGATCTGAAGGACAATGAAGAGGATGCACTGAAACCAGGATGGCTTACTGACTATTGAAGACATCAAACTGGTCTACAAGAGAGACCAAATGAAGAACAGGAAAGAGACAAAATATGTCAAAGTATTACATGGCCAGTACATAAACAAAATAGCAGGCAAAGCAGATAACAACAAGACCTGGCAATGGAGTAGGAAAGTTGAAGAAAGAGACAGAGAGACTAATTTTGCCTACACAAGACCAAGCCTTAAGAAGAAATGCATACGAAGACAAAATTGAGAAGACAGCAACAGACAGTAAATACAAAGAAGCTGAAGAAACAGAGTTTAACTGCTGTAAGAAGATTAGACAAATTGATTATAAACAACAGTAGGAAAAACTAGCAACAATAGGATATTGGAATATCTTGAAGAAATACTCTTTGCCTGCAAGCAAGAACTCCTAGGGTCACAAAATAGACAAACTAATAGAAAATGAAGCTGCTAAAGTGTTCTGGAACTTTAGAATTTAAAAGAGAAGCATCTGTCACATAACACCTCAGACTTAACAACTATCCATAAGAAAGAAAGAAAGAAAAAGTCTATATACAGTAGTTGATATTGGAGTACCTGGAGACAACAGAATTGAAGGAGAAAGAATTGAAGAAAATCACAAAATACAAAGACCTGTGAATAGAAGTAGAACGATTATGGCAAAAGAAAGCAAACACAATACCAACAGTGATAGGGTCTTTGGGTGAAATTCCAAAACATATGGAGCACCACTTAAACACCATGGGTGTTGACAAAAATCACCACCAGCCAATTGCAAAAGGCAGCTTTACTTGGAACAGCTTATATCCTATGACAATACCTTTAACACCATCAAACAACATCTCTCTATCCCTGGTTCTTAGGAAGGACTTGATAAGTAAATAAAATTCAGTGTAAACAACTGGCTGACTGTAATGAATCATGATAATAATAAAACAAATAAAGTATGATACTTAATATCATTTTAAGCTAAGATCTATAGTAAACCTGATAATAATGCAAAATAGGGCAAAGCCATGCCATGACCATAAAGGTAGACAAGATTTTAATTTTTTCTTGAGGACCAAGCTTTGATTTTCCCCCCTGCTTTTAAAAATTATGTTAATCCTATTTCATATCTTATGAGATGATTTTTCTGTATTTGTTGCCTTAAAATTGCAGGAAACTGTGGTATCAATAATCAACAATTCTGGTGCTCCAGGGTCTTGAAACTGGTATTGGGGCTACAGATTGCCAATCTTGATTGAGATCTTGTTTATTGTTGACATTGCCAAAAAAACAAAACAAATCAGAACATCCCCACCCTCTCCAAATAAAATCTTTCTTTAATGTCTAGGCCTTCCAGCAGCACCTATAGAAATATGAAGCATGCAAACATTTTTGTTTTGAATGCCTAAAAACTGCCTCTTTAGAACAAACTGTACAAGAAAGCATTTGCAATTAAGCTCTTGTCATGTAACAACTTGCATTCAGTTGGTTGTAACTGTGGAGTATATATATGTACAATGACTCATAACTGCCATGAATATGCATGGCTACTATATGCGCTTTGAAAATAAAGCCAGTTCTCATGTTGGCCCCTTATGCACAACAAATACATATTGGGAAATATATCAAAATATTTTACCATGAAATAAAATGTTTGAATGATCTATGGATGAAAAGTGTATGGTTGTGTCTTGCTCTATATGATTATTTCATTAACAGTAATGTACAGATAGTCCTTAACTTATGACTTTTTTCAGTGACCATTAGGAATTAGAGCAATGCTGATCAAAGGGACTTACGACCCCTGTCCGAAGTTATGGCTGCTGCAATGCCCCTTCAGTCACATGAACAAAATTTGGGCACTTGACAATCTGCCATCCCTTATGACCAAGTGCAGGGAAGCTGCAGTGACCCCCAACCTATCTCTCGTCCATCCCATCAAAATGGCTCCCTGCAGGCTTTGGATCACCCCGCTGGGCTCCCACAGGCCCTGGGCCTGCTTCCCACCCCTCTCCATTATGGTCATAAGTCAGGGACTACCTATACTGAAAGTTATATATCCTTGTCATATATTTATATATATAATGGAGAAAACTGAGACCTGCAGCTTGTTAAAGGAAGTCAAAAATGTAGAGTGATTTGGAACACACTGTTACACATGTATCCCTCTAGCTCTGTAGCATTTGCATTCTTGGAATTTAGGATAGGGCCAGCTGTTCATATTAACCATGTAGGTTTTCATCCTGTTTTGAAGCAATAGTTATGTTGTTGCATATGGACATGAAAGCAAGTAGTATTTATATACCATGTTACAATTTAATGACAGTGTGCTAGGCAAGTCTATTATCTGCTTTGCCTTGCATGCTAATTTTTATAACCTTAAACAGTTCTAAAACATTAAATAAAATGAAGTCAATACAGTTTATCAAAATATCTCCACTTTTAGGTTTTACACACACACACACACACACACACACTCACACAAAGATTCATTAACTGTTTCTTCAAAAAAAAGATAAATGGTTGCTATTCACTTTGAAATTATGTCATCTGGTTATTATTTTAGTTTTCATTTTTCTTTCTGTCATTAGTATATGCTACTTGATTACGCTTAGGACTTCTGCCCAATAAATCTCTGGTAGTAAACCAGCCCTCCACACAACCCACTAAAGAGACTCTAAAACAAATTCTTCTCCTCCCACTAATGTTTTGATAAAGTGGAAGCAACACATGACAGATCAAGGAGCACACTGTACTTGAGCAAAGAAAATTCTGCTCTTGGAATATGATGATAACCACATGCCAAAGTAGCAGGTATTCCTTCCCTTTTCCTTTCTTTCATAACTGGTCTAACCATTGTTTGCTTGAACCATGGGTTGACTGTTTGTAACCATCCTAACAACTGATAAATAGCTTGGGGAGCAGGAATTATTCCTGTTCTCTAACAATAAGGAATGTTAATGTACTCTAAACAAAGGACAGGACATTATTCCTACCTTCTGTGTTCCTTTTAACTTGCACTACACAAATCGCTTGTTATGCTGCTAAAGGTTATCAAAAGACCCAGGATGATTACTCCTTAAATCCACTAACTTAGAGGGTTTAAAAGTTATGCTATAAATTGTACTTTATTTTAACTAGTTGTGGATCAAATTGCTCAACATCTAAAATAAAGAAGGGGAGGGGAGAAACACCTTGGGAAAAAGACTATTTTGGGGAAAAAATTAAATGCAAATATAACTATTTGTTGCTTTGGGATAATTGTGGTTTATTGTGCATAAAACTCAAGTTTAACCCTTTATAGCACATTTTTCATCAAGTTCCCCGAATCTCATCCAGAGGTTCTCTCAACTGTATGAAACCAATTAAGATAAGAGGCTTATAAGAAGGTTATACAGAGAAGGAGAATCTGCTGCATTGAAAAATATTGTTTCACAGCCAAAGTTGAAGACTGTTCGGGATATTATATGAGTAACAGATTTAAAAATCCTTATGGCATAAAATTCATATGCACTGGCCAAGTGTAAATATAAATATATGATTGATGTGTATTCTCCTCAGTGTGGTCTATGTTTTATATCTTAAGTATTCCATTTTGTGATGTGAGGCTTTATTACCCCATTAGCTGCTCAGAATCATTCTACAAGTAGGTGGCCCTGTAAATGTAAGGTATATAAATGCTTGCTCATGTGATGTAAGGACTTGATACTAGTTAAATGCCCTCCTAAAGGACAAAAATCCCATCTTCCATTAAATACATAATAATAAAATAATAATGGTTCTTTTAACATACCATCTGGGAGAAAGAGTATTTGTTATTCCCAAGTGTCCGTTAAATATGGAAGAATGCCATTATGGTGGTTTACATAATTTGCATAATGATGTTACTATACAAATCATGGAAATTGGTACAAATAACAATTAGCATCACATGGCTATTATAAAATTATGATAAAATTAACTGTCTTGTTCAATCCATTTGTATGCAATGGATATCTCTCTTATTTTGAGGAAAATGTCCAAAATGAAAATTTGGTCTACTGCATCCAAAGTCCACTAAATTAGGATCCATTAAATCAAGACTTCTACATTAATCTACATTTTCTATCTTCTGAAGCCTGAATGACAGGCAAAAAAAAATCTTACTTTAGTTTAAAACATAAGATATACAGTGCAACTGCTTATAAAGGGAGGCAGACAGCTATTGTAAAGCATCCTGACAGTGAGCACAGTGCCGTGTTTGTAGTTACAAAATCATTTCTGGATTAATTTCATCCTTCAGCATAGGCAATACAGCTATAGGAGGGTTTAAAAAACAATTCTATTCCTTTTCTATTTCTGTCAGCATAGAACATTTTATACACTACACTGTGAATGCTATGAAAAATCACCTTTTTCAATGATTTACAATGACACCCTCTGCTGGCAAGTGTAAAAACAAGAAACCCTCCAGATTTTGTATTTAACAATACATGCAGAGCATTGTTGCTAAACTACTTAAGTGTTTTCATTTTGTAAAACACTACTTTGTAAGATAAAAATCAGTGCACATATTACTTACGTACAGATAATGAGATGTATTTCTAAAGGTAGGTTTTGATCTGTCAAAGATTATAAGTATTTTTTATAAAGAGAAGTTAAAATAGTTTGCTATCAAATGGTCCTTTTTCTTTTCACAATTATGATTTCTTTGACTACATCTCCCTTTATCATGAGTACAAATCTACAGTAGGTTGTAATGCATACTTCAGAAGGAATTTCAGAAAAAAACTCAACAGGCATACAACCAATGTGAAAAGAAAAGAAAAAAAGACCTAGAAAGGATTAATTATTATTAAAAGCTTTGTTTCCTCTTCCTAGGGAACTTGGGACAGGCAATTTTATCAAATGGTATAAAAAAAATTCTGAAAGAACTAGCCATCGCTGACTCAGAGATTTCTATTTTTTTAAAAAAACAAAACAAAACAAAACAAAACCAGATATCCAGAATCTAAGAGTACAAAGTATTTGAGGAAACATTTATTCATTTTATTTATAGAGCCATCTTTCCCACAATTTGTGACTCTGATATCAGTTACTGATCCGATTCCTGTAGGTAGCCAAATTAATGCAAAACAAATGCAAAACAAATACCTCAATACTATTGGTAAACAGAAAGCTCCCCTTGTAGTCTGTCAATCATAATTCATGTTACTCTAAAGTTGTTCAGAGAGCTCAACCAAAGCTGAACAGGCTGAGATATTTTCTTTAACCTGCCAGTGGGAACAACATTCCACAGTGTGTTGATTGGTTTGTGCATTTCAACAAATATTTAAACTTCTGTCAGAAGGCACGCTGCAAAACAAGCTACCCAAACCTTTCTATTGAAGTAAGAAAGGAAGAAATCTAACTGATGAAATCAATTAAAATTCCCCATTCATTCCTTCACCCTGTTCTAACAACCACCATGACTTATCACGAGGATAAGTCAATGTACACTCATCCTTGCAATTGGAAGCAAAAACAACATTACCTGGCAAACTTCATACAGTAATTTGTATTGTTCTTCTTGCTTCTGAAGAGAGCACAAGCTGCATCCCATGTTTCAGAGAAAGGGTGTTCGTTGTTTGCCAGAAAGTTGTTGTTCCCAAGCATGCAGGCAAATAGTCCTCTGGCACACAAAAATAATCAGATGAAGCTGAAGCAGCTCGGAGTGGAGATGCTCTGATCACTGCTCTGCCTTCTTCCTTAACACACGCCCTCTCACGGTACACAACCCTCCCTCTCTCCTGCTTTAGTCCAATGCACACACTATATACTGCTATTCATGCATATTAATCAGCTCTCATTGACTATTCATAACAGGCAAAGATACGGAAGCTATAATTGCTGCCTATGACAGCTGAAATTTCTCTAATTAACAAGCAAGCACTTCAGTAGCAGGGCATAATAAAAGACACTAACAATTCTGTAAACCATTTTGTAGCAATTACAAATAAACACAACTGCATTTTACTGCATGTAGTCCCTAAGGATAATTTTTAGCATATTTAAGCAGATTAAAAGTACATTTTAAATGTAAGTCATATCCCAAATACTTCTGCTGCAGAAGCACAACTATTATGGGCAATATTAACCTATGCAGTGAAGTTAAGAAAACAACAAATATTTAAAACAATTCAACTACAATTAAAGAAAAGTCTGTTGTGAAGAGGCCAGATGTTGAACAAAAGAATTTAAGACTGAGGACCCTCTAGAATAATGTTTCTTTACACTGGCAACTTTAAGATGTGTAGGCTTCAATTCCCAAGTATCCTAACCAGGATGTGGGGGAATTCTGGGAGTTAAAGTCCACACAACTTAAAAGTTGCTAAGGTCAAGAAACACTGTTCTGAAAACTGTGACAATTGGGAGGAGGACATTCTGAAACTTTTTTCTTTAAGGCACATTATTACCAGAGAATCCCAGAATGGCAAAGTTTATCATACCTCAATTCTCACTAGGATCATAATAATTAGAATGCGGTTATAGCACCTAATGATATCACATAATACTAAACAGCTAAGCTGTGTTTATGTATATATAAAGCCCTCAATATGTGTTTGAAATGGATAATGATTTGTTATAAGCCCTCTTCAAGCATTCAACCTATAACTTACAATTTCACTTGTAACACACTATTAGGCTGCATCAGTGGTGGGATTGCCACTTCCAGAAGTCCATTCTGGGCCTGGACAACAAAAATTAGCTATCGGTTCTGCTGAAGTGGTGCGAACTGGCTGAATCTCACCACTGGGCTGCATCAAGAAATGCTGATTTACTGCCTTCATCTGATAAATACTTCATACTGTCTTTGTCTAAATTCTTGCCCTCAAGTTAAGCACCTACAAGAAATAGTTAGGGCACAGTACCTACAGTATGCTACATTATACCAAGGACTGGTTCATATGTTATATAATTCTTATTAATAAGTTAACCAAGGAGATGGTTTGATACTATAGTTGCAGAACTAGACTTCATGACTTTAGGCCATAGGTGTCAAACTCGATCATGTCATGCGTAGCCAGGGTGAGCATGGCCTGTGTGTGACGCATCCGGCCCGCAGGCCGCAAGTTTGATACCCCTGCTTTAGGCCAATCATTATAAAAATTTAGCATACAAGTTTGTTGTGAAGGTAAAATGGGGTACAAAGGGCATTCTAGCAATTAAAACAGCTTCTGAATTAGAATCTAGTTTACATCTCTGTTATGTTCTAGAGCTCACCCAGAATCTTCCAGCACCACTTTTTCTATTCCTAGATGATTCATCCCCTTGAATATGTAGTGATGATTTGCAAGTTTATTTCTTTGCTATCACACGTGGAAGACCAGTTTTTTCAGAGATACCACAAGACTGCAACAGATAAAAGCCTGCCCCAAATTGGCAATAAACTTCTAAGTTTAAGGTGGAACTTTTCCACAGTATTCCTTATAGAAATATGATTGCTAGCTTAGCTCACCAAATGACATTTTATATTCAGTATGAAAGCCACATGAAATGTGAATAAGCTAAGGTTGTACAATGATGTACTTTCAAATAAACATTTATATTGTAAATATATTGCATCATATAAAGGGCAACTTTCAGCTGAAATGCTCCAATGAGGCCCACATCTTGCTTGCTACCTATGCTGATCTCAGTCTCCATTGGGTTAAGAGACACACCATGAAGATATGCTAAAAGAGAGAGAGTAGTGAGGATGAGTGTTATGGTACACTTAATGTCTTTACTTCTCCAAGTTTCATTTACTATGAAGATGAACATTTTATCGTTTTTATAAATGTGATCTGCATGCTTTGGGATAATTTATGGCAGCGGTAGGAAGACTCACAATCTCTATTAGTATTAACCTATTTATTAATGCAAAGAAGGAAATTAATGCAAAGAAGGAGAAGTTTGTCTCTTAAACATTGGAAACACTGAGCAAGGAAAAATATTACTCAGGGTAACAAATACTGGGCAAAGTGCTAAGAAGACAGTGTTGAGAAGACTTGTCTAGTCCTGCAGTTACCAGTCTTGCATTCTTAGCTAGTGATCTTACAAAGCTACTCTGGGCTCTGTGAGATATATTAAATGGCATGCTAAATTTTCCCTCTCTTGTGTCATAGTGTACATACCCTTTCACATTTGCTGCATCACCATGTAGTTTCACTATTTATCTCTCCAATGGTAAAATACGGAGGATCTGAATGACGTTGCACCAGTTGCAACTAAAATAAATCATTGATTTATTCTATCATTATTAAGAAAATGAAACAAAATAGCAGGTATCACATGTGAGCAGCCCCTCAGAAATACAAATACAAATTAGAACATCAGAGCATATTTTTAAAATGTTCCATAATATCAGTTGGGAGGATAAGTCAAGAAACTTGACACTTCATGTTCTTGTTAACAAATATTCGATCAACTATGCAATATCCATGAAATATGGTCCACGTGGCTAGGAATCAAGTCAGTAATTCAAGCAAAAAAAGCATAGACGGATTTGGCTTTTTTGTTTTGCACCCAACTCTTCATCTTAACACATGTTTACTTCTTAAATTAACTCGCATTATAATATGTATGTTCCTTATGAGGGCTTGAGGAAAGTGGCTTCATATATGTTGAGAGCAATGTACATTTAGCTGACTGTATCAATAGCCTAATTAACTCTTTTTCATTCTGAACATTTCTCATATGAAAAGAGGGCAGGACACATGAGCAGCTGTTCCTTTGTAATAAATCATACCATTTATATATGCTGAGTTCATTTAATGATGATGACCACTCTTGGAAACATAGTAAAAAGAAAAAAAATATGTCTTTGAGGAATAGCATTTATTTCTTAATCTAGATTTTTCAATTCCATACAATATTATTTTTAATCAGCTACAGAAATTAGGCAACCTAATCAACTCTCTAATAACTATAAATCCATATGAAGAATGTATTCCACCATCAATAAGGCTATTTATCAGGTCTTTCCTATGCTCATAAAATTCTTATGACTGTCATTAGAGTTTGGCTCTTAATTAAAGACTACTCATGTGAAGATGGAGGCTTTTTTTTAAAACTTATGATTAATTGGAGGCATTGGCAAAATGCAAGAAAAATGACACCAAAGGCAAATTCTATGAAGATACATCTAATGCCAATTTTGGTCCTCCTATACTGAACAGAATTTTCATTTTCCCCTTAAGTTGCTATATGACTACAGGATTTGGGTTGCAAACATCCTAGTGGACAGTAAGAAAATTACTTCATTGCCATATAGTTGCAGCCCCAATCTGGCATCTTACTAATTATTTCAGTAGCCTTTCCAGTTCCTACATTTCCTGGCTTTTGTGCGCTCATCACATTGTTGCTGTCATGTCAATGTTGTTTAGTGTCATTTCTAGAAGCCACAAATCTGTGCAATACCAGCAATAGCCTAGGGGCAATTGTTCCATGGAGTTTTTGATAGCTTCTGGTAAGGTATACTCATCACTGTTTTCAGCGTAAATTGTCCTTAGTTCCTTATTAAGCTGATTTATTTGTTTACTTACTTTATCTTCTTTTCCTATTTGTGATCTCATGTCAGGCTCTTGATTGCTATAAAAGTCAGTTCTTTTCTACCCTTCAAGCTGATGGAAGACAGTCTCCAGAAGCTTTTGATATTATGCAATTGTAAATTTCCACGCTTTGGGAAATGATATTTGAAAGAAAGTTTTCTGGCCCAGATTATCATAATTTGCAAAGTAACTACATGGACTTTTTTAAATAAATCCATCTACAAGGAGAAAGGAAGAACAAATATAAATAAATATGTTTAAATGTCATTCTTTCATCTGAAATTTGCATGAGATCTTTATCTTCTTGAAGCCAATATTATGTTAAAATTCCACATAATTGCATGGATTTAATGCTGAAATAGTTATCACATAAAAATTTCCAGTAGACATAAGAAAGAAATAACTGTCTTCTTTTCATAATAGAATGCCAGTTTCAGACTCTGGTTTTCAATTAAAGTGGAAAAGGTCAGACTGAAATCCAGAACAGTCCTCTAAACACTGGACTAATATTTATAGATAAACCAGTTTGATTTTGTATAAAACACATATTGCATGAGTTAAAATCACAGCTTGTAGTGCTACACATGTTTTGTAAATGACACGAAAGATATTCTTCAGAATTCAAAGGAGCAGGTCCATATGACCTCTTTAAAAGAACTGCATCTTTTTTCAGGCTTCTGTTTGAATTTAAACAAAGACATGGCTGCTTTAAATGGATGACTCACTAAAAGCAGAAGATTCAGGCAAAAGGCTGAAAAAATTAAAGTTGTTCTTGTACATATTCCAAAATACCTCCACTGATTCCCTTTTTAACATTGCACAGCTCTACTGTTCATTAATTAAATGGAAGATTTATAGAAAATCTTTGTTGCACTAATCACAGTAAGTAGAATTTTTTTTTAAAGAGTGGAGCTGACAGATTTGTTCTTATAATACTTCTGAAACCTAATGGATTTGACACATGCTATGTAAGTAAATAACAGCAGTTTTGTTCAATTTTATCCTCTTTGATATGCTGGACAGGAATACTCAAAACCATGTGCCTGATTTAGCCACAGTGCAATCAGATTTAAGTAGTTTACTGGAGTAGAATCTAGCAAAACTCAATTCAGGATACTTTTTGCAAACAGTTTTGACAAATAAATATTTGAAAAGCATTAAAAATGAATATTCAAAACCTGCAAGTTTGTTTTTGGATTATGGGGATCTTCGAGAATATTATCTCCTGTCCCAGATATTCATTACCTTTATGCAGAGCTACAATATCTCTCTTTTTTAAAAGGGTATTCAAAATATAGAATAACTGATAAATCCTTCTTATTCTGTGTAGATGTAGGAATATTGTTTTAGTCTGAATTAACTCTATTAGTTAATTATTTTTCTACCTGTAGGCATTAATTTATGTAAAACTGAGTGTGTGTGTGAAACAGGCAGGCAAACATTATTCTTTCCATTGAACAATTCTCATTACACTACTGCCCTCTATTGGAATGAATTCAGTTTTAAGTTGAAGCCACCAAGAAGAACAATCTTGATTGCATTCTTCTCAAGTGAAAAGATTTCTTTTACTTTTAGTATTCACCCAATATACTTTCTTCAACATATGGGCTTGGAAAGCCCATTTCAAATAATTTTGATAACAAATATGATGGGTGAATCTCCCCACACACTGTCCAGGCCTATTTGAAATAACCATAAACGAAGAATTATTTGTCTGGAAGCATTTATTTTGAACCTAAGGCTCTGGCTAGCAAATCAAAGGGAAATTGAGTATGCTTCATGTTCGGCAGTCAAAACTCTTTTGAATCGAAAAAGGCTGAGATAAAAACTGACTTGAATCCAATCAGTCTGAGGCTCAGAAACTGAGGGCTGACGTCTCCACATCCTACAGCATCTTACCTGTCCTCAAATACTTAGGCAGAGGTCAAGCTTTTCGTTATAACTATAGTTCTGAAGTGATGCCTTTCAAACCACAGTTTCACCAAGCAGATGGCCTCTATCCAACTACAACCTGACTGATTTTAAAGCATTGCATGTAGGAAAGCTAGCCTCCTTTGACCCGTTATTCTCAAAATAACTATGCACAATTAAAATCTTCCCCAAGGAAGAGTTTCAAGTTTACAGTTGTCATTGACAGTGACTAGACAGGTGCAATGAGTTCCTGCAGCTATTTTGTTACAATTCAGGAATTACAAGTGCTATGTGTAAGCAGATCCATGTAATTTCCATCTCAGGATTAAGCCCTAGCTGTTTTGGTCTTCCCATGAATATAAAGATGTCATCCATAGTTTAATATACTACACAGCTGAATACTCACAAAATGCCCTATTGATAATTTAAAGTTCTGGCAATTTTTGAGTGGGCAATTGGGAAAAGATCATTAGATTTATTTATACATTTATTTATTTTAAATAAACAAACTGTCAATGATCAATCCAGGAGTCAATTTTAGCATGCTAACAAATGCCAGGAACAAGCTGCTGTATCTTCATGAAAGCCATAAAAATGGACACTTCTACAATATCTCATTAATAGTCTAGGTCAGAGTGGACAAGATAGTATCTTTCAGGATCCCTAGTGGGCCCCTCATTTCCTGTATCTCATCTGCTTTTAATTTCTATAAGATAATTAGTTATATTTTCAAAGAAACAATCAAACATTCTCATCTTTTCTCTGGAATCTGATAAATCAATTGTAATGATAAAAATTACTCATTGGAAACATGTGTTGGAAACTTCCTTCTTAAGTTTATATCACAGAAGCCAGTAAAAGCTACATTACAGCTATCTCATATTATTTCCAGAACACTTTTATCAAAAGATCATTACTTGCATGGGACCATTAATAAATGAGAAGAAGGAAAAACCAATAATTGAGATTTTTGTATATTTCAACAGAAGAATGTTTCGTATCATATACTGTAAATGCATCATAGGTTAAAAGTTAAAAATATTCTATGAATAAAAATTTCTCAGATGATTCTGTAGACAATTATTGTTTATACCAAAATACTAAAACTTCTGGTATAACCAAATAAAATAATGACATCTTAACTTTAGTAACAAACTTTGATAAGATTTACTATGCCATACTTTCATCTATAATTTCAAATTTATCTTTGATATTAACAAAAATAAAATATACATAATTTGGCCAGCTTTGTAGTTGTCAGCTTTTCAAGGTAGATTAGCTTAGGAAAGAGACACCACAAAAAAGATTAGAATTCTAATGATAATTTTTATTGATGTTTATAGAGACAAACAAAAACTAAACAAACTAAGAAAAATTTAATAAAAAATACAGAAAAAAGAAAACACACATACACACACAGTGACTTCTAACTCCATCAAGACAAGTACAAGTATGTTCAGTAACTGATCATCTTCTCTGATATTTCAACAAAAGGTCTTTTCTTCCCACATCTCCTCCTTTATCAATAAACAAATTATAAAGCCTTGTCATTTAGTCCTAATCAGCAAAAATCCATGAAACCCATCTGGGTGACTTTGCACCAATCACTCTCTTTCAGTCCAACCCATCTCGGAGGGTTGTTGTTGTTGTGGAGAAAAATAGAGATGTTTTGTAGATATGTTTGCCGTCTTGAGTTATTTGTAAAAATAATAAAGGCGAGATATAAATTAATAAAAATAGAATATAAATAAATATAAATCTTTCTGCTTCAAAATATAGTAGCTTCTCGATCATTAGTTTTCAAATATTTGAAAAATTGTATATGGAGAGAATGAGTTCAAATATCATATTAAGCTCTAATAGTCTTTGTTGAATTTTGGCTATATTGTGCAAATCATAAAGCATGTCTCAAGAGACTTAACACTGATTTCCCCAACTGTGCAGATGCATAGATTTCAATTTCTAAATCTTCAGTAAGGATTCACACTAGGAGCTGAGATTCACAAATTGAGAGGGCATCTAAGGATGGGGAAGATTGATTTTCTGCGTTGTAAGAGCAACAAAGATGATTAGGAGACTGAAGGCTAAAACATACGAAGAATGGGTATGTCCAGTTTAATGAAGAGAAGGACTAGAAGTGACATGATAGCAGTGTTCCAATATCTCAGAGATTGCCACAAAGAAGAGGGAGTCAAGCTATTCTCCAAAGCACCTGAAGGCAGGACAAGAAGCAATGGATGGGAACTAATCAAGGACAGAAGCAACGTAAAACTAAGGAGAAATTTCCTGACAGATGTTCCATCAGTGGAATGACTCGTGTGGGTTGACTTGTGGGTACTCCAACACTGGAAGTTTTTGACAAGGGATTAGACAACTATTTGTCTGAAATGGTAAAGGGCTTATTGCTTGAGCAGGAGGTTGGACTAGAAGACCTCCAAGGTCCCTTCCAACGCTATTACTCTGTTAACTTATTTTGCAAATCATTTTTAAACAAATCTTGTTTTGGTTCAGTAAGTGAATCCAGATATAGAGACATTTGAAAGAATATGGACAAAGACTGTTCCAGATACATATTTATCTGTGAGATTTGATATTTGTGGCCCAAATTTATATTACTACACCATATCAACTTATTAGCCTTTCATGTGGATTTGCTAAGTCTTAATGAGATGAAAATATCTTGTGGTAATTATTCTTACTATTACTTTTCTACTATTGAATTCTCCTGCTTCCTTCTTTCTCTTTGGCTTCTATTCTCTAACTGGACTATGAAAACCAATGGATTATTAAATTCTTTTTCCCTCCATGTGAGGGATTTGCACCCTTCAAAGATGATTTGAAAAAAGTGTTTTTGGTGTTGTACAAGTACACTATCTGTTTTTTTATTTATTAAAGTGGATACTTTTAAGCCTTCTCTGTGAGTTTGAAATAAAAGGTGTTGCTGCTTGAAGATTCACATTAACTTTAATGAGTAGGTTTCTTAAAGCAAGTGCATATATTTTGCAGGCTTATATTTTAATTAATAGCAGAGAGCTGATGTGTACTCATAAGTGGTCCAAAGGACTTCTTCCAAATTATTTTTGAAAAGTGCACAGCACCACTGTATATGTGATCTTAGAACTTTTGATGTTGAGCACATTATTTTAATCATTTTACACATATCCATGAATGTATCTGCAAAGTAAAAAGATCCATCAATTAATAAATATACTTGCTCCTTCTCCGATACGATTCTTAAAAAATGCTTTTAGCAATTTCTCTGTCTTTTAGGATAGGAGTTTGATAAATATTAACATAAATGAGTAAGGAGGGAATATCTTCATCAGAAGAGTTTGTTGACTTCCTGTTTTCTTATTGGCAATCAGCATTAAATTAAGAATCGAATCTGATATTATATGATACAGATCTATGAACTCAAGTGCTGATCCTGAAAAGGACTTAAGCTGTATGCATGTTGTACAGTGCAGTTAATGTTCCATATGGCTTATAAAGAGGGAACCTTTTTATGTGTGATATACAATAACTCTTTAAATCTTTAAATATGCTGGGGGACAACAAGACAAAGAGATATGTGGTTTAAGGCTGGGGTCTTAAAGAAGTATACCGAAAGTGAGCCCTCAATGTGCAGGCAATGTGCAGGCTTCCCAATCTGTGTTTAATAAATCTCTTTAAAACTATACAGATAAAGGCTAGTGACTACTACATTTTATCAAAGGCTTGAAACGTCTAACTTGGTGATTTCCTTTCTGTATCTGAAGGAAAGATAAATCTGATGGGAAACTGGATATCATTACTGCTAAAAAATATTCTCAGTTTCTGGTGTGCTTAACAAGTGGAACCACCAGTAATGATGTAATTTAGCTTGTCAAAAAAGAAAGAGGGGACATAGGGATAACAAAAGGATGAGGCAGAAGGCAAGGTATAACCAAGGGGCACAAACGCACTATGTCATCTTCTAATTAACTAAGTGATCCTTTATCTGTCAAATCAAGCAGGGAGCTCCACGGACTTGTGTCTTATTGATATTCACATTATGGCACAGGGAGCAGTGGTTCTAGTCCCAGTGGTTATAGTTAAACATTCCTTTTTTAAAAGATTGCTTTGCTTGGCCCTAGGTGGTCACCATTACCATTCATAGGGAAATGAGCAAAGGCCACCCGAACTGCACAAACTACTACCAGGAGAGAAAAAGATGATCTCCAGGGGTACATACTGATTTCTGAATTATTCGGAGGAAGGGCCTATTTAAAAAGACACACCTAACAAAACAACCCATATTATTGTCTTCTTGCCACACTGGTTTTTTTAATTTCTGCAAAGACTTATTTTCCTAAATTAGGAAAAGGTGCACGAAGCACCAGTTATTCCTTTTTTTAATTTCATACAAGAGGTAAATATGCATTTAATAAAGCTCTGTCATGAGGTGGCTGAGAGGAATTTGTTCTAGCTCACTGATTGTGAGCGAAGGCAGTTGTTACAAAATTCCCAATCCCACAAGAACAATAATCCTTAAAGATCAATAATACAATTATCTCCTCACATTGGAGACTGCTGGGTTTTTTTCCCCAGGACTTACCCTCATTTTCTGACATCAATAAGATCAACTAATAACACAGCTAAGGTATTGGCTGTATTGTTGCTGTTCTTAAACAATTTAAAGTTACTAATGGCTTGTTTTCAAATACATAGATATAAACATCAGTGTCAATTAATCCCCTGCTTGGAAATGCTTTTGTGTGCATCTTTCACAGAAAGCTAAAGATATGAAAGCCCAAAGTAGTGTTCACATAATCCAGTGGGGTTTATGTATGTGTGCACCTCCGAATTAGTGTTGGCAACTGCCTGGACAAGTCCCTGCAATTTTCTCGGCAAGATTTCAGAAATGGTTTCCCATTGCTGTCTTCTTCCTAGGGCTGTGAGAGACTGACTGGCCCCAGTCTCCCAGTTTGTAGCCTGATGTTCTAAGCCAGGGGACTTGGCTCTTTTATGATTCGTGGACTTCAACTCCCAGAATTCCTGAGCCAGCATGGCTCAGCATGGAAACCTCTCCATTTCTCCTCAGCATGGCTGGCTCAGGAATTCTGGGAGTTGAAGTCCACGAGTCATAAAAGAGCCAAGCTTGCCTACCCCTGCTCTAAGCACTACACCAAATTGCCTGAATTACTGAAATCTTCAGTCACCCGCTGAGCCCTAGTGGTTAAATTAAACTAACCCCCTTCCATGATTTCAGTTTTAAACTCTGTTTTGTGTACTACAACAGAAAAGAAGGCTTGTTCAACAATTATCTAATGCAGAATATCGACTTTTAAATAAAAGAACAATTGGGCTTTACATATTTGGCTGCTTGCCACAAGCAAACAGCTTTTTTTTTTTTTTCCTATTCTGAATGTCTTTCCAATAGTTTTTCTCCGAAGATTTTCTGGAATGCTAGGATTTCAACAGTAATCATAATTAAGCTTGCTGTTTTGAGAATGTCCCTACATATAAGATTTTTAGATATTAAATCAATCTTTTGGTTGTACTGGCATGAAAGACTTGGATCAGAAACTACAATCTGGTGTCTCCAGGTGGTTTGGACCATCAACAACTTAAGCACAGACCATTATCATGATGAGTGGTCCAACCTGTCATGCTGTAACCATTTAAAGTTTTCAAAATATTAATGGCAGACACACATTTCAGCATAATAAGTAACAAGAGTCAGCAACAATTTTCTTTATTTCTTAAGAACAAATGCCCAGAATAAAAGTGAATAATCTGTAGCCTTCCATACATGACTGAACCTACAACTACTAGCAATCTCAGCTAACCTGATCAATGGTGAAGGATGCTGGAAGTTACATTTCAGCAATATCTGGAGCACTGTCTCTTGATCTAAAGGATATCTAGAGCACAGATGTAAGGTTTTTGTTTTTTTTAAATTCAGAACTTGCTTTATGTGATGGATCCAGTTTTTGCCACAAGCAATGGAACAGCCCCTGCAGTTCAGAGTTCAGTTCCCCAGTACACTTTGAGGATGCTTCAGTTTACCACTCATATCTATTTTTGCATAAGTCTAATAACACGGATGTCAAACTCGATCTCTTCATGACATATCGTGACTTTTTTGCCTTTGTGGAGCTGGGGTGATGCATCCAGCCCATGGGTCACCAGTTTGACACCCCTGCCCTATAAGATCTGTAGAAGAGGGAGTGTATTATTGCTAAAAAATTCCTTTCTCATAAAGATGCAAAACTGGATGGAGTTACATTATCTAATCTATTGTAATGCATGAAAAATAGAATTTTTTACTTTTTATTTAAATACATTAACACAAAAATGCTTAGTAAAACAGGAGACAATCTTTGTATAAGCAGATCATGTATTGTATAAATGAATGCCCTAGATTAGAACACGGGTGTCAAACTAGATCATGTTATGTGACGTGATGTTTTTTGCCTTTGCGGAGCCGGGATGGGCATGGCCTGCGTGTGTCGCATCCAGCCCATGGGCCACCAGTTTGACACCCCTGCCCTAGAAGGATGATGGATCTATCAAGTAGATAAATATTTGGATTTCAGATGCCTTCTGAGAACACAATTATGGGTTAGAACATTGACTGATCAAAGAGAAAAGTGTCACTCTAAGCATAAAACTGTGATCCTTGCTCATAATTTCACCAAGGAATGGACTGAATGGATAACAAATGTCGATATGAAGTGGAAAAACAAAAGACATTCCCACAATACTATTTAATTTCCATCTGCTTCTGTTTACATTTTTTTAGTAGTGTGTGTGTGATCATAGCAGCTCCTTTGGAAGATAGTTACTTCAGTGACTAAGACAGCTTACAAGTTGCTAAAGAAAATTATCCCAGACGATTATCTATGCAAAACAGTTTTTGTTTTTCTTTTTCTTTTTTCTGGTTCCTCATTCAATTTTATAATTCAAGACTATATGCACCTCCACCCAAAATTAAGCAGCACATATCATTAAGGACCGGCAAAATGCTGAAATAAAGCAAAATGGACAAAACTGAGATCTACCAAGAGATTTATAAGTAAGATAATACACAGATATCTGTGTATTTCAGGAACTGCTTTAAATTAAGTAGCTGAAATGAAGAAAACCTGGTTGCCACGGGTAGTTTTTTAAATGACTGTGTTCAATTCTCATATTCAATACAAATTCTTAAGGTCACTAGAATCCACTTGGTGGAGGTCACTGCTTTATTCAATAAGTTGGCAATTTACCTGCTCCAGAAAATCTATTGAAAAGAAACACTGCTTTTAGACAAACTTAATAACTTTTGTTTAAAATAGTACTATTTTACTCTGATACATATGATCTGTACATGCATTGTAACCACTATATAGCATGTACCAGGGCAAAAGCAGTGGAAGATTGAACTCAGTATGAATTTTTAAGAATGCACACACAACAAATGTCTTCGTTTGACTACAGCTAAGATCAGAGGATAGTTAATGAAGGGGAATTAATGAAGAGGAACCGTAGCCCTGGCAAACAGAGATAACCTTTTGCTTGACTTCATAATTATTTAGATCTGGTAATGCTTTGGTTAAGTCAGGATTGGTATTTACTTGAATTTCTGATCCTTGAAACCAGTCTCAAGGACTTTACTTTATGCCACCAAGATGGTCATACCACTCAGGTGTTAAATCTTCTTCCTTAGCTTCAAGATGCGATTCTGTTTTAAATAGCTGTTTTGTGTGATTAAGAGTAATTTGAAGCAATTAAAGAAAACAGTTCACTTGTGACAGGTGGCAGAAAACCAGAAGAGATAATTACTTTTTTTTTTAGCCATCTGTGTTAATTGCCATTAGCCAAATTAAGCTGAGATGAACCTCTTTTGAAATTCCAGGCAAAGTTCTTTCCTCCTTCAGCTTGTAATACAATACTACCTTAAGACTAATTAGAAAAAAGTAATTTCATCCTACAGGGCACAAAATACCTATTTATTAATTTCAGTGAATGTTTAAAACATGATAATTAAAATTGAATCTTTTCAAAGTAACTATTATGATTGTGGAGGTTGTTTCTGGTGAGCATAAAAACTTCAATTGGAAGTAAATGTAAGCAAGTTGTTCTTTAAATAGAAATGTGTCTGAAAAATATTACTTGGGAGGTTTAATGCAAAAATGCAGGACAGAAAAAAAATGTTTTATGGAGCTTGGTGTCTTTTGGAAAAGAGAAAGTCTCTTGTTTTCTCTATTATCTTCCTGGTTTTTTTTTAAAAATGGGCAAAGTCTCTTTGCTTCAGCTTCATATTCCATTTTCTTTTCTTTCCCAAAGCCACGGCCAATCCAAAAATGAAAAATCTGTAGAGAACACACACATATAAATTGTAAAAAACCTAAGCATAATGCCCGTTCTTTCCATTAAACTAATTTTGCTTTCACATATTATTCATGAAAGGCTCTACATGATCTGCTCCATCGCCAATGATGACCCAATGGTACATAAGATGACATGTGTGCATAAAAGTCCATATCATCTTAAATGACATGACAGCTATTGTCTACAGCCCCCTCCCCACTTCTGGGAGGGATTCAGCCGTAGGTCTGCCAAATGGAGGGTCATGATTCAGTTTGACAGGGGAAGAGCTTGGACATATTTTCCCTTAATTGCTTAGCTGTCATCTTAGATGTTAGCTTGGGTGACTTTTTCCAGTTGGAGCAATACATGGTATATCAGATATTCAAATACCCCAATATTTCTTTTATTCGAGTTGTTCCTCATTAAGAAGACAAATAACTATCAGTCATTCTTTCTTTAATCTAACTGGTCGGTGGTCACGATGGCAGAAGATGTTTGAAAGAATGAATGAAAGTGAGACCATTTGGATTCCTTCCATTTGTCTTCTGCTCCCTGCAATAGACATGCCACAATTCATAACACTCACAAAGAGAGGCAGGGCTTGAAAAAGGTCCTGAGCTGCATTGTAAAGCCACATAGTAGCATCTTTTTTTCTTTTTCACAGCAGGAAGTGATTTAATGATCGCTTCTGATATTTGTTCATCCTTGCAAAGATTGTAACTCTTTCATGGAGGAACATAAAATGTACATGTTAACATAGCCTTACAAATATGGTATGTGCTACCCTAAGCTGAGCATATCAAGAGAAGAATTTAAGATGGATTCAAAACTAAATTTAACAAAAATGTCATATTTTCCATCACCCATTTTCCACCCATAAAACACTGCCAGATAAATCCAGTTTATATGTTTAAAAACAATTACCTGGGGTAAGAAATTATATTGCCTTAATTTCTTTTCCTTTTTTTACAGCATGCGTAGATAACTCAGTTTCAGAGATATTCCGGAAGGCTCACAACATAAAATTAAATAAGGCTTAACATTTAATAACCAGGAACAACACAAACAATACAAGAGACAAGAGCACAAAACAGCCAGTTTGGTGTAGTGGTTAAGGTGAAGGCCTAGAAACCAGGAGACTGTGCATTTTAGTGCTGCCTTAGGCACAAAAGCCAGTTGGATGGCTTTGAGCCAGTTGCTGTCTCTAATCCCAGCTGTTGTGGAGAAAACAGGGAGTATTATGTATGTTCACTGCTTTGAGTTACTTATAAAGTAATAAAAGCGGAATAAAAATCTAATTAAAAAAAAGTCAAAAAGTGGAAAATACAAGAATACATTATGAAGTAAATTATATGTAGCAAGCCAAAGGAAGGCAACCAGAATGCTGGAACGTTGTAAGGAAAGACTAGCGAAAATATGTGTAAATGAGGGCTAAAACAGGGGTGCACAGTAGAGACAGACAATGGGGATTCAAGACCTTTAAATCATCCAAAGAAGTTCCTAAGATTCCCGAAAAGACAACAATCTGACATGATGGATGCCTCCAGTGGTGGGATTCAAATATGTGAACAATTGGTTATCTGTGTGGATGCCGCTTCTGAAAGTCCGTTCTGGACCTGGGCAACAAAAAATTAGCTACCGGTTCTGCAGAACTGGTGCGAACTGGCTGAATCCCACCACTGGATGCCTCCTTCTTGGTCAACAATGGTTGCCAAGAAGAGGGAGAAGTGAAACCCTCTCTGCCTTTTAATCAACTACTGATTAAAATCCTCTGAACTCATATTTTTATGACATTTTTGAAGGATGAATAAGCAGTGCCGTTTTATCCATAGCAACCACTCCAGTGGGTCTCTTTATCTGCCCTTAAACTGTGATTTTTGCCATCATCAGTGATGGACACAAAGTTGAGCAAGGGGAAGGCTTTTTCCCCTTGCTATATTTAGGCTGTAGGCTTTCTGCTTTAATGGTGGGGAAATGGTCTTTGTTTCATTTGTTCATGGCAAGCTCTTTAATCCAACATATTGAAAGTATAACTCTCATTAGCCATGAATGTGTCTAGCACTCAGAAAGTTGGTGTCTCATAAAAAGATTCAGTGCGGAAGTACCAATGTAGTGCCACAATTATTGTCCATCAGTCAGTGCAATATCCTCAGGCAATGCTTTTATCAAATGCTTATTGATTAAAAGCCGGTGTTCTTCCTTGGTCTAAAGGATTAGGAAATATTACTGTTGATTTTAATAGTGTTTAGTAGACAGAAACCAGATACAAAGCAGTATTTACACAGTATCTGTTTCTTTAAGGCTGGATCTTCTGAAACAGCCAGCTTTAATTTAGAATATTTGAAATATTCTAAAGTATTTTAAGAGTGATTGGATTTAGATTATGTTTCTTTCCCCTGCACCTAAGATAGAATGATAAGATTCTTCCTTGAATATTTCTTCCGTGAAGGATATTACAATATGTATAAAAATAAGTACTGTTTTAAAAACTATACTATACAGATTTTCTAGAAGGCAGGAATCTATGTTTCTCCTCTGGGGCAAGGGAAATGGAAGGATTATGCAGTATATTTTGAAAGATACTGTATATGTAGGGCACCTGTATACCATCTGTAGATTGGCTACAGATTGGTGAATTTAAAAGTGTGTTCTCCCCATCCATAGTATATTAATCTTTTTTGATATTAGCACTTTGTTTTATAAATATTACTTACTTCTGCAACACTGAGGTGTGAAAAAAGCATTATGCTCTACATTACATTAAAAAATGAATAGATTTCCTATATTTTGCACAGTAAAAAAATATTAGTTAAGAACAGAGACTGTTCTTCCTCTCCAAACTTGTACATAATTCTTTTTTAAAACACACACACACACACATACACACACACACACACACACACTTAAGGGCATACATGGAAGATTTTGACCATCTAAGTAAAATAACAATTTTACTTCCATCTAAGTAAAATAACAATTAAAAAAATGAAAAATGTTTGAAATTTTGCAAGGTTGGCCAATCTTGTGGAGATTTACAGTAGACTCAGCTAATATCTTATTTTAGAATATCAGCAAGCTGAAAAGAAATTAACATTCTTGTATGATGTCTCATAAAGTGACAGTATTAAAATATCAAAGAATCCAGCAATACTGTGAGAGTTTTGGGAGCTAAATTAGAGGAACCTCTAATTCTAATACCTTGTGAAAAGAAATAATTATATTTCATAACCTCAGTCTGCAGGAGGGAGAAGCCAATTGCAGAGTTTAACCCTTTCAAAATGCCAAATTAAGTGCAATATTAAGTGCAATTTTCCACTTTACTAGAAGTGGAAAAATCACCTTGTGTTATTAGTCTTTTCACAAACGTGTCAAGATTTTTCAACTCAAGGTTTACTATAGCTATAAATCCCTACCCTTAAATATTTACAATAATCATATATCTGCAGCCAAAATTCAACATGCCATATTTATGCAATTACTCAGCTGAGATAGGTTTTACATATCTATGCTTGCAACTGCTAAGCCAACCCTTAGCACAAAAGACTTGAAAGCTGATGAATAGGCAACTCAGTCAACCTTGCTTTCAAGTAAGATCTGTAATTAAGATTTCTTTCAAAAATAATAGTCAACTATGGCTCAAAGATGCTCCAAAAATGTCCTTTTTGCGTTTTCCCCCCCAGTAGCGCCTTTCAAAATTTACTTAAGAGATGCCTCTCTATACATCTCACCAAAGATAATTCTAAATTGTGAACAAATAAGGCTTGTATCAAAGCACCTCTTGCTCACAGAACAGGGAGGTTTTATTAGTTGATATTTTACCTTGGCCCTTCATCTCCCATGTTCGGTTATAAAATGAAGGGTTTTATTTCTAGGTGTCCTTCATACAAAATTGGCTCCCAGTTACAGCAGCCATTTGTCAATGGCTAAAGAGCCTGAGGCTAGAAGTAGACATTTACTTAAAGGACCTTCAGACTCTTTTAAAGAGACCGCTGGGACCGCCAACTGACCAGCGTGTGACATCCACCCTAACTCCCTCCTCTGTCGTCCTTCGCTTCTTGCTGTGCTATTTCTTTTAATTGAGTCAGCTCAGTGTGGGCAATTCCAAATCACTTTAACCTAAACATGCCCCCGGACTGAAGCTCCTAATGACCTTCCCTTGGCCCTAAACACATATGGCTGAGACAATGCAAACATCATTTGGAAGATGAGTAAATTCAATAACTCAATTACCACTGTACCAAAGCTACATCCATCAAAGCTTGACCACAGGAGCATGGATTTTTAGCTCCTTGCCTTTCAGTGGCTAAGCATTTGGGCAAGAGCAACTAATCAATTTAGAAATGATTAAACAGAAATTTGTAACACTTGGCATTATTAAACCTTCAATCTTCATTATGGCCTGTTAACGATTACATCATGCCAGTCCAAAATAAATTAACAGTATCTGGCAACCTTTTTGACATAATACATACTGGAGGAGGGGGAGAAAATGTATTACAGAATCTTGCAGGTTTACTAGCAAATATACTACCATACCATACAAGTACACTGCTCTATGAGATGGAAGATTTATCCTGGATAAGGTGTATGGTTCAAAAAGGAACACATCTTTTTTTTAAAAAAAGCTCAGTTCAATGTAGTTCAAAGGTTGGTTATTTTTATAAATTTCAACGTTCAATTAATCAATTAATTATTTTTTAAGAGTTAACAATATTTGTATGTTGCCTCCATTTCAAGACTCAGGACAGATAACCATAACCATCAAATCACAGGTACAAAATAGTCAACTCTAACCGCAAAACATTATCAGGGACAAAATGCATCAGTCACTATTTCTGTCAACCTCTTTTCCAAAGGTCTAGCAAAAGAGGATGACATCAGCTGCTTGGGATAAGGACATTACTCAAAGCTGAGGAAGTCATCAAAAATACTTCTTCCATGATCTTGTCCCTCAACTCAAACTATTCTCCAAAGCACCAGAGATCAAGACAAGAAACAATGGTTGGAAACTGACCAAAGAGAGAAGCAACCTGGAATTAAGGAGAAACTTCCTAAGAGTGAGGACAATTAACTAGTGGAACAGCTTGCCTTCAGAAATCGTGGGCGCTCCATCACTGGAGGTTTTTAAGAAGAGACTAGACAGTCACTTGTCTGAAATAGTATAGGTTCTTCTGCTTCAGCACGGGGCTGGACTAGAAGACCTCCAAGGTCCCTTCCAGATCTATTCTATTCTATTCTATTCTATTCTCTATCCAGGGAGAGAGAATCATAATTTTCCTGATAGAAAGATTTTACTCAGAAGTTGGTCCTGCAGAAATGAAAGATCTGAATCATAAATGTAAGAGTCACTAGAACAAGTTTGGACCATTCCCAGGAAAGCAGGATGTGCTTGCTTTATATAAGATATGATTAGGTATTCTTAGAAAGGGAGGAGGGGGTAAAGGAACACTGACTAAGGAAGGCATTCAGTTTCAGTCAGGAATAATAGCCGGTTAAAAATAGAAATATTCCAGCAGTAGAGATTACGCATGAGGAACCTGACCTCATCTAGGTCTCTTGCAAAGGGTGACTTTAAGACTTTATCTCAGTGTTAAGATATTCTACAATTACATTTAAGAAAAAAGGTAAACAAATTATATAGTGTATTTTTTTCAAAAAAAAAAAAAAAGGTTCATGTGATTGACATGGATGGGAAAAGGGCCAATAAAGAATGTGAGTGTTTGGGTATGAAAAGTAAATGCTAAAATAATCTACACATTCTATTTTTGTTGTTGTTCTCTTTAAATGCAACTACTTAGAGATGGGTTGTTTAAAGATACATATTAATGTACTGTGAAAATGAGGCTTCATGTTTGTAATTTTAAGTAGCACATATTTCCACTAACAGAAGAGAAATGTATCTTGATCGTTAAAAGGCAATACTATTAAAAGCTAGGTTTTAAAGTCAAATGCATCATGATATGGCTTTTTAACTGATTTGTGTATCTGCTTTATTTACATTTAAGGCAAATGCAAAGTTCTGTCTACTGTTAGATTAAATCCAATATCCTTCTTGGGTTTTCTTTTCTTTCTTTCTTTTTTTTTTTGCATGCTTTTGAAAATGATTAGAAGGCTAGACTTTGGAGATTCCTGTTCAAATACCTACCCTAGGGTGGAATTCATTTGGTGATAGGGCCAATCACTGTTAGCTTATGCTCCTTCATAGATTTGTAATGAAAATAAAATTGGAGTGAGAAAGACTATGCATGCGACCTGGAGGTCCTGAAGGAAAGATGAATATAAATGTTTCAAATATTTTAATAATAAAAGGCTCATCTTTTGATTTGGATGTGAATGTGAAACATATAGCGCGAACAGGATGGAAAATATGGTCAAAACATTACACTACCCTTGCTTTAGAACCTACTTACAATAGACGCTTCAGAAATGTGAGCATTATAGTAACATCTTCCTTGTTGAATCAGATCATATTATAATATGACACAATGACATGATAAAGCAGAGAACGACCTTGTTTCGTCTGAGAACTTTTTATGGCATTAGGTAATAACATTTCTTTGAGCTGAAAGCCTCATTTGATCTTTGAATTGTATGCTTAATACAACTGATAGTCATAGTTATCCCTAAATATAGAGTATTTCTTAATCATTTTAATACCCTTGGACTCCGTAAATTTATTACACCTTTCAAGTATTACACAGTTAGAAAGGAATGGGAGTAACGGTCATTATGGCAATCACTAAGCCTATGATGGCTTAGTAATTATGTAGTTTCTGAATGACAATGACAACTGAATTCTGAAAAGAACACTACTACTTTGCAGATTTCTCAATAGGCTTCCTGTAGTTTTGTGGGCAGAATTATCTTTCTAATAATGTCAGCCCCACTGGTTTTGCTTCCACATTAACTATAGAATCATTAAGATCAAATTAAGGCAACAAACACGCTTCATTTCTTATCAACTTATAAGGTAGTAGTCTCTTATGAGGATCATGTTATTAAGCAATATACTGTAGCTAATGTTAGAAATGACTTTATCCTGCCATGGGAAAAATCAGTGATCATTGAACTGATCAGCTCAGGTTTAGTGGACAAACCAGTTCAGTTTTTCTATTGTGGGCAGGTTGCAATCAATTTTATAAGGATGTAAAATCATGGCAGACATGGATTTCAGTGAAGATTCATGTAGAAGAACTTTACAAGATGTGTTTCGGCAAGCAGAATAATGGCAGCCAAGTGATACATCCAGTGCCACAGAGAGGTTATAAGGGAAGAAATGTATTCTGTGCCCATAAATGTCTAAATGTTTATGGAGCACAGACAAATTTATTCGTATAGTTCTCTCTCCAAATTCAATAAAGCAATTCTGTTCTATTTCATGCAGTATCCACCCTCCTTCCTTCTGGACATTTGTTGCTACTAAGCGGTGAGGAAAGCAGTAGTTCATCATATGGATGCATCTGGTGCACAGAGATTAGAACAAGCACCAACTTCCACAACTTAGTGCTTCCAGATGTGATGGATCCATAATTCCAAACAGCGTATTTGAGGTCCTTAGATTGGGGGGAGCTGCTCTAGTGATAATCCAGAATTATTTATGTAATTATTTATACCAGAATGAACACAAATACATACACAGAGTGAGAGAGGGAGGGAGGGAGGGAGAGAGAGAGAGAAATACTGATCTTCAGCTAAATATCCACTACCACCGCCAAAAAAAGTTTATACAGAAATATTTATTTGGAAGTTACTGATTACATTAGAACAGCCTATGTAAATTCATTTTCCACTATTGCATACTATGCAATATTCATGCATAAAATAATTATTACATAGTGTACTACACAGGGAAAAAAACCTCTCATGGTTGGTTTTTTATTTATTTACTACCACTTCTATGATACCCAATCTTGTTTTTCCTTATCTAGATCCATATACAAGGTCAGGACATCCAGCATATCTCTTGCTAGACCTGGGGTAGAGATGTATAGCTGCACTATTCACATTTTGATGACTTCATACTAGCTGATGAGCTCTAGAGCACCCCTCAATGGTAGGGTCCATGGACCACTTCTCAATTGAGGACTGGTTATTAACTCCCCACTCTTATAAACAGTTTAGGATGCCATGATAAACAGAACACTGCCAGAATGTAGAACTACATCCCACTATCTGGGTCCAGTCACAGATCATCTGTCAGAACAATTAATGTTGCTTCCATCCTGTATCCAGGTCTGTATCCAATCAGTTCCAATAAGATAACATCACAGGTATCCATTCCTAAATACAGATATCCTAGACTTACAACAGTTCATTTAGAGACCATTCAAAGCTACAATGGCACTGAAAAAACTGACTTACGACAGTTTTCCACACATTTGACCATTGCAGCATCCCCATGGTCACATGATCAGAATTCGAACATTTGGCAACTGACGCATCTTTATGATGATTGCAGTGTCCCGGGGTCATTGACCTTCTGACAAGCAAAGTCAATGGGGAAGCCAGATTCACTTAACAACTGTGTTACTAATTTAACAAGTGCAGTGATTCATTTAACAACTGTGGCAAGAAAAGTCGTAAAATGGGCAAAATTCACTTAACAAATGTCTCGCTTAGCAACAGAAATTTTGGGTTCAATTGTGGTTGTAAGTCAAGGACTATTTGTACAACTGACATCAAAATGACAAAATGCATGTTGTGACTTTACAGCACAAGGCTTCCTGCTTCGTACTTATTTTATGACATCGCATGCAAGCATATAAGTGAAGTTTGTATCACACACAATATGTTAAGCCATATTTTGTCCCTTCCGAACCCCACTCTCTCATCTCCTTGTAGATGTCTATGGACAGTAGTAGATGGATGCATAACCTTACTCTGAATAGCAAGGATTCTTTGTTCCTACATAATATTTCCTGATTTTAGAAATTCTAATTTTGAAATAAAGTTACAGATAAACAGAACCAAAAGGAAATGAAGTTCCTTACAGTATAGGTTTTAATATTCATAAACATATTTCATTCATTTTGGAGACATTTTCTGATATGGTGCTTCTGTGTGGCAACCCCAGGCAAAACAACAACAATAACAGAGATAATGGAAAACAGACTTTATCATATTAAGTCCTGGTACCACTGTAATTGTATCAGTGTTGGTGCAAAAACTGTACTGCTGTTCTAACACTATGTAATCAAATCTAGGCAATATAGATCATCCTGTAATTTAATAATGCAACAGTCTTGTTAAATCCACAGTTGTTTATCTCAATCCAAAATATCTGAATACATTTGTAAGGTTACATTAGAAAGAAAAATTATATTAGAAACTATGCTGTAGCATCCCTATGGTCGGTCATAAGGGTGAATTACTGTGGTGCACTGCAGCAGCTATAACTTCGAAACCATGTTATAAGTAGCTTTTGAGGGAGGTCCATTGTAACTTGTAACTGGCTGTAAGTCAAGGTCTAACTGTATCCATAAATAAATGACCATGGAGACGTCACATATTCCTGTTTACTGTCTTTCTATTGTTGAAGCATTTGCTAAGCATTCTATTCTATCTTTATTTCTTTTTTATGTATGTCTAACTGTATTCAGCAATAGACTTCAATTCCTTAATTTTGCAAAATGTTTCATAATTCAAGCCATACAGTTTTATCATAAACTTCATAAAAACTGGCAAACATACTCGTTCTCAAACATACCTGCTCATATTCATACATTTCTCAATGGTCAAAAAGCAAAAATTTGCAGTGCATCCCAATACCCCTCATAAAGCTTGCACCATACTTCCCAAATTTTATTTCTTGATCCCCCTTTCAATCAGAGTTCAAATCTCCCAGGTATTTTAACAAACTGATTATTATGTATTTGCTCTAACTATCTTTGTTTTAGAGAACAATGCAATCTTCACAATGTTAAGCAGGCTTTTACCATTTTCAACTTATGACTTCTTTTTCATATTTTTATATTTGTTTCAAATTCACCTTTGAAGTCTCTAAAATACTCCTTCCAGCATTCCCCCATTTTAGTTTCATTCCAAATAATTTGAGCCATTTTTATACACACACACACACACACACACACACACATACTTCATTCTGTTGCAGGATCTTTGTTCATCCACTTCCATAATGTTTTTCATTTCCATCACAATTGTTCAATTAATCTCTCTCTCTCTCTCTCTCTCTCTCTCTCTCTCATGCAGTATCTTTCTCTCATACTCATTTTTGCAGCATTCTTTTATCTGCAGGTATATTCTAGCATGAATCATTCCCAGAATCATTGAAAGTTGGGCAACATATAAATTTAACAAATATCACTGTCATACCAAATTTGGAATAATTATTCCCCTGCAGACTTTTTCATGTTCAAGTTGGCTATATATTGCCATTTTCTTCACATCTATGCCCAGAAATGCACAATGGATCCAGAGATACTTCACTGAATATCAGACTTCCTTAAACTGGGAAACTGAATGAGTAACACAGAAACCTAGGCTATCTTGAGTCATACGTGAAAAGGTAGAAAAAAGGCAAGAGTTATAGAGAATGTATCTGAATGCATGGAGACCTTCACACAGAGTAGAAAACAGGGTCGTTACATTAGCTGTCTCTCCTGCCTTTGACCTCCATTCATTCATTTTGAAGGAGCCAGTTTGCTCTAAGGCAACAGGCTAGAAAAGGAGAGACCACTAGTTCTAATCCCATCTTAGCCATGAAAGTTAGCTAGATAACTTTGGGCCAGTCACTCTCAACCCAACTTACTTCACAAGGATGCTGTTGTTGTGGGGACAATAGGAAGAGAAAGGTGTGTTGGATATGTTGGCTGCCTTGAGTCATTTGTAAAAATAGTAAAAGACAGGATATAAATAATTAAACTTTATGTGTTCTAATTTAAACCAGAGTTTTAGTCAAGCAGTCTTGTTTGAGTTACATTCAAACAAAAATGTGTTCAATCCTTCTAACAACATGCATGGTGGTTAGAGAGAAAAAGAAATGCCATTCCCAAACTAGACTTTCCATGTGTTCAGGTAAAGGCCTTAGGAAGATTTATGACAGCAGCTCCATGTCAGTTCTGTGTTTCCAAAGGTTTGAAGCTCAGCAGGCATTTTCTGATGAGGTTAACCTTTCTGGTTGATTTCAGTATAGCATAGCTATGTTTTATGTATTTAAAATGTTCTCTAGCCTGCTTCAAATATAAAGGTTTCAGTTAATAAATGTTATCTTATTAAATAATTGGACTAAACTACAAAGCCACTCTAGAGATGAGCGAGTTAAATTACCTCTTTAATGCCACTGTTGACTCCTGGATAAATGTCCCATCTGGCTCTGCCACTGACTTTACCCTAATTGTAAGAAGCAAAGATACGCCTGGTGCTCATTAGCCATCTCACATTTGAGGCTGGCTTATAATGGCAGAGGTCAAAAAAGCATCACTTTAATGAGAACCTTGGAGGAAGCAGATAGACATGAATCATTTCTCATCTTTACCTTGATTTGCAAACAAAATCTCCTGCGTGCAGTGTTGGCAATAGACATTGTATGAGTCACTATTATTGGAATCCTATTATATACTGTATAAACCAAATGTAAGATTAAAATACAACAAATCTGGGACAATTTAAACCGAATACGCTAATTTAATTCCCCTATCTTGTTCTTTTTTTATTATTGTGGAAAATGCAGCTACTGGTGTAATGGGGTTTTTCTTACCTGAAAAGTCAAACTTGTCCATAATCTCCTGAAATAGATTTTCAATAAAAATGAATTATCTACTCAAATATTGGGACTTTGAAGAAAAAATGTGGCCCTTCCTCAAGTATTCTGAGTTGGGAGGAACTGAAAATCACTTTTTGCATTTTAAGTTTCAGGAATTTAATATTTGATCCATTAAAAAGGACTTCTTCCAGGTTAAGGGGATGAAAATCCATTTCTTAGGAACAAATACCTAAAATCTGTATTTATAGTAACTGGAAAAATCAAATGGTATGAAGTCAGGCAAAAGGCTATGAATGAACTTATATAAAACTTCCTCTGCACTGTGTTCAACTCCATTATCTTTTCATCTATTTATTACATAGATTTACGGGCAGATTTTGACCACAATCCTAAACAGCCTAAACCCAGCAAGGACAAATGTGCATGGTTGTAACCATAAACATTTACTGAAGTCTGTTACTTGGTCAAGACAAACTACCTGTCAAGATTAAAACAAGTTGCTTGTTTAGCCAGAAGTCTGAATGGAACAACCAACCAACCAAAATCCTTTCAAAATACAGTTATAGCTATAGGCACATTTCTGGTTCATCTATCCTATAACATATAACTCCTTTGTATACTGTAGCAACCAATGAAATGGCTTTTTATGTATTACTATTTCATGGTTTGAGCAAGATATTTTAGTCCCGCATTTCACAGAGTTCTAAACCTGCGGGAGACTCTTGTCTTGCAATGAGAAGCAGCTGTCTGGAGAACTTGTGGGTTACTTTAAGTCCTCTTCTTGTATGAAAGAGTGCTTCTTCATGCTGCCAGTTACCGGCTCCATTTTTCATAATGCCATCTTCAGTCAATCATATCTTCCTTAAAAGTGTCTATCTTGGCATTTCCTGATGTGTATTCCTTGACTTACAACCAGTCATTTAGCAATCATTCAAAGTTACAATGGCACTGAAAATAAGTAACATATGACTGGCCCTTACAGTTGGTCATGTGATCAAAATTCAGGAGCTTCGCTGTCACCATGTATTTATTTACTATGGTTGCAGCATCCTGGGGTCACATACATGATTGCCATTTGTGATCTTCATAGCTACTTTCCTACATGCAAAGTCAATGAGGGAAGCTGGATTTGCTTAACAACCATATGATTCATTTAGCAACTGTAGGTATTTGCCTAACAACCATGGCAAAAAAGTCATAAAATCAGATATAACTCACTTAACAACTTGCTTAGCAATGGAAATTCTGCTCCCAGTTGTGGACATAACTTGAAGACTATCTATACACAACACAGAGAGAGGAGGTTTTGCAAAATATATCAGAACTGCTTTGTCAAATGTATCCCTGTCTGGAGTGGGAAAGAGGATGAAGGTGCCATGGTGGTGCAGTGGGTTAGAATGCAGTATTGCGGGCTAATTCTGCTGACTGTCAGGAGTTTGATTCTGACTGGCTCAAGGTTGACTCAGTCTTCCATCCTTCTGAGGTTGTTGGGGGCAACTCTGTAAAGCGCTAGAGAGGTCTGTAAAGCACTATGAAGTGGTATATAAGTCTAAGTGCTATTGCTATCTCTGGATCAAGGAAAGAAAAACACATTGGCAATTTGAACTCAGTGGCGTTCTTCTAAATGGCTGTCAAGATATCTCATAGGAATGGATGTGAGGTGAGGCTGGAGAACTGGCCATATGAGGCATGTGTAAATAAAATAATGATATGTGTGAATGGATTAATTTGTATGGCTACATCCAGGATGAAGAAATAGGCTTTGTTGATGAAATGTTAACCTGCTCTTCCTCTATATTAGACATGTCAAAGTCGCGACCTCACGTGACATCGCGTGACGTATCGGAGCTTTTCCCCCAGTGCCGGTAATGGGGTGGGCGCAGTTTCCTCATGACGCGTCCGACCCGTGGGCTGGCAGTTTGACACCGCTGCTCTATATAAACCGTACAATAAACTGGATTAGAAGGAGAAACCAGTATGTCTTTTATTTTGGATCTGTCTTTCTTTGTCTTTGTCCCATCCCCAACTCAATAGCTACTGCCACCCTCTCATTTATTTCTCTTCTGAATTGCTTCTAATCTATACAGTACCATATCTCTTACTCGTTTCTTTTTCCTTCTATTTCTGATTTTGTGTCTGTGGAACTGAACCAGGAGAGCCCAAGTTCCAATTTCTGGTTCAATTACTAGAGGCATTTGCAGGAACGGGTGCTTTCAAAATTATAGCAATGCAAAAGCAAACGCAATGCAAGGAAGCCATTTTGGTCTTGTAGTGAAGGCACCAGGCTAGAAACCAGGAGACTGTGAGCTCTAGTTCTGCCCTATGCATGAAAGCCAGCTGGGTGACTTTGGGCCTGACACTTTCTGTTCAACCCACCTGACATGGTTGTTGGTATGGAGAAAATAGAAGGAGGAAGGAGTATTAGATATGTTTGCAAACTTGAATTATTTGTAATTTAGGAGGAAAATAATAATAATAATAATAATAATAATAATAATAATAATAATAATAATAATAATAATGATGATGATGATGATGATGATGATGATGATGGTGATGATGGTGATGGTGATGATGATGATGCAGTATTCCAAGTGTGGCCTTACCAAGGCACTGTAAAGTGGTATTAACCCTTCACGTGATCTTGATTCTATCCCTGTTAATGCAGCCTAGCACTGTGTTGGCCTTTTTGGCAGCTGCAGCACACTGTTGGCTCATATTTAAGTGATTGTCCACTAGGACTCCAAGATCCCTCTCTCAGTTGCTACTATTGAGCAAGGTACCCCCTATACTATACCTGTACATTTGGTTTTTCTTGCCTAAATGTAGAACCTTACTTTTTTCACCATTGAATTTCATTTTGTTACATAGCGCACGATGTTCAAGTCTGTCAAGATCCTTCTGTATCTTAAGCCTGTCTTCTGGAGTTTTGGCTATTCTTGCCAATTTGGTGTCGTCTGCAAATTTGATGAGTTCCCCATCTATCCCCTCATCCAAATCATTGATGAAGATGTTAAGAGCACTGGGCCCAGAACAGAGCCCTGGGGCACCCCACTATACACTTTCCTCCATGTAGATGCAGTTCCATTGAGGACCACACGCTGAGTATGGCCAGCTACGAATCTATCTGGTGATATAAATAAAATGAATACAAATGTAGGGTCTACCCCTTTTCCATCTACATCATGAAACTATACTCATGTACAAAAGGAACAGTTAGTATCCTGATGGCACAATGCTACTCGGTCATTTGCTATTCTCATTCCTTGTCCCCCCCATTACTCCGTTAACTCAGAACTTTGGCCCAGTTACTGCAATCCAAACTGCATCTTACTGGGATTGGAGAAAGCAATCTTAAGTTGCCTGAAGCTTGCAGAAAAAATGTGGAATATGAATGCGGTAAATGAATAATAATAAATAGATCGCAATTGTCTATCCAGGTTTTACAGATTTGGTTTCTCATGACACTGATTGCATTTACAATGACTAAACTGGTCCACACAATTCATAGGATGCCTTACGATGGGGGCTGTGTGTTTCTTAGTCAATATCTTCACTGAACGTGCAGTGCAGTTAGAGCAGTCCACCCCAGCAGTCTGCTTACAAAAAGAGAGACAGAATCTTTTTGATTGTACAATCTTTCTTGATACAATATTCCTCTGTTCAAGTGTTCCCAGCAGTTCCCTTAATACATGTGTTTTAACTTTAACTAGCTATGTTTCAGCTGTGTTGAGCTTTGGATTCCCATCCCAGCTGGCTACTGCTATTAGTTTATAAGACTTAAGTTCAAAACATCTAGAGCAGGGGTGTCAAACTGCCAGCCCGCAGCCCGGTTGCATCATACGGAGGCTGTGCCCACCTCAGCTGCGGCAATGCAAAAAAAGTCATGATATGTCGCGACACGTCATGTGACATGGCGAGTTTGACACCCGTGATCTAGAAGCTTCCAGATGGATACAGGCTGCTCAGTATGTTCCTTTAATAATGGTTAAAATGCCAAGCTACAGCCATATTATTTTTCTTCTCCATGCAAATATAAAGTATGCAAACCATTATGAGGGGAAGAATGAGAAATGGGAAGTATTAAAAAAAATTAAAAGAAAAATAATTGTAAGATCTCAACTTTATCCCCTGTTAACTAGTGGATCAAGTTAAAGAGAATGTGAATTACAATTTTTGACCACAGGAAAATGTCACATTCCTAATGAGCCAGACTTGATAATTGTGAAGACTAAAATGGTACTTTTGAATTAAATCATTCTTTAAAAAGAGGAAAAAGATGGAACTAATTTGCAAGCCTCCTTTATTTGATGCTAAATTTTATGCATGTAAATTTCCAGTATGAAAATGATATTGGATAATCCCTTTCAATGCTGAATAAATGTCATTGTTTGCCATGACTAATCCATGGTACTGGAGGCGAAATTCTACATGGGACATATTCTGTTTCTTTACTTTTGAATGTGCCCTAAGTAATATAATTTGTTTTTTGAAAAATAAGAATCAATTTACTAAGATATTTTCCAGTGTGCAGCCCCAGGCACTTAAGTAAAAGGAAAGGGGAAGTGCTTTGAATCACCAATGCAAATTCTATTAACCTGATAAAGCCAGAGCAATCTTCATTTGGAGAAATCTTCTAATTAAATGAATAAAATTATTTTCAAAAGATGTTCAATGAAGGATGCTAAATAGGATTATTCTACCCCATCAATTTCTTTTTTTGATGTTGAACGAATCTGTAATGCCAGGTACATTATAGTTTTGTGCTCACTTCATGCTCGTTAATGGGATTATCAAGTAAAATCTGCTATAAAAATTGGAAAGAAAGCGCAAAATATTTCTGTAAGGCAGACCAAACATTTAAACAGATCACTTGGAAATAAGAACGATTGAAAAATTTGCAAAGCAATGTCCTTTTAACAAATTACATGTATGGAAATTATTTAAGTCAGGGCATGATTAATTCCATTTATACGCTACTTACTTCTGTCTCTTTGTCTGACTACCCATCCACATATTTATATTCTCCCCTCTGTATCTTAATTATCTCAATCCTGCCTCTCAATGTTATACAAAACAAAATTTAAGAACCCAAACAAAACGTAATATTAAAAATTGAAGGTGGGTATTAAAAATAATGCAACCAATAAAAACAATACATTAACAGCAACAGAAGTAGGTATCAAAAGATTAACATTCTTACACATTCAGGAAGAAATTAAAAGATCTTCCATTAAAAGCTTGAATAGACCTGTCATCTGTCAAGAAAGACTGTCATATCAAAAAGGTTTTCTCTCACTTTTTTTAGCCAGATGTGGGTGGCTACTCTAAGCAGGATTTCCAGGGAAGATCTTAATATTTAGGAGGGATCACACCGAATTAATAGAGTCACCTTGTTTATTTGCCCAGATAAAGCCTTCCAATTATTAGTGCTAGCTTTGACTTAATTGTAAATTGCAGAGAAGCTCAGCCAAAATGCATTTCTCTTCCTGGCAATCAGGACAGAGCTTGTTGGCATTAATTCTCTCTTAGAAAATATAACAAAAGGGTCAAAGTGGGAATACTGTAACTTTGAAGTCACTGAATTAGCACAGTGTAAAATTCTGGCTTGGCAGCTTAAAAGGAGATGAGATCTTCTATTTCTAAAACTGTGCTATCCTGAATAGGCATGTTCTATCTTTCAAAATTAAAAGGGAACACTTAAAAAAAACAAAAACAACTTTGGACAGTAGTTACTTTGTTCCATGCCCAATAATATAAGAAAAGGGGAAAGGAAAGAATAAGATTATAACTAGAATGTACTTTTTAATAAAATCTTCAATGCATTTGCCACTCACTGCTAGTTTAAACTAAGGTTATAACATAGCCTTCCCAAAACTAGTGGCTTTGCTAATTGAGATTTATGGGAATTGTAGTTTAACACACTTGGACTGAAACAAATAGTCAGATGTCATTAAGTTCTTTCTAAAACCTCATTAGCTTAATATGGACAAGCCTCATTGCAATATTCAAAATCTTAATGGCACCTTGTTTTAATATTTGCACCAGGAAGCATTATAAACCATTACCTTGATTCATAATCATATCTAGAAATTAAAGTTTTGCAACAGTAAGTGCAACTGGGACAGGTATTTATTTATGATAAAGTGTTTGTGATTTCTGTTACCCCAGCAGTGACTATGCTGCTTAGATGGTATCTACCACTTACTCTAATGTTATATGCTTCTTTGAAGTGAATGCACTATAAACATTACTTTGCTTGAAAGTGTGCAAGTATGATCTATTTGCAAGAGAAAAACTGTTATAATATAGCACAGAACTAAACTGAAAAGTTGAAAAAACATCAGAAGAAGGTAGTGGCAAACAATTTCCATAATCTTGCCAATAACATAGATGAGTCCATATAATCCCCAGAAATGGAAAACTATATTGTACAAAGGAATCTATTTTAAGGAAACAGTTGCTTAATTCTGTTGCTCAATTTTGTAGTACTATCATCATATTAAACAAAGTAAAACTACATTTTTCCTTGCTTAATGAGGTTATGTATATGCATCTATGTGTGGAAGGGAATGATATGGTTCTGCAATCTATGTTCTAATTTCTGATTTACCTTAATCAGGTAAACCTAATTCCTAAATTTGGTGTGGGTTATTTTAAGATGAGCTGGAAATTAGGACTCTTTCAAAGAATTATGGCATTCTAGTGCCATCTAGTGAAAGTTTGCAACACATTGTATTGTTGTATGGAAACTATATCTTAGATGCTACCAAAGTAAATCTTCCATGAATGTAACTATTTTTCCAAAATGCAGTAACAAAAGAAGCAGAATATAAACCCTCCACGAATCCCAAAACATTTATTTGAAGGTGGGTTTTCCTTCTTTTAACACTGGATTATATAAACATTTCGTGATCTGTTTATATAATCAACAATTTAGAAATTTAGAGATATAGGAACACTGCTATCATGTCACCCCTAGTCCTTCTTTTCATTAAACTAGACATACCCAGTTCCAGCAACCGTTCTTTATACGTTTTAACCTCCAGTCCCCTAATCATCTTTGTTGCTCTTCTCTGTACCCTTTCTAGAGTCTCAACATCTTTTTTACATTGTGGTGACCAAAATTGGATGCAGTATTCCAAGTGTGGCCTTACCAAGGCATTGTAAAGTGGTATTAACACTTTAAGTGAACTTGATTCTATCCCTCTGTTAATGCAGCCTAGCACTGTGTTGGCTTTTTTGGCAGCTGCAGCACACTCCTGGCTCATATTTAAGTGATTGTCCACTAGGGCTCCGAGATCCCTCTCACAGTTGCTACTATTGAGCAACTATACTATACCTGTGCATTTGGTTTTTCTTGCCTAAATGTAGAACCTTACTTTTTTCACCATTGAATTTCATTTTGTTGGATAGCGCCCAATGTCCAAGTCTGTCAAGATCCTTCTGTATATTAAGCCTGTCTTCTGGAGTGTTGGCTATTCCTGCCAGCTTGTTATCATCTGCAAATTTGATGAGTTCCTCATCTATCCCCCTCATCCAAATCATTGAAGAAGCTGTTGAAGAGTACTGGGCCTAAAACAGAGCCTTGGTGTACCCCACTGCATACTTCCCTCCATGTAAATGCAGTTCCATTGAGTGTGGTTGGTCGGCCAGTTACGAATCCATCTGGTGGTGATGCTTTCTAACCCACATTTTTCTATCTTATCTAGAAAGATAGAATTAAACTAAGCCTAGCCTCTTGGATCATGGTGGCCTTATTATCATCTGGCACTCTTGTCTTTTGCAAGAAAGCAATCAGACCTCTCTTAAGAGTGTGTTCTCTTCAGTGGAAGCCTGTTTATAGGGGCCAAAAAGAATATGGGATGGAATGGGAAAGAGAACAATGAAAAGGGGGATTTTAAGAAAGGGGGAAAAATAAGGTACAATAATGAAAGAGAATCAGTAGCTCCACTCATAACGTGTTTCAGCCTTATTTCTAATTAGAATGTGGCTTCAAGCAAATACATTAACTCTTTGAGAAAATCTGACTGTGGAAAGGAAAAAGGCTACTTGCTCATGAACTTGTAATTTATATCACAAAGGTGATATTTAGTTTCCTTTTCCCCCCCAAAAAAATTATGGTGCACTTTTTGTATCTTGTATTGTTTTTTGTATGTTGTATTTAAAAATGTGTTCATTAATTTTCTATATAGTCATTGTTTATTACCTTAGTTTCTAATTTATATATGATTCTTGTGATTAGGACCGCTGGTGGAAAATGTTTTTGATGAATTTAAGAAATAATTTCTCTCTTCCACAATCTCTTACCTTAATTCAGAACTAATATCAAGAGTATCCAGATGACAGATAAAATAGTGCACTTTATTAAGGCAGTGTGTTAACTTTCCAAGCAAATAGTGTAAGATAAACAACTTTATTCAGGTTAAATCATCAAATTCCACAAGGATTTAAAGCAAAACTGTTTACTTTTACTTTTCTTTTAGGCCTTTACAGAACTTTTGACTTAATTATATGTACCTTGAAATAACCCTTCAATTCCATAAATCCAGTATAGGTTTTGTGGTGGTAGAGATTTAAAAGACACAATTCTTCTTTTATCTACAACACACTACCTGCTCTTCTGTGTTCCATTTGCTTTTTCCTTTCTGGTATTCAGAGCCAAAGCAATGATTAAGTCACATTCACACCATTGTGTATGTAATGATTACCAGATTACATACTCCTGGTCCCAAATCCTTACAAATAACATATATTTGCCATTATATAGTATAGTACTGTTTGAATAATATTTTAAATATTGTATGATGGATATCCCTAATTACTTGCCAAAATATTAGCTGCTACAGGAACTAACAATATAATTTAATGCTCAAATAAACTTAAATGCTACTTTAAAAGCATTTACTTAGTTTTCTCTAGTGTCTATGTTGGTTATGTGGAATCAAAGAACATTACAGTATTTGTATGAAATGTTAAGAATTTTAAAAAGCTAACGTGTAAAGATCAAATCTAACTCAATGGCCATTAACAGGCAGAAAACAAATAATTACCAGTTAAGAAATACATTAAACACTTTATTAAGTTGTATGCAAACATCGTTCAAAAACTCAATGTTCCTTGTAAAGAAGAGAAAATGAAGTTCAGATTTGTCCTCAGGAAGACAAAACTCTTTTTCTAAGCAATAGAAATCTTGTTTGCCAACTGACCTGGCTATTTGCACAGGTGATTTTTTTCCTTAGCATACAGATCAAAGCAAATCTTTAGCACTGTTCTTCACGATTTCAATATATCTATCTATATCTATATATCTATATCTATCTATCTATAACTGTAATGCTATTGTAATTAATACAGTATTATTAATTAAATTAAATTATATTTATATTTCATATTGGTTCATAGTTTATGGAACATTTCTTTCATCAAGTTCTGTAAACATTTTAACTAAGGCTGAGGTTGAATAGGAATGCCAGTTACCTCTTTGGTATAAAACAAGATGTGTTGCAATCGTGAATCATAATCTTAATCTTTAATGAAACTACTGTCAGCTAGCAGGTTTTATTATATTTGCAGCTCTGTCTTCTACAAGCATGCTCAACATAAGTCCAACTAGTTTGGATAGGACTTACTCCCAAAGAAATATAGTCAATTGGAGCCTTATATCAGGTTAAAAAAGGACTAGGCGTGGCATGATAGCCGTGTTCCAATATCTAAGGGGCTGCCAGAAAGAAGAGGAAGTCAATCTATTCTCTGAAGCACCTGAAGGCAGAACAAGAAGCAACTCATAGAAACTAATCAAGGAAAGAACTAAGAAAAATTTCCTGACAATTAGAACAATTAATCATTGGAACAACTTGCCTCCAGATGTTGTGAGTGCTCCATCACTGGAGGTTTTAAGATGAAATTGGACAATCATTTGTCTGAAATGGTATAGGGCAGGGGTAGGCAACCTTGGCTCTTTTATGACTCGTGGACTTCAACTCCCAGAATTCTGGGAGTTGAAGTCCACGAGTCATAAAAAAGCCAAGGTTGCCTACCCCTGATATAGGGTCTCCTACTTGAGCAGGGGTTGGATTAGAAGACCTCCAAAGTTTCTTTCAACTTTGTTATTCTGTTATAAGAAATCATAGGTTGTGAAACAGAATCCCTATCTGAATATAACTATGAAGAAAATATGTTAATCTTCACTGTTCAACAAATACAGTTGCTGCTATTGGATCTAGGCTTATGAGGATGGACAGATACTAACCTCCCCTTTTTTAAAAAGAAAGGAGTATGGGGATGACAATACTATACATAGTAGACAAAATGAGAAGGAGAAACGAACCAGATCAAGAGTACTAGTTTTCCCAAAATTATGTTACTTGGGAAACCCTCAGATCTGAAAAAAGCACTGTATATCAGTGTTTCTCAACCTTGGCAACTTGAAGATGTATGGACTTCGAAATGGCTGGCTGGGGAATTTTGGGAGGTGAAATCCAGATTATCTTTAAATTAATTAATTATCTTTAAATCACCAACATTACCAACAATGCTGTATATAATTACCTTTTCCGCTACAATCCTATCAGGGTCCTATTAGGAGCCTTGTGTATCTAAAGAAGAATAAATTTATTATTACATGAAGTGAAGAATGATCTATAGACGTTTATCCATCTGGATGTAGTATAGCATAGAGAAAATAGCTTTATCAATCCATACAGCTATTTTGAGGAGAATGGGAGGCAGGGTGGTAGAAATGGTAAAATGAGAAGTGAATGTTTGAACCGTGAGAAAAACTTGAAAATGAGAAAATCTTCTCATGAGTTCTAGCTCTATTTCTAAAGAAACATATTTTTGTAATTTCAGTGTAAAATTGGAGAAACCGTGTATTTGCATATTTCAAAAGTAAGGAAATCAGTCATCGTGTATGTTATTGGTCCAGCTGCCTTAGGTCCTGTGTAACTTAGTATCTGAAGAACGCTTTTATCTGCATATCTGTATCTTTTCCTCTTGGTACTATAAGTCTTTGTATATCAAGCCAGCCTTTTTCCTCTTCTTCTCCCCATGCATAACTAAGAGATCTAGGGATCTTGATTGACTGTTCACCATGTCTAAACTTTGCTCACAATATCTTAGGGCAATGCATTTTGCATTTTTTTAAAAAAAATAACGAACTGAACTTATTTCAAAATGGGAGATGCAAAATATTAACCAACATATAAATGACCACTAGATGGCTTCCTCATAATGAATTTAGAGCTATAAAAATGACCCTAGTTCGAACTATCAAGAGAAGTGGCTGATGAAAACTCAGATGCTGTTCTTATGAATAACAGAACAACAACATTACACAATGTCAAGTACAAAGAATTAACAACTAAGCCTCATTACTTTGTCCAAAAGCTTACTAGATACCCTTTGATCAGCATCTTTTTTAAAAGGGAAAAGGCTACCAGTAAAGCTGAAGTATGAAAAAATTGCAGTTGATTATTGCTACATTCAGCGAGAGAATAAAATATAAGTCTTTCATTAAAACAACACGAGTGTTGTAACATTGTCTTCTACTATTTGTTATCCTAATTATCTGAGTTTTTCGTGAAATGACTGAAGTTGTCCCATTCAATTCCAAAGGCAGGGGACTCAAACTTAGGGGCCACAACTGAAAAGGCATTTGTTTCAGTCACCCTTTTATCGTGCATTGACAGCAGCTAGGAAAATAAGCTAGCCACCCATAAAGATTTCAACAGCAGGGCTGTTCCATTTCAACATTTGAATCCCAAACAGTTTACACTAATTTGAAGCATCCGCTTTACAACAGATGAAGCAATCAACAGATTACATCCAGCTACATTAGTATCGTCACTGATACAACTGAAACAACATTTCAGCCTTTAAAAGAATTGCTTCTTTTAAGCAGAATTCCCCAGGAAGCCATCTTTAAGGAGTTACAGCATAAAGCATCCAGTTGTTCTGAATGCTTATTAGCTGCATGTTATTGCAGTTACATGACTTGGCTCCATTTAGTAATTCTTGTCATTTGTGTTTTGCTGAAGTAGACGCAAAGTAAAGTATTTCATAGCTGCATATTCAACGTACATAAAAAGTATGTTCCTTTAAACAGACTGAAAATTAAACAGCCATTCCAAACTTCAGACAGGAAACACCTGGGCTCTTGTGGTAAAATAGCGTCAGTATGAGCACACTGTTAAAAGTTTTCAAATAGACTGGATTGAATTCTTATCCACTAATACACAAAGAGGCTTAAAATCTATGCAGTGCAAAGTGGCCTGAATCCTATATTAATTAAACTGTTTCCCTAATGTTCTGTGCGTGTAAAATCTGCAAAAGGCCTCGAGAAAGTGAAAATTTTATTTTTGACTATATTCTCTTTACTTAAGTGATATGTACCAAGCTGGTCCCTACGACCTAAAACAGCACTGTGTTCACATAACTTCAACTTGACAAGAAGAACTTAGTTCAGGACAAGCCCAACAGGAATATATGAAAGTAGCTTTTGCTGTACAGCCGGAGTGTGTTCTGAATCATAAACCAATGTGCCATTAAGGGTAATGATAAACAAATCATGCAAGCACCCCACTCACCCTCCCCCCTTCTTTATTTCTCTGAGCCAAGTTAATATTTAAAGGTCACCTATTTCTAAGCAAAAGACTTGTTTCTAAATATTTTATGTCCTGAACTACAAACTGGTCAAAGCCAACAAAACAAAACACATTACTACAAACTTGGACAGAAATTCCTCCCTCTAAGCTGGATAGATACAATTCCCCTGTAATACACATTGGATGCATGTAAAGGAAATACACATAAGAAACAGTGCAGCGAAATTGAAAATCCCTGCTTCAGTACATGTTTTTGTGGCATGTTACTTTTGTGTGTCTTTACAAAGATTCCCACACACTTATGCTTTTCTCTTTAAACTTCTTATCAAACTTCAAGTGCATTCCGTAGCACCTGGAAAGATCCATAATGTATTGCATGGGTGCATTTAGTATTCCATATTTTGTATAATGCTCCAGAATCTTCCAATTATTTCTGTTACAAAATCTTAAAGAGATTTTTCTTCAAGTACAATGGAGAGATACAGTGGGGCCAACAGAGTAGATTCACAGCATGGTTTAATAGATCTGATCATTTTAAATGTCAAGGTATAATGTCCCTTGAGTGACCAAGGTTTAAAGTATAAACTTTATAATATAATTTAAATGCCTAGATGGATGGGTGCAGGGGAGAAAATTCTGAAGACATCACACTGGTAAAACTTAGTCTCTACTATTCGTACATACTGTATATCCTTTCTAAAAAGACATAAATATGAATCTACTGAAAGAAGACTTAATATACCCAGATTGCACACATATATACAGCTTCATATAAAATAGCATTTTAACTGCCTACTATGTGAAGCAGACAACTATGGTTGCTTTGGTAAATCCCATTGAAAATTTACCAGAATGTGTACTTTGTGCATCAGACATACATTCTACACAAAGTGGTACTGAATCTACTGTGTTATTATAATTAGGGTTCCCACCCTAATTATGGGCAGCAAATAGTTTAAAGCTTCCTGTCTTCTAGTAGTTGTCCAGGGTTTTGCAATCAAAATCTTATAACTTTAATATTAATATGAAGTGAACTGGGGAATAGTTTAAAAGCCCCAAATTTGCTTAAGGTTTATGAATATAATATCAAATCCACAGAGATATTAGAAAATATGTTGTTGCAAATTCTTGAATTAAAACAGGAATATATTACAGTATCCTCAAAACAAGCTTTAGAGTTTATAAAACACTAGTCATAATTTGACTTAAGGACTTTACATGAAAGGTTTGAAAAGTAATCCCACCTCTGTTAAATTTGCTTGGATTTTGGGGGGAGGTGATGGTACTTTTGTATGGAAGGAAACTTGGTGTAGCTGAATCTGATTTCATAGTAAAGAAGAACGAGAGTTTGCAAAATAAACCTGAAATTAAAAGCTCACATTTATTCTTAATTAAAACATTTTGGCACGTATCCACCCGATGCTTATCATCCGCTATTATGAATTTTACTGTTATTTTTACACCCACAATATCATCATCTCCATATTAAAACATACATATAACATAACATAATTCAAATGAATAGGAAAAGATCAAGCTGGAAAAAAAAACCTGTGAACAATTCACAAGGAAGTATGTGGTAGTTTTGACATATTATGAAATGCAAACGAACAGCTAATGATAGCAAGAAACTAGATTTCCAGACTATGATGTCCAAACTCACAATTTCTGAAAGAGTGGAAGGGGAAGAGGGAACAACACTTTAGAACAGATATCTGCAGATCATAATCCAAGATAATTGGGTAGGGATAGGGCATCAGAAGTTTTTTTCATTGGCTCCAGCTGCTGCTCTGCAAAGGATTGTGGGACCCATATTCCAAAATATCTAGAAGGCATCAAGTCACCATCCTCTGCTTTTAAGCATCAGTAATACCAGACATTGTGAACTCAGATAAGTGAGAAAATTATTTGAAATAGCAGTACTTCCTCTAAATTAATAATAGCTATGAAAGGGAAGAGAAGAACTGAAATGAGTGTGGTAAATATTGATGTTGGAGAAAAAAAACCATGAAAAGTAAAGCATAAATTCTGTTGAGAAGTGGAAAAGCTGCTGACGTACATAGTGTAACTAGAGAAATGTTAAATATGTTGTGGCTGTGAGATTTGTTGAATGTGTGTGTGTGTGTGGAGAATAGTGTTATTGTTCTTTAAAGGAAAGACAGCAAAAGTGAAGGAAAAAACAGGGAGACATTATTTTGGTAAGTGTGCCTGTAAGGTATTATACACATTTCTGATAGAAATGCTCAATAAGTGACGATGAGAAAATTTTGGGAAGTACACTGAGGCTTTATGCCAGGCAGGTAGAATGTTTTCCCTCTGAGAACTGTATGAAGATTATCAAAAGTTTATTTATAAGTAGTCCTCAAATTACAACTGTACTGGAGTCTTCCCATTACAGTTGTAAGTCATTAATGGCTGTAAAACATGACGGAACTGATGTTTTAATATATTTTTTCGGTGGTCATTAGGGAAATGCAGTAGTTGTTCAGTGCATATCTACTCTTTGCTATGCTCATGGAATTGCCCAAAACTGGAAGTGCCAGTTTTTGCCAAAACTGTAAAATATGCTCAGCAAACATCCTGGTTGCTGAGCACCCAAAGTGAAGCCACGTGACCAGGGGAAGGAATAACTGCCAGAACTTTGGAGCCAGGTTTTAAGTCAGGTAGCTCATAGCTTTAGACAGTCACTATGCAACCAGTTGTAAGTCAAGAACTACCTGTACTGTTGAGTGGTTGATTTGGGTGAGTGTATAATAAAGTGAATAGGTTTGCATTATGGAAGTTTTGGTACAAGATAGGTAAGGTAAGGTAAGATAACCTTTATTGTCATTTTTTACTGTGGGCACAACGACACACACCAAAAATGAAATTTAGTTGCCCGCTCTCAAAGTGAACACATACATGACACACACCTAAACATACTATAAACAACATATGTATAGACCTACAAACATGAAGTTGAAGATTGGTTGCTGGTTGTGGTAAGAGAAGTACTTGATAGAAGTACATTAACATACTCAGAATGCTTAGCAAAGGATTTAATATTGAGCAGGGAGTTTGACAAATTAAATAATTCCCCATGAGAGTCAGGTAGATCATACAATGAAATAAAGAGTTTGGATCTGAACATTATTGTATGAAAAATCAAGGTAATTATGTTTGACAGGGAAAATGAATAAATGGCAAAAAAACCTAACACACATCTGTTGAATGTTTACTAAAGATGGGAAGATAGAGAAATATGAAGTCATGGAGATCCTGGTGGGGAGGAAGTGAGGGATATGCAGTCTGTTAAGAGGAATGAATGAATGGAAATGAGGAATCAGGAGTCAGTACGTCAGTAAAAACACAAAAGTAAATTGAATGTAGAAGAATAGCATACTTAAGAAATGTGCCTGTAAAATAAGAAGCAAATAAATATACACTGATACCTCAGTACTCATCATTAATTGGTTCTGGGAAGTGCGATGAGTACCAAAAATGATAAATACCCAACAAATTTTTCCCATGAGGAATAATGTAGTGAGTCGCAAGGCAGTTGATGCTGACAAGTTCTAGCTTGAGTACCAAACAAACGAGTACCGAGACAAAATATTCACATCAAAATGCATTGAGTATCAAATCTGATGAGTTTCAAAGTAATTGAGTATCAAGGTACCACTGTAGTTTGAATACAAAAGTGAGTGAATACTTCAAGTGAATTACAATAAGGAGGTTTGATCACATGAAGAGAATGAATGAGGACTGAATTGCAAAACAAAAGGATGAAGAAATCACTGATTAGATGAGAGAATGGGAGAATAAGACAGTTGTGGTTAATGATCCTTAAAAAGAGAGATTTTAAAGAATAAAAGAATTTTAAAGTGTATGAATTATTGTATGGATGCAATAAAAGCAAGAATGGATTGAGAGAGTAACAAGGCATGAAGAAGTATAGAGAACACTAAATTTAATTATATTTCCTCCTTTATTTTCTCATCTCATATCTTTAACTTTGGCATATTTTTACACCATTACTCTGAAAGGAAATAGTGGGATGGGGAAATATACCTTTAAGTACAAGAGAGTTATTTAGACATCATCCATTTTTGGATTTCATTTCCTGGACACACAATACCAGATATATTCCTATTGCTCCTTCTGCTGCATTGATTTCTACTGATTTCCACTTACTTGGTGTTCTGCTAAGTAACATAACCTTCTATATCAGCTACTTCAGCTGAAATTCTATCATAGTTAATATTTAACTCTTGTAATTTCTTGAAAGGTTAATGGTCCAGGGATATGAAATGGGTTTGACTTGAAAAGGCAATGACAACAGGGGACTCCAAAGAACTGGAAAAGGCAAAAATATTCAAGGGAATTAAGTTAAGGATATAACAGATATAATAGAAGCACTTCTCATTAAATTGCTAACAAAATGTTATTGCTGGTATTACAACTAACTTTGTTCTCTATTTCTGCAGTTTACAAGTTAAGTGAGATTGCCATATATAGTCTGATAACATTACCAGCCACAAACAACAGAAAAACGCAGGCAAGCATGGTATACTTCCAGGTTGGCAAATGTGTGGACAAGTATCTTGAATTCTAAACAATATATATATATTGGCTGGGGGAATTTGGGAATCTGAGTCCATATGAAAACGTTACCTTAAGGAAGAATTTCCCCATAATATCCCATAATAACAAATAGCCAGATGAGGACTGTGGCTGTGGAATGCTAACTGATTATTGAGGATGGAGAGAACCATATGTGGAAGCATGAAATGCAGCATCTTGGAATATTTTAGTATGAATAACAGTCTTAAACCTTTTGAATAAGAACACTGTACAGTGGTACTTTGGCGCTCATCGTTTATTAATTCCAGGAGGTGCTATGACTACTAAAAACGAGTCCCAAACAAACCACTGACTTACCAAGTGACCCTTTGTTTTGGCAGGGAAGGACTTTCTGTCTGTCCCTTTTCCTATACCAATGATCTTCCCAGCTTGGCTGACTTCCTGTCTGCCCTGTGCAGCCATCCCTCTCTTCCTTTTGTAGCAACCGTCCCGGCATGGCTGACTTTCTGTCTGTTCCTCATGGCCGTCCCCTTTTCCTATTGCAGCATGTCGAGTACAAAGCAAACGACGAGTACCAGGACAACATGTTCACATCAAAATGCATCAAGTACCAAATTCAACGAGTTGTGAAGCAGTTGAGTACTGAGGTACCACTGTACTATGAAATAAGCAATTCCAATATGTGCTGATCAGACTGTATGCAGATTGGAGAATCTCTTTATTAGCATATCAGTGGCACCAATATGGGTCATCTCCATGTGATTCAGGCCACATTATATTGGACAACAAAATATATATCAGGAAAATCCTTCCTGAAATTGTCCTTCGAGATTTAGGTCAAAAGGGAAAAACTAGAGCAAGAAAAAAAAAAACTGAAGCAGAAAAAAAGACAATAAGGCCAAATGCAGTCTCCAAAACCATTAGTGTGCCATTGTCTTTTCATTTGGAGATGGGATGTTTGAATGCGATTTCTTTTCCAGTGAATTCAATAAAAATGATTTAAAAAGCCTTTTTTTTTGCAAAGTAGAACTCTTAAAGTTTACATTTCCTGCTGGTCACTAAGAGGTCATAGTTTCCTCAGATGAAAAGGTGAGTGGTTAGTCATACCTATGTAGACATAAGAAAAAAGTGCAACCTGCTAAATGCTGTTCCATGCAAGTCTGGCTGAAATAAACACAGTTCTGGCTGGAACAACGCTTTGTGGATTGCATCCAAAGGGGTGCAAACCAAGTTGAAAAACAGATGCTGCTGAGCAGAGGTCAAGAGTCTTTTCAAAATAGCACTTTATTTTTTCAGGAACCTCTTAAACATATACCTGCCATTTGGAAAAGCTTGGAATGTCCTGCTTTGAGCTGATGTTTTGTAAAGCTGTTTTCTTCTCAAAGCCAAGCCTGGATCAGATTCATAAACAGTTTTTGAAAGAGACATTTCCAATCTAAAAACAGCAATTTCCTTGAACTAAAATATGATTATTGTTGCAGTCTCAGGCATACATCCAGATGTAATTGAGAAGTCATTTCTGCAGACTATGGTCAGGGAACATAACACAGACTTACAAGTTTCTTCTGGATCCTTCTCTTTCATCTCATTTTACACAATACTTGGTTCTCCAAGGCTTGCAAAATGAATGGCAGGTCTGGTTTTACAGTCTGCACTAAACTATAACATGGTGTTTTGGGTCTGGCTTGGTCTGAGGCATGAACTCAGTCAATTATGGCATACTCAATAAATCATAGTTAAACAAATCAAGGTTTCATATCATATGTCATGCCAACCTCAATAATTCAGTAATTCTTATCGCTTTTACACAAACAAAGTTGCAAACTTATAGCAAGAGTCTAGCATTGGATGTCTGAAGAGGTCCCATTGCATTACTGTAAGTTGAACAAAACCATTTTGGAACTTAATGAGGGGCTGCCATAAAGAAGAGGGGGTCAACCTATTTTACAAAGCACCAGAATGCAGGACAAAAAGCAATGGGTGGAAAATAATCAAGCAGAGAACCAACCTAGAATTAAGGAGAAATTTCCTGACAGAACAATTAACCAGTGGAACGGCTTGTCTTCAGATGTTGTGGATGCTCCAACACTGAAGGTTTTTAAGAAAAGATTGGAGAACCATTTGTCTGAAATGGTATAGGGTCTCCTGCTCGAGCAGGGGGTTAGACTAGAAGAACTCCAAGGTCCCTTCCAATTCTGTTATTCTATTAATGGAATATAAATTGCAGTAATAAATATATTAGTGCAATGGAGATATATTCCTTTTTTTCAAAGTAAATATGAATTCTATTGAGGCAAAAGTGAAAACGAAGTGTTCACACATTCATAGAAATGGAATCTGCTTTCCCTTCCTGGAAGTTTACGGGGATGGGTTCAAATGTTCTGATTGAGAGTGGCATAAGAAATAATAAGCTCACTAGGCAGCAGTACATAAATTTGAACCATTTTATTGGTGGCATGGCATAAATAAAATTGCTTATTAAAAAAAAAAAACAGCTAACGTTTCACAACTTTATAGAGCTCTATAAAGCTCTGTCTATCTAATAAGGAGTCATCCATTCTTTATTTTTTTAAATCACTTTATTTTGGAGGTCAGTGAGTGCCATCTAAGGGGGTCACAAGCATCATGTCACCAACTTTTATGCATTTGTGAAGTAACTGAGAGGTATTGTTTCTGAATAAGGATTTTATTTTACCATTACACCAATTACCTACAAATGATACATTCAACATTGCTCACCTTATCAGGGAACTTCCTTGGTATATTGTGGAATGCTGTAGATATACCTTGACTCCAGCACGCATTTATCTCAGTACCAAATTATATTCCAATTAACAAGTTTGTTAAATGTAGTCTGGATTGCATGAAACCTACTGGATACATCTCTGATTTAGAAACCATACTCAAAGTGCAGCATTAATAATTATTTATCAAATTGGAGTACAGCATCATATATTTGGATGCTTGACGTGGTAGTTTTCAACACTTTTATTTATCACTTAGATGACATGGAGGAAAATTTATAAATTGTGCATATATATATATATGCAGATTAATAAAACTAGGTGGCGTAACCAAACTCTAGAATGTCCTGATATGTTAAATGGGATGAAAGCATTTTAAAGACAAAACACATTTTTTTCATTTAGGAAACAGAAATAAAATATACAGAAAAACAATGAGCTCAAAATAGTGCTCCAGGGGAAAAATGGAATAGTAGTTGGTATAAATTGGATCAGTGAGTCATGAGTTTGAAGAGGCTACAAAAAAGAGAGAGAGAGAGAGAGAGAGAGAGAGAGAGAGAGAGAGAGAGATGCAATTTTTGGCTGCATTAACAGAAATCACACACAGCAATGGTTCCACTTGATTCAATACCTCAAGTATTGTGTCTGGTTCTGGGCACCTCACTTTAAGAAGGATTTAAACAAATTGGAACAAGTTCAGAGAAAAGTAGTAAGGGTGATTAGAGGATTAAAATTGTCCCATGGAGAGAGATGGAAGGAACTGAGAATGTTTAGTCTTGAAAAGAGAAAACTGAGGGGATAAAATGATAGCATTTTCAAATACTTGAAAAGAAGTCACACAGAAGAAGGCTAAGGATTCTTCCTTATTATTGCAGAAATGAAGACAGAGAATCATGCATGTAAGTTCTAGGAAGACTGATATCATCAGAAACACCAAGTCAAAGACATATTGCATGCACAATATCGTACAAAGAAACAGGAAGTGATACGCATAATAACATGTATTTCACATACGCATATATATATATTACATGGCTATCCCATCTTGTTGGCTGACGATACATTAAAATACCCCAATCAAGGAACTACAAAATCAGAGAAACAACAGTTAAAAACAGCCTCATCAAGGAACTATCAAGAATATTCCCAAAAAAACTGACAGAGCAAGCCACTAATATTAAACAGAGAGCAAACCTCACTCCCTTCTAAAACTTATCATGTTACCTAGTTGGGTAATGAAATGCTTGCAAGAAAACAATCAAGCTCAGAGAGCACCAAGGATCTCACAGCACAATAAAAACTAGATAGAATACTCAACACCAAAAATGGCATAACGTCTTCAAAACAATATACCAATATACCAACATACCAGAGTGAATAAAAAACAATATTTCTCACTCTAACCATGCGTATAAGACTTTATTATTATTATTATTATTATTATTATTATTATTATTATTATTATTATTATTATTATTATTATTATTATTATTATTATTATTATTATCTTTTATTCATTAAACATGAACCTCAGTCAACTGAACATTCAAATTGGCTGGCGCTGATGGTTGACATGGGTTGCTACCAGCATCCTAGGTGTCAACCAGGTACCTTCTTAAAATATACGATGTTCCGAGTAGTGCAGTTTTTTGTAACATTGCTGGAGTTGTTGCAGGAAGCTGCAATTTCTTGATGTATTTTGCAAAGTTTTGGACATAGTTCCCAGTGCCCCGATGACAATGGATACCACTGTTACATGTTTCATCCATAATCGCGCAGTTTCGATGGCCAGGTCGCAATATTTCGTAATTTTTTCCAGTTCTTTTTCTTCGGCTCTGGCATCTCCTGGTACAGCAATATCAATCAGCTGTACGCTTCGGTTCTCTACAACTGCAATATCTGGCGTATTGTGTTCCAAATGGCGATCTGTCTGTATTCGAAAGTCCCACAAGATCTTCACCCTCTCATTCTCAACAACTTTTTCCACCCTGTGTTCCCACGACTTTTCGGACACAGGCAAGTCGTATTTTTTACACAATGCCCAGTGGATTAATTTAGCAACTCGATCATGTCTAGATTTGTAATCAGTTTGTGCGATTTTGCTGCACTCACAGATTATTATTATTATTATTATTATTATTATTATTATTATTATTATTATTATTATTATTATGGATCATCGCACAGTCAGCCAGATGTTTAGACTGGATTTGGCATTTTGTCTACCTATCGAGTCCTTACCAAGGACCTGGGATAGGTAGATGTGGATGTTTGATGTTATTACAGATATCGTCACAGGATGGAAGCAGTTCCTAGTAAGGCCGCCTTTTGCAATTGACTAATGGCGAATTTGTCAATGCCAATGGTGTTCAAGTGGTGCTCCAGTTGTTTTGGGATTGCACCCAATTATTATTATTATTATTATTATTATTATTATTATTATTATTATTATTATTATTATTATTATTATTATTATTATTATTATTATTATTATTATTATTATTATTATTATTGAATGGCATTGTTACAGTAGGCAGAAGACTACAATACAATTGCAGAGTAGTAGTTTGGCTTCCCAAAGATACCAACCCTGTTGTAGAACATGCTTGCATGCTTCCCAAGATGTGCCATAGGAGAGGGAGCTGGCTGGCTTTACACCAAAGAGAATGACAAGTGGCTCTTCCTGCAGCATCACCCAAGGTCCTCTCCCTTCCCAGAGCTTGTAAATGGGCACTGCAACCACGAAGGTTCAGAGCTGTCAGGAATCTGCCTGCCTGCACAGAGCACCAAAATTTGTCTCCCCACTGAAATGGCACTTATCTATCTACTTGCATAGAAAATGCTTTCAAACTGTTAGGTGGACAGAAACTGAGGTGGGTGACCCTCCCACATAGTGCTAGGACTCAAACCACCGGAGCAGAGACCATCTCCAGTGTCACTAAGCCACTGATACACTGCACCTCTTGGCTCACTTAGTATCTTGGCCCTAGTGGCTGGGGGAAAGGCCAGGATTTTCTTAGGGCTAAAGAGAAACAGGACCATGTCACGTGGGATGCTGTTTTAGAAAGGAGGATTACAAGACAGAAGGCACCTATCTTGGGTCCAAATAGGTGACACTGCTTCTTCATAGAGGGATCCTGAGCACAGCCACTCTGCTGGACCTAATGAGATGACCAAAGTAGAACTAGGCTGTCCCTCAAATAACTTGGCCATATGTCATTTAGGGCTTTATAGGTGATAATCAACACTTTGTAAATACCACAACCTATGCTCTTGTATCAGATGTGGTGACACAATTATGTCATTAGGGCTTTTGCATAATGATTTTGCTGCCTGCACATCATCATTTTGGTTTGCAATGTTTGCGTGTGGACTCATTTTCACTGGATTATTTCAAGTAGAGGCTAGAAAGCTCTTTGTTAGAGAAGCTTTAGTTTAGATTCTTGAACTAGGCTGGGAGTTCGATTTGATGGCCTACATATCTTTTTCCAATTCTATAATTCTAAGATGTCATGGTAATTAAGGCTCACTGCCTATTTATTTCAACAGCAATGAAAAAATAATAATTAGGAATAGAAATATCCTCAAAAACAGCAAAAGAATACTAGCATGGTCATACACTTGAGCTTCTGTTGCATTTGAAAATGTTAGTATTTCTGTCATACTAGAAAAAAAAAAGAATGCTGAAAAAAACTTAAGTTGCAGATTAACTACAGTGTTGTCTATTAATACCGAGTTGAATAAAAGTAGTGAACCTGATTTAAGTGATTAATGGGAATGAATCCTCGTAGCCAGTGTTAAGCAAGTTTGCATCCAAACTATAGTTTGTACATCTTACGCTGTGGTTTGAAATTATGATTTAGAGACAATTCTTAATGATAATCAGCATTTATTCACTTCAAATATTAAAACAGATTGTTATACTAATTAACAGGAAAAAATTAAATACCTGTATATAAGTGTTAACAATACACTATAACATAGAAAAGCAGGGAGGCACTTGGAAGAAAAATAATAAAACAAATTGCTCAACAATCTAATTCCCCCCCCCTTTTATATACATGTGTATATAAATACACATTAAAAATATTTCCTTCACCCTCCTTAGAAGGCAGCAATTTATGGCTCTTTTTTTTATATATATCAGTATTCAACAATCTTCCCAAATACAGGGAATGAACACACAGATTTCTACTTACATCATTAAAATAATAACAATAGCAGTAAGCGTCAATAGGTGCACCTTTGCAAGGTGGCCCATGTTATGAGATTTTAATGCTTTCTTCTTGAGATTTTGGGAAAGTTAAATCACAGCATTCTGGGAGGTCTAGAAAGGCCTAAAACAGGGAGGAATGTCATAAAAATAATTGGCAAGATTGTAAAGATGAAATGTATGCTTGCAATTAACCCATAACAAAAATTAAAGTAACTCACAGAAAAGGGAGAAGTAGATTATTCTTAGCATGAAGGCATTTTGAAGGAAGATGCAGACATGAATAAAATTAGTGTCTAGGTAGATACAAATTAACAAAAGTAAATGGCCAGGCCCTTGACTGTTTTCAGAGCAACTAACATGCAACAGATTTTGGACACACGGTATCTCTTAACAAATCACTCCTGTTGATGCAAAGTTGGTGAGGTCAAGGTTATAGTTCAAATCTTTCTGCATCAGGGTCTCCCATTAAAAACCAACAAAGCATGCAGCTTTGAAGGGCCTGCACCCTCATCTGCTCACCAATCTGGGTTCTTTAGTTTACACATGAGTGAAACCTGGGCCACCCCTTTGCAGGAGGCACAGCTTAAAGCGCCGGTCAGTTAATCCTTCAAACAGCACAGCTACCACTTTCATGTAATCTAGGAAAGATTAAAATGGCTTGACGCTCTTTTTGAAGTTCAGATGAAACCCGTCACTTCCAAAGCTTGTAATTACATGCTGGACTTGAAGAGAAACAAATACAGGGAATTTATGGCTTTGATGGTTTCAGGCAAACACCAAGTGATTATTTAAAAGGGATTAAAGAAAGTATTAGATCAATACAGATTATATGATTCTTACACCCAGAACAATCTACCATAAGGGTGATAAATTAGGCCTCTATTTTCCCTTTAAAGCTGCTACTATTTCTAACCCTGTTGGCTGGGGAATATGTGAGCCCCTTATGTCTTTCAAGGAGGAAAAAAATATGCAACCTGAAACACAAAATTCCTTAGCAGCTTATATCCTTGGTCAAAAATGGCATTATCCATTTACCCACATAACAGTAGGCACCAAGGTAGAGGGGAAAAAAATGTAGACAGAACTATAAAATTACTACTTTCAATGTGTGAAAACTTTTTGACACAAAGGTATGTATGTATGTACGTATACTAAGGAATGATAGAGCTAACAATTCACTGGAAAAATCAGGAATAATAGAAACTGCAAAATCTAATCAGTTTGGAATTTAAATAGATATACAGGTAGTCCTCAACTTACAACCATTCTTTTAGTGACTGTTCAAAGTTACAACAGCGCTGAAACAAGTGACTTATGACTGGTTTTCACACTTATTACTGTAAGTCCATAAGATTATCTGGGACACTACACATCTTCTTCATGATCTGTTTTCCTTGTTACCTTCTGGGAGGAGGCTTCGTGGTATCCGTAGCAGAACATCCAGATTCAGCCATAGTTTCATTCCATACAGCATTAACCTTGTGAACTCTCAAGCTTCCTCCTTCCATTATATATTCAAGATGGACAGTATTTAATATTTATTTGTTATGTATATGTAGGGGTGTGGGTCTATACATCTGTTGTACATAGTATGTTTAGGTGTGTGTCATGTATGTGTTTCACTTTGAGAGTGGGCAACTAAATTTCATTTTTGATGTCTGCTGTTGTGCCCACAATAAAAAAATGACAATAAAGGTTATCTTACATCTTCCCCATGGTAACATGATCAAAATTTGGGTGCTTGGCAACTGGCATGTATAGATAACATTTACACTGCCCTGGGGCCATGTGTTCACCATCTGTAACCTTCCCAGCTGACTTCTGGCAAGCAAAGTCAATGGGGGAAGCTAGATTTGCTTAATGACCACATGATTCACTTAACAGCTGCAGTGATTTACTTAACAGCTGTGGCAAAAAATATCATAAATGGGACAAAATGCACTTAACATGCCTTGCTTAGCAACAAAAAATTTGGATGCAAGTCAAGCACTACCTATGAAGCCGTAATAAAACTAAAGTTGTTCAGCTGGAAAGTCAAATCAAATCAAATCATTTATATACAGACTAAGCTAGGATTAACAAGTCAACAGAAAATGCTAACATATGGCTGTGAATACCATCAGCTATGCTGGACTCCAGCTGAGCATTTGCCTTCATCATTAACTGAACCTTGTATATCATACTTGTTAAGTAGCAACAGATTGGCCTTCACAGATTCATTCCTGTGAATCTATGGGAAATTGATAAAATCTATCTGGGTCTCCATTCCTCACCCTCAAGCTAAATGAGGATCAAATGATTATCTTATCCACTTTTCCTCATATGAGGGATGGTGGGAATTCAATGAGAACATTCAGCAGCCACCTTTATGATTCTCTGCCTATCCCATTCTTCACAGTTTGTGTAGTTTTTAAATTCCTTGGGAAAACTACTAGGGCAAGGGTTTCATTAAAATCATTTTAAAGAAGCATTGGCCTTAAGCAAAGTAGTTGCAATACTTCATTTAAAGCAACTCTTTATTTAATAGATTTTTTCTAGATTCCTCAGATACTCTTATAGGGATTGTTAGACAATATGAAAAGAAGAATTCCTTTTTTTGTTTACAAGTGTGTCAGACTGCCTCAATAACATAGACCAGGGATTTTCAAACTTGGCCCTTTTATGACTTGTGGACTTCAACTCCCAGACTTCCTCAGCCAGCATGCCTGGCTGAGGAATTCTGGGAGTTGAAGTCCACAAGTCATAAAAGGGCCAAGTTTGAAGATCCCTAACATAGACAGATAAAGATAAGGTGATGTAATTACCATTGTAGGGATTAAAAAGTATTTTATTGAGGACAAATGGGAGAGTTCACCAATTTGCCTTCAACTAATTCAGCATTTATGACTGACCACACCATTTCATTAACAGATTGGCCCCCATTCTTTGCAGCCATCTTGTGACAATGTTCCCAACATATTCTCAAAATTCCTTTGCATCTGCCCTGACCAAAACAGTGTTCATCTTTCATTCTACATAGAAAGTATAAAACTCAAGACAAGTGAACTTACTGAAGGACATTGTTATGGAATATAAATAATATTCCAAGCTTGTACATTTTTCTGATCTTATCTATACATTATAATGTAAAGGACCATGGAGCAGCAGGCTTTTGGTTTACATTGCCAGTTTAGATTAATTTGTACTCAAAGGCAGAATATAAACCACTTAGACAAAGAAAGTGCACATCCTTTCCAAAGTGTATGCTTTTCTCAAGTCAAAATGATAGTCTGACATATCCAGAATGTCCTGATTTCACAAATACTGTCCAGTGCAATTGAAAAAATCCAGGTGATGCCTGAAGAACAAGCTAAGCTTACAGAACTAATAAACATTGTAATAGGGCTTTTTATCCAAGGAAGAACAGCCATGTTAATCAACCCTGTCTTAATGAATCTTCCTGCGACCTCAGTCCTGAAGGGTAGCAAGTTTATTTTAATCCCATTACATTAACATCAAAGAGAATACGATTCCTTGGCAGAGTTAAATGAAGCAACAATGAGGGATTTATAAAAGGAAGGTCAATCACCCATCAGCCTTTCTGTCTTAATTAACCTTATAATTTGCTGAACACTTTTGGCAAGATTTAAAGTCAGAAGTAGCAGACCATCAGAGTGTGAATGTGTCTCTCTCTCCATATATATATATATATATATATATATATATATATATATATATATATATATATATATATATATATATATATATATATATATATATATATATATATATATATATATATATTAACTAGACTTCAGCACTGAAGAGAAGCAAAAAAATTCCACACTTTGATGTATTATGCAAAGACATGCAACGGTCAAGTACAGTAATTGTTTTTCCCCCCTAGTCCTGTTAACTAAGAGCTTCTTTATTTGATTTCTATTTTCCACAATCTACCCAACTCTTGGCAGCTTGCAAATACAATAAAAACTAGAATACAGTGAGCACCCCAAATACACTACCAGAAAGGATTTGCCAATTGCTTTTGGCAGGGGACTGGATAGGACTTGATCTAATCTCATAGAAGGCTCCTAAAATTATATAGATGAAAATTTCTTTCAGACATGATGGGAAAAGTTTCTTCTGTTTTGGGGAAAGGGGAAGGAACAGCAGCCTTCTGATTTTTGGGTGTTAGAGATGGTTGCTAGGGCTGGAGACAGAGAATTGCAGAGTTATCTCATAGAAAACAAAATCATTTTTTAAAAGGAAAAGGTAAAATAAAAACATTTTAACTTCAGTTACTAAAATGCGAACACTTGATACTGAAGGAGCTAAGTTACAAAGCTCTCATATTCATGGGAAAAATATATAGTAACTTAGGTATAGAAAAAACTAATAAATAATATACATACAGTATATATATTTATTATAAAATAAATTATTTCATTTATTAGTTTATAAATATATAAACTAATAAATAAAATATAAGACAAGATGACTATAAAACAAAGTTATCGTTCATCTTCTTTGATAAAGATACTGAAGAGGTCTCAAGTTAACAAATCAAATTATGGAAAAGACTATGGAAATGTCATAATTTCATGAACACAGTCTGAAGAATGGAGTAAAAAGACATGAGCAGACTTCAGTACTATGTAAGAAATCAAACTTAGCACTTTGCCTAAATATTGTACTTTCTTCTGTAGACACAAGCCTCCTGAAACATGTTTCCTTTGCTTCAATTACTGGGCTTCGTAGTGGGAAATTTGTGTTTAATATGAGAAGATAGTAACTGGGAAGATAGTAACCCCCACTTGTTTTAGTTTCAGTCTCCAATTTTGGACCTTATCTGAAAACACTAAATCTATCTCCAGCAGAACAGCAGGCCAGGTTATCTATATTTGATATCTCTTGCATTTGTGGACATATCTAATGAATTTCTGGGCACAAAGCTCCATTCTGGCAGAGGTTAAATCCACAATAGACACTTTGGTTTTTAAAGGACTAATTGATTTATATATAATGGAATGAGATCTTTCAAGTGCTTATACCATGTTATGGAGATTCCTAGGAACTACATGGTAATACCATTATTATGTGAACTGCACTGGTCACAGGACAAGAAGCAATGGATAGAAACTAATCAAAGAGTGAAGCAACCTAGAACTAAGAAGAAATTTCTTGACAGTTAGAGCAATTAATTCAGTGGAACAACTTGGCTCCAAAAGTTGTGAATGCTCCAACACTGGAGGTTTTTAAGAAAAGATTGGACAACCATTTGTCTGAAATGGTATAGGGTTTCCTGCCTGAGCAGGAGGTTGGCTAGAAGTCCTCCAAGGTCTATTCTATTCTATTCTATTCTATTCTATTCTATTCTATTCTATTCTATTCTATTCTATTCTATTCTATTCTATTCTATTCTATTCATTTCCAAGTCCAATTCAACCTTTTGGTTATCACCTTTTAAAGCCCTTTATGGCATGGTTCCGTGATATCTGAGGAGTTCTCTTCCCCAATGAGACTGGCCTGCCCCAATTGTTCTGACAGAAGGGGCCATCAACCAAGGATTTTCAGCTGGTGGGGACTAGAAGAAAGGTCTTTTCTGCCTTTTGGAACATCTTGCCACCAGAGGTGAGATCTGTCCCAATCCTTCTGGCCTTCCCAAAGGGCCTTAAAACCTGGCTCTGCATAGGGTTCCAATCAAGACCTTTAGGCTGGAGATGGCTGGTTCAGTAATAGAGAAGGCACCACCAACACTCCACTCAAGCTTGTGGATTTTAGTCTACATTTAGTCCTTTTGATTTTAATTGCTCTCATATTTATAATTATTTTTATATTTCTATTTTTACTACATTGTAAGCTGTTCAAAGTAGTTTTGGATAGGGAGATGGGCAACATATACATTTAATGAATAAATAATCATTTAAAGCAACTTTGACTCTTTACGTGCAAAATGGGATCTTTGAGCAGTGGCTAAATGCACACTGGGTGAAGATCTTTTCTTGTGTAGCTACAAACTGTTGTATGGCAACTTGGGTTCTAGTTGCTAGTGTATGACTTTTTATCTTTGAATGGTGCAGGGCTGGAAATAAGGGAACCAGGGTTTATTAATGGAAATTAATCATTATTTATGATTGTTTAATGAGCAAAAGTGAGATTTTTTAAAAAAATACAAAGGGTTCAAAATCAAAGCTATACCGAGCAAGAATTTCAATGTAAATAAATCGGTATAGGTTTTATTGTTGTTCTTGTAAGGATTGGGATTTTCATTTTCATTTTATTTTTCATGGGGGGGAGCCAAGAATTAAGACAGTCATTTGTCAGAATGTATTCATCTCTGCAGAGTACTTGCTAATTGGTTACCGAGCCACAACCCAAGCCCCTTAGAACTGGACACAATTTGAGCGGCTATAAGCAAAATACAGACATAAAATGCTCAGTGATAAATAAGCAGTCCTCAAGTTATGACCAAATGGAACCAAAATTTCTGCTGCTAAACAAGGCAGTAGTTATGTGAGTTGTGCCTGATTTTAATGACCTTTTTTTGCCACAGTTAAGCCAATCACTCCAGTTGTTAAGCAAGCCTGGCTTTGCCCATTGTCTTTGCTTGTTGGAAGCCAGCTGTGAAGGTCAAAAATGGTGATCACATGACTCCAGGACGCTTTTACCATTGTATACACGCTGGTTGCCAAGCAGCCGAATTTTGATCACATGACTGTGGGGATGCTGTGAGGGTCATAAGTGCAAAGACCAGGTATAAATAACTTTGTTCAGTGTTGTTGTTAAATGAATGGTTTTAAGTTAAAGGTGACTTGTGCATTTTAAGACAGTTTTTTCATTACATCTGGTGAGGTCTAAACTTTAATTTCCCAAAGCTCTACCACAATATTTTATTTTTTTATTGCTTTAATTACTGGTTTCATTTAATAATATTTCATACAATTGAGGTAATACGTGAAAAGAATGAGCATTTTGATTTGTGTGAACAACAGTTTTTAGAAGAGGGAATGGCACTACTCAAATACATGAAGGCATGGTGGCACAGTGGTTAGAATTCAGTATTGCAGGCTAATTCAGCTCACAGTTTGATTCTGACCGGCTGAAGGTTGACTCAGCCTTCCATCTTTCTGAGGTCAGTAAAATGAGGAAACAAATTATTGGGGACAAAATGCTGACTCTGTAAACCACTGAGAGAGGGCTGTAAAGCACTATGAAGCAGTATATAAGTCTAAATGTTATTGCTATTGCTAAGGCAGATTTTTAAAATGCCTGGATGTTCAGTGGTGGACTGGTCACTTAAATTTAGTTAAAATTATGAGGATTGTTTATCCATGCTCAATTTAATTATTGCATCTTTCCTTTTTAAAAAATTGGGTCATCTAAAATTTGAAGTATTAACTACTCACATCAATACCTTCTCCCTCCAACTGAGTGAACATATGCTTAAAATACTAGATATCTGAAACTCTAACAACACTGTTACAGCAGAAAAATCTGAATATTGAGGCAACATTAAAACTGTACAATGTTTATAGTTTTTGTAGCAGTTCTGAAACTGCAAACAAAATGTGTGAAGTTTAAAACTTCCACACCAACTCCCAAAAAAATTGCCTAATACTATTGTTCATGGCACATTAATTCTGAAGAGAGGTGTAAAAAGGAAAAATTCTCAAACAGTGTTTCTCAACTTCAACAATGTTAAAATGCATGGACTTCAACTCCCAATATTCTCCAACTGGCACACTAGGGGGAATTCTGGGAGTTGAAGTCCATACATCTTAAAGTTGTTGAAGCTGAGGAAGACTGTTTTTCAACACTGTGCTTGCATATTACGAAATAGATTCAGGGAGCAACTGTAATGTAATCCTAGTAGCAGGCGAACATTTGCTTGACCATGGGAATGAAGTGGATTTAAATGTACTCTGTTAAATTTTAACACATGGTCCTGAGAATGATAAAAAATAGGAAACCTAAGTGCAGAGCTTCAATTGGCTAAATCCTTTATTAAAGACAGACCTTCATTGGTGCACTTTTCAAATGACCTTACAAAGTTTGGTTCTGCATTTCCTTTAGATTAGTCTCTTGACTGAAGCTGGGTTAATAATTGCAAGAAGCACCAAAACAGTTAAATGTTGTTTTTCTCATGTAACATCAGTTTTCTGTCCACAAAGACTGACAGTGCTCCCAAAGTTGTCAATAATTTTCCAAGTCAATAATTTTCTAAGTAAACAAAATAATTTTAAGTAAAAATTACTTAATATTGCTAAACCTTTGGAATAAACTTGTTCTGAATTTTGCAGCATCACAGTTCAGATAACTTGCTTTTTGACTTGAGTTAACTAGAATGCTATATAACTGGCCATCTGCTTTTGTACAATCACCATTGAATGCAGTTAGAAGCCTTCAACTTACTAATAAATAATTTTTTTAAAAGTGTTTTATTTTTACAATTGATTTATTTCTTTGAGAAAACTGATGAGCCACAGTGCAGCACTGTTCTGTCGTTAAGAGAAGTATCCAATTATCACAAATATTGCATAATAGGATTGTTTCTAAGAGTTTTACCATTTTTGTTAACTAGTACAAAAGCATTGACTACAATTGACAGCTATTAATGAACATAAATGGAAATTGCAAAGATGGGAGTCTAATAAAAGTTTAAGGTGTTGATTTAAAACAAGTCTGCAGACTGTCTAATAGAGTAGATCAACCCTTCTTCATATTTTGATAGTTCCTCAAATACATTTAGGTAGCTCTGGGCTCAGTAGCTGCAGAATTAAACACGTGTCTTTCTCTACTAGCTGCTCTATTCCTTTGGGGCAGGTTCTTTTTTGCAGAATATTTCTTTCTGCAACAGCAGTAGCTGACATAACTGTTTCCAGGAGAAAGCACAGACAAAGCTTCAGCCAAAGACTGAGAATTAGTGCTTGCTGTACGATTCCAAATTTATAGGATATGTTGTCATATCTTCCCTTGATAAACTCTTCTATAGTCTACACATATTCATATTCTTTGTTCTGCACAGGACTTAGTTTCCAGACTCTTCCCCATCTTAATAGCCTTTCTCTGAATTTGGGTCATGTGTTGATAATTGCATTTGTTCTTATTACTTTTTTTTAAAAAAAATATTTATTTTTTTCTAATGTTTCCTAAACCACAGGGAATCTTTAGCAGCCAAATACCTTTTTCTTTTCTGGACTAATCCAGAATGCAGATGGTCATATATGGAAATCTAAGAATTGGCTCATTCTTCCTTTTCTCTGTGGAATGATAAAAGGTTGGTGCATTGTCAATTGTTAACAAGTTATGTATATGAGATGGGCAGCTGTATAAACTTATTAAATGCATAAATAGGTGCCAGACAGATCGTAATACACATCTCCTGGGTTACATTCAGTTGCATGTAGGGTAAGTTTGTTCAAATTATGACTAGTTTCTTGTTCTGTGGAACAGTTCAAGTAGTTTTACTTCCTAACTGTTATGTTTCCTTAGAACATATGGTAGTAAATATAATGTCCCCAAAAAGGTTTGCCAAAAGGATTTTTTTATTCTATTAAATGTCCAATTCACATCTAACGGTAGGTGAGACAACTTGCAGGAAGCTCCTAAATAGCTTCCCAGACAGATACTCATCAGGCCTCCGAACAGAGTTCAGAGGAACTTGAGAAGATGACTTCTCCCTGTCAAAATGGAGTAATTATTTTCTTTACACCCTCACCCTATTCGAAATTAGCCTCCTAAGAACCTCTTCCAGCAAAAGGATCAAAAGGGAACTTGGAAAGTTTCAAAACAAAAGTGATGAAGAGGGAAGTTCACTTGGAGCACATGGTGGATATGAATATGGGTAAGTATTTTCTCACCCTAACTACTCTTCTATTCCCAATTACCTCTACAAAGCAGTACCCTGAATTAAAAAGTCACTGCTTAACATACACATGTGTATGCATTGTTCAATTTAACCATGCTTTGGTTTAATTAACAACATGTTTATATGCTCTGTCATTCTACCTTCCATTCTAAGCAGCTTATAGTTTTTTTTTTTACACATGAGATGAGAAAAATAACAAATACTATCAGTATTTTGATTCACTTTATAACCAAGAGGCTAAGCTGATATTAGTAATGGTGACACAAAAGGCTCTAAATGTTGTTAAACATTTGTAGACTAAAAAGCTCTCATTTTCTTTGGCAAGTAACGATGAAGACATCCATCCATCAATTTCTACATTAACAATAATGTAGAAAAGTAAAGCTTTGAAAGTAGGGTAACATCTTAACAAAGCCTCGTAAAACCAAAAGTCTTTCCTTATTGCTACTTACTGGATAATTGCTACATAAAAAAAACAACGATTTCACTGTTTTGTGATAACTATGTTACAATTCTTTTGTGGAAGATAAAAACAAACAACATCTCAACTTTGAAATGATCAAATAGTAATGATTTTCCTAGAGCTAAAAAGCCATAACACAATGTACCATTAAGCTGAAACAGAAGAGGTGGAAATACTGATATGTCCCTTTGCAGCCATTTTGATCTTAAACTAGCAGTTTTCTCTGACTTGTACATGCAAAATAATCATTTATTTATGTGTGTGCTTATTTAAACATCTCTTTGTATGCCAGTTCATCCACGAACCCAGCAACTAGCTGGACTATTATCTGTAATTATTGCCCCTCATTACAAGGCAGCCTCTTCTTTGAAAAGCATAGCCTTCCTGAGTATCAGCAGAGAGGACGCATCCTCTAAACTTGGGATTGTGGTGTTCAGACCAAGAGGTTTTGCCTCTGAGGCTCCAGCACCTTCATTTCTTCAGGAATAGGTGAGGAATCTGTAGCATGCCTTCTTGACCAATGTGTGCACATATTGGCATATTCTTAACTGGAAAAGGTAGTTTCAAAGATATCAAAACCCTGAGCCATAAAGGGAGCTATATATATACTCAATATCTTTAATTGACAATCGGTGGAGCTCCTGCACTATAGGTGTGATTCCTATACCCATCAGCAATTGGACCACTGTTTGGCATCAACTGTAGATAATGTCAACATTATCTTCCTTAATATGTACAGAAGGCAGCCAATTGTAGCCTCCAATACTAGTAGTCCTTGCCTTACAAATACAACTGAGCCCAAAAGGGGTAAGAGAGACATTTGTTAAGTGAATTTTGCCCCATTTTACAACCTTTCTTGAAACAGTTGTAAAACAAAACACGGCAATTGTTAAGTTAGATTTAAGTGAACCCGGCTTCCCCACTGACTTTGCTGGTCAGAAAGTCACAAAAGGTGATTTCATGCCCTGGGGGACACTGCAACTGTCATAAATATGAGTCAGCTCAATTTTGATCACATGACCATGAGGCTGCTGCGACGGTCATTAAGTGTGAAAAACAGTCCTAAGTCACTTTTTTTCAGGTCCTAACTGTTGAACAGTCACTAAACAAACTATTGTAAAGTTGAGAAGTACGATACTTCCACTTTTTATGCTCAACCTTGTAGTGGACTTTTTTCCCGCTGCCCTACCGAAAAGGTGCTCACTCAGTATGTGAATGGAAGAACGTCAAAGAGAACATCAGTCTTCTGCTTGCAAAATTATTTCAAGAAAGCAGGAAAAGGAGAAGAAATAACCCCAAGCATCTCTGACTGACCCTCTGTTTTAAAGTGCCTCGGTAAGCAGACTGCCAAGACAAACAAGCTCCAGAGCAGCAAGCAAGCAAAGAGATCTTATTACAGCAGCTGAGCATAACCAGAAATATTGCTGGCCGTGGAAGAGGGAGGGGAAGGAGAAACAGAGTAGAGTTACAAGCTTTGCCATGTACTATAACACAGTTTCAGTCTCAGATGGATTTTGTTTTTTTTTAGCGACCACCAAAAAAGGAACAGGCCTTTGCTCTTAAAAAAAAAAAAAAAAAAACTGGTGGGAAAGAACATTATCCCAAGCATGGAATCTGCTCCTTTCCAGAGTTCAAAACTCTGAAGATTTCATTGGAGAAATGTGGCCAGGTCTTCAAAGAAGACAGCAGCAGCAAAGGAGGAAAGTTATATATAAAAAAAAGATCTCACCCTCTGAAAGGGGCTTTATCAGCAACAGTGCTAACAAATACATGGTTGATTGCTCCAGAAGAAAAGGAAGTTTTCTAAAGAGCTGGGAAACTAGAGAGCATTATTGATGCGGTGTCTCCTTGGCTCGCTGTGGTTTAGGCCAGTTTGTGCTGTCAAATTCCACATCACAAGAACAGCTGCAGTCTGTCTCAGGAAGGCAAGAAGCATTGGGATAAATTAAGCCACGTACTCATATAGCTCTGACCATCTCTGTGATAACTTTTGTTTCCATTTCCTGAGGGAAAAAAATTACCTGCAATGCCAGGGTGGGAATGGCTTTGTCACTGAATCACTGAGTGGTTGTGATCGGGTTGCAACTAAGCCTCGGTCATGGAAATGGGGTGATATGTTTTTTTCTTCAGCAGAGTAGAAATTTTCCAAAATAGATAACCTTACATTCTAAGCTACAGAGTCAATTATCCAGCTATATAAGCCAGCACCCATGTGGTGTTGCTCCTCAATGCCCTGTCTATGAGTTTAGCAAACACTGCAGTTTTCATTGTCCATGCATGGCAATATAAATATACTCCCTGCAGACAAATATGGGATTTTGCCGTAGATGGCTTTGTGCCTGAGCTGTACCTTGAAAGGGCTATGTATCAGCTGCCAGAGGTAACAGCATGATTCTGGCACACTTGTGATTCTGGCCAGCTGTAGACTTCTTACTCCCACTGCTATTAATTGGGGTTCTCTACATTTGTGTCCCAGGACTTTGTATTTGTAATTAAGACAAAACAAAAGCTGAAGCTGCTGGTGCAATCTACACAGAAGAACAGAAAAAGCATGAAGTGGGATAGCATTTGTTCCATGGCCCCTAAAGCAACATTCAGCAACATATAAATATGGAAGTAGGTAGAAAAAGGGCATTATCATAAGGATGACATATATTTTTATGGACTAGGCTGGACTATTCCTCTACCCTCAGAAAGATTATCATTGGAATAGGAAGTAGAAAACAATGATGAAATGCAACACCCCACCTACTGCTTCTTACTGCCTGGAAAAGTTCTCTTCTCCGTCTACCATCACCATCTATGCACATACACTGAGCCACAAACATACTATGGGGAGTCCATTTTGAGATGCTCCATTGAACTTTCCTGCAGTGGTAACAGTGAGCGAGTAGGTAGGCTCCAATTATTTTAGGAACTGATTTTTGTGGAATAAGTCATTTATGGCATTAACATTATTGGGGTTATTTCCCACAAACCCAGTAAGATCTATCTTGATTGTGACATCATCAGCCTATAAAGATATGAACCAAGTTTATTCCTGCTCCCCTGCTCAAAGCTTGGGGAAAATGGCCTTTGATTAGAGAAATGGGAATCTTATTCTGCTGTAAAGCAGCACCTGAAGGCAGGGCAATGGATGGGAAATAATCAAAGAGAGAAGCAACCTAGAACTAAGAACTTTCTGACAGAACAATTAACCAGTGGAACAACTTGCCTCCAGAAGTTGTGAATGCTCAGACACTGGAAGTTTTTAAGAAGAGACTGGACAACAATTTCTCCGAAATGGTATAGTGTTTCCTGCCTGAGCAGAGGATTGGACTAGAAGATGCTCAAGATGCTTTCCAACTCTGTTATTCTGTTCTGTTATTCTGTTCTTCTGCAAATCAATGCAAGGGTGATAAGACTTCTTCCATTTCCAATGTTTGGGAGATTGACAGAATATGTTTTTCAGAATAAAGGCGTTTATTAGTGGCAACCACTTTTGTAATATTCTCTAACTTGGACAACTATAAGAGATAAGAAAATAAAATTGTGCAACCATTCTTGTGTTAACGGTCAGCAAACATAAAGGTTTCATGATTACCAACACTTTCGACAATTAAAGGCCAAATGGGATGTGATATAGAAAACAAGAGTTCAAACTGTTTGTGCTATGTGACACAAACTGTCACCAACTGTGACAAATATGAAGGAGCAACACCAAGGGGCATGAAGAAGTCGGACACTGCAGAAATATTTTTGTTGTGCTCTAGATATGAGCAAATAGTTTAAACTCTCCACTCTGAAGTTTTGTGTCTATGTTTGTTTATTTATTTTACAAAGATCTTTTCTTGCTCTTCTTGTGACCATGCATCACTTACTTGTAAGGATTTAAAGTTATGCCAACAATTAGAATATTTAAATAATATGGGTAAAACAGAAGTCACAAATAAAGTTTTACATAAAAAATCAACAGTGCTGGAATAAAAATATTTTCCCCAATACAAAATATGCAGCTATTTACCTATTACTAGCATTTCTTTGCTGTTTGATTCCCACCAGTTTATAGGTGTTAATACTGGTGCAGTCACAAAGAAAAGGTAAAGGTTTCCCTGTCAGTCATGTCTGACTCTAGGGCATGGTACCCATCTCTGTTTCCTAGCCAAGGGAGCCAGCGTTGTCCGAAGACAATTTCCGTAGTCATGTAGCCAGCATGGCTATACGCCAAAGGCACATAGAATGTTACTACTTTCCCACTCAAGTGGTACCTATTAATCTACTTCATTTGCATGCTTTGGAATTGCTAGGTAGGTAGGAGCTGGGGCAAGTAATGGGAGCTCATCCCATTGTATGGAGCTCGGGTCTTGAACCTGGGCTGTCAGCTCTGCAGCTGACAAGCTCAGTGTCTTTAACTGCTGAACCATCTCGCTCCCTTCGGTAACAAAGAAGCTGCTATTTATTGTGTATTCACTCTAGGTGGACAACAAGACTGGGCTTCTGACCTTAGTAAGTGGACAAGTTATACTGTGAACAAGGCAATCCCTTATCTATTCTGGATCATGCCATTTAGGTTTAAAAATCACCTTCTCCACTGAAACTATCTCCAGATTCGTATCCTTTGGGTTGCTGAAGATATGGCATCATCCAACTCTGAAAAAAAATATTAATTTATTTAAACAGAAGTGTTACATATTGTCCTTATAATATAAAGAAAATACTGGCCAGCACAGCTGCTTTCTCTAACATGTATTGGAACAGTGTTCTTAAATATAAGACTTATGTTACTGCTGCCTCATGTTTTTACTTTTCCCATCAAAGTCATCTTTTAATTGTAGCAGGTCAAGTGTTGCTTTATTTTGCTGACTATCTTTGTGTACCATGGCACTGTGCCCAAAAGTTACTTGTGGCCTTGTGAAACTGCTCATTAGGGGAGGACTAGTAACTGACATGAACTCAAATGGGAGGTTTTATATTTCAGTGTGATGAAAGAGGTTGCTTTTTGGACTTAGGCCAGAGATACATACAGAGTTATATTAACCAGAGGGGAAAAAAAGAGATATCCTCCCTTGCAGTTGGTGGTTAAACAACAATAACATCTGAATTTCAGCAATATTGCTTGGATTTCGTGCTTGGATCACGTATAGTAGACCAGATGGTTTGCAGGCATATGGCATCCTGATCAATTGATGTCATCTTCAATTATACAACCTCAATGAAAAGACTTCTGCTGAGGCCTTGAAGAATTGTCTAACTTAGGGTTGCTGTGTTTAGTCCAAGTCAGATGTTCAATATGTATACTTATTATACTTTCAAACAGCTGCAGTCTTCAGATGTGTTGTATGATATTAATATTTATAAGCTGCTTCCAACTCAAAAGGGCTCTTCTATAGCATAACAAGCAGTAAAACAACACCAATCAGCAGCCAATAAATGTTCAACAAAATAGTAATAATGAAGTTAATACTACACATAGATACACACACACACAGACACACACACAACCAAGCAGTAAAACCCATAACACTAAAGTAGTATAACCAATAACAGCAAAATCAACAGTCAGAAGCCTCAAGAAAATTCTGTCAATCAACTGCATTTCTAATTTATGACTGTCAGTTAAGAGTTAAATCATCAGCAGGCATTTTTCATTTCTGCTTTACATGTGTAATTTTAATTTGCTTTTTGTTTGATGTTGCTCCTCCCTCCTTAGTGTTTATTACATTCATATTCAAGCATTCACCCAGCTGGGTGATTTTGAATTTTAGAACTATATGAAATAACAATGAAGAGGCAATGTGCAAAGTATATTTTTTAAATTATTGGGCAATGTTTCAAAGGACCCCAGATGGGCTAGCTGTCTGCTTATATGTATTTTGGAACATTATCATTGATTCGCAGTCATAAAAACCTTGATGAAAAACTGGTTCATTTTTCTTTTTGTTTTGGATAAAGAGGTTGAACTAGAAGAAGTTAGAGAAACTACCAGGAATATTGATTGATTAGCATTTTCTGTATCTGTTTGGGGATAACTGAACTGAGGTGAAGCCCACACATTCTTTCACAGAATAAACTGATAACAATATGCTTTGAGATATTGTGTATTTTTTCTTTCTTCATCTAATCAAATGTCTGCCAGTAACTTTCATGAGGTAAATTCAGGCCTACACGGATCAGGCCTTATGATCCCACTTTATCTTAACTTAAATCTTGCCTGGAACCTCTTTTTCCAAACCCCAAATTCTTAATTGTTAGCTTTCCTACCCATTTTGTTTAAAAAAATATATTGTTAACTTATCAAGCAACTACTGAATCTAGATCCATATGTGGCACATTACTGTCAATTCTTTTACACTGCTTTTGCTGTCTAGCAAAAAGCAGAACTTCCACATGAGTTTCTTCCATTCAGACCAATTAACTGAGGAACCTTCTACTGGTGAGGTACTGCCAAAATGTGGGGCAAAACACTGGTGTGGTGCCTTTTGAAAAATATTTATCTAAATAATTTTGAGTTCAGGACCTTTACCAAGATCTAGTGTTTGTTCATTCTCCGTCCACATCTTTTTAGAAAATGTATTTATTTATATGCTGCTCATCTCACAGTGCAAGGTGACACCGAGCAGTTACATTTCATATACTCAAAGGATTTATTTTTAGATATATACACAAATGCTTCTTGAATAATCTTCTTATGATTTATGGGTTTTAAATGCAAGTTTAAATTAAAGCTTTCTAAATGAGATGTTCAAAATAACGAGTACTCGTACACCTGGAATAAACAGAGTATGTTATCAGCCTGCTATATGAAAATAAATTAAAGATTAAATTAAAGATAATAAATTAAAGATATATAAATTAAAGATACTTTGGACTGTTCATAACCATACAAATATATACAACAACCATAACCTATACGCTGGAATTAGACGTTAGAAATTCTAGTTAACTTCTATGCCTTCTTAGAGAAACTTCAAGTTAAAAGTCCCATTTTAGAAATCAAGCACGGCATTGCATAAATGTCAAAAACCTTTGTACTGTTATAACCAAAGGTATATGCAGCTTCTGAAACTTCCATTAAAAAAATGGAAGTTATTATTTATTTAGGAAATTTATGTGGCTGCCTACTCGCTCATAACAACTCTAGGTACTTACAAGCAATAAAAACACAGTATACAAAATTAAAAACAATCAAAATAATAATCTCCCCTGGTGGTTATTGAGCCATATGATGGGCTTCATCCCACTCTGGTTTCCCCAGGCCAAAACCAAGTCTTCAGAACCTTATGAAAGATTGTCAAATTGGGATGATATTCCAAGTTGCACTGCACTTTTTATTTAAACTGCACTTTGCACTTGTAAGAGATGTCCTAACAAAAGGGTAAGAGCTTCTGGTATGACAACACAATGCTACTTTCATCGTTTATACCACCTTGAAAGCCATCCACACATCCACATCCCCACCCACAATATAGGTGTCTCTGTCAAATACTGCAATTGGTAAGGTTTGCCTTTGGAAGCATTTAGCTCAATGAAATCCAAACTCCATTTACTATTTCCATAGTAAGAGATCAGATATAGGCAGATGCTTAGAATTGGCCAGTGTGCACAGGATGTTATTAAGACTTCCAATATGCATTCACAGCTGTCTGTAAAGGTAGTAAAAGTAGTGAGGTCACGTCCTTTCCAGAGAGAGCAATTTGAAGAGGCCCAGAGTTGCAGAGAGAAATATATGCGGGAAAGATCTTTCCCATGAACATAAATTCTGATCAGTTTAAGGGTACGAAAGTTAAGATTTAGACCACAATCTACAATTTCACCATTGTAAAACATATATTATTTAATTTCCTAGACAGTGTTTATTGTTTCATAATAATCATGTGAGGAACAGTGAATGTGAAGAACAGAGTAAATGTGATGATCAAGATTTTGATTAGCCTACCAGTAAGAGTTTCACCTTAGGGTTAAGCATCATCATTATTTTTCTGCGGTAATCCCTACTACCAACCCTACCCCTGCAAATAAAACAAAATAAAATAAAATCCACAACTAGCATCAAGCAACACTACAGCTCCTCTTCTATGTGCTTCTAGGCTGGTAAGCTGAGAAAGAAGTGGCAAAACTGCAGCTTGAATTTGCTACAAAAGCAATATCTTGTTGAAGACACTATGCTTCTGGAATTAATAGAGACATAAGGGATGGACCTACCGACTAGGTACTTCTTTTTTTAACTGTAGAATGTTTTCCCCATTGCCCTATGGTAGAAATCAACCTATTTCATCGATCTCAAAGAGATAAGCCATTACAATTGTCTGGAATTGGGTGATATATGAATCTGTGAATAGGTCAATATGAGCATCTTTGTTTTCCTATTTGTTACTGATACTTTGTTAATCAGTGACAATATATGGATAGACTACTTTCTGTAATGAATTCTGCACACTCATATAATAGTAGCATTTCAGTTCTATGCTACTATTCAGTTCTGCATTAATCAATATGTTTGCTTTAACTGCTGAAACCAATCAATGAATGACTTTATGAAAGGCAAACCTTGAGGAGACATTTAAGCCAAGTAAGCAATGTTGGCAATTCAAGACAGAATATTTTGAAGAAGAAAATATTCTAATATAAGAGGAAACTTCAAATATATCTAAAGCAGAGGTGTCAAACCGGCAGCCCGTGGACCGGATGCGTCATGTGCAGGCCACGCCCACCCCGGCTTCGCAAAGACAAAAAACATCGTGATATGTCACATGAAACGATTTGAGTTTGATACCCATGATCTAGAGACCTAATAGACCTTGACCCGAACTTCTACAGCCCAATTCATATATATATTAATTAGTTGTTATGGCAAGAAGGAATCCAAGCCGTATTTTCATAGAGGTGCACTTCTGATTCTGCTATTTGAGCAGCTTTTCATTTCAACTTTGATTTGAACATATGAATTGTGCAGATGTCCTGAGAAATTATTCCCAGTAGAGTTTAACTTGGAGGAAGATACTCCCATTCTAGAAACAGAGAGAGAAGAATAATTTTGTTTTTGCAATTTCGTCTCTCCCATCCTAAATTGTATTTCATAAGCCTCCAACTGTATATTTCACAGACATGATTAAACATACAGCTTTTTTTCTAGATAGACAACATGTATAGTGGTAAATCAATCAATCAAAGACTTTATTGTAACGATTTCTCAAACAAAGAAGTGTGAAGATAAAAAAAACAACTGTTCAGAAAAAATATATGCAAGGACTTATTCTTTACCATGTATCATGGCTGTCCCATTTCTGAAGGAAAATATTATGCTACTTTAAAGAAAAGCAGCTGGTCTGAGTTTATGAAACCTGAATGATCTTTTCTTGGAACTTGACCATCAGAAGGCTGGAAACATTTTACTGAACAGTTCTGATCCAATTTCCGCCAGCGTGTTTCCGATTCTTATTTCAGTAATACAAATTGACTATGTGGTCACAATTTGGCTTTAATTCCTAATCGCCAAAGTGAATAGTGAAACCAGTCAACAAATTTCAAGACAAATACCTGGACATTTGTTACATGTAACTCTGAGACACCTTCATGACACTCCTTCTGCTACTGAAAGAAAAAAAACTCAGCATAAATCAAACTACTTAAAAAGGCTTTGAAGAATTTGTGTTGAAATATGTAACATTCTCAAATGGAAAATGGTCCACAAAAGATCTAGATATTAGTTTTATTCTGCCATGGATTCTTACTGTATATTTAAATACAGGTATCAATTTAGGTATCAATTCTATATCAATTTATCAGGAGATAAGGCACACTGAATTCAATAAGTCTCGAGTTCATTTGAGAACAGAGGTTTAGGTTTATCTATTCTGACACTATAAAATTTCAGTTATATGATATTCTATTCATATAAAAATTTCATTATAGTACAGGGTTTTCTTGGTTGTGTTTGTAAAGTATAGTCAGATAAAAAAAGATAAAGAGAGCCAGTTTGATCTGGTGGTTGAGGCACTAGGTTAGAAAACGGGAAACTGAGTTTTAGTCCTGCCTTAACCATGAAATCTAGCTGGGTGACTTTGGGCCAGTTTCTCAGCCCAACTTACCTCACATAGTTGTTATTGTGGGGAAAAATAGGAGAAGGAAAATGTGTTGGACATGTTTGCTGCTTTGAGTTATTTGTAAAAATAATAAAGGCAGGATATACACTGAATTTGAGAAAAATAAAAAAAACAGTTTTAAATGAAAGACAATAGAGGGAACAACACACTATAGTTTTCAACACTTTTCAGTATGAAACTAGAGAAACAGATACACATCTGGAGCAGAGAGAAGTAATATCACACTCAGTGCATGATCAACCTCTGATGTGAAGCAGGATATGTTGATTTCTCATCACAGATGCTATGGTCAGATCCCAGTAGTTCACCCAAAATATAACCAAATCTTATATAACAGCAAGTGGCAGCATGTTGCTGATTTTGAAAAAGTTAAGCAGGGTCAAATGCAGTTACTACTGGATGAGAAACCAGTAAGAAGTCATAGAATTGAGTTTGGGAGGAAAAAAACATGAGGGAAGGCAATAGCAAATTAGTTCCACACTGCCGACAAGGAAATAACTAACATGCATCCATTCATATAGTCACCAAGATTCAAATTTGACACAAGGGAAGTTTTACAGTTATACCAATTTTGAATCCTAAAACAAACTTTATGAATGTAGAATGTTTGTTTTACGATCTTCATTATATGTTATTGTATCCATTGATATCCACCTTTAAACTATAGCCATCTGCCTACAAGAACATACATGTATAATACGTTGTACAACTGGACGGGATTCCAATTGAACTTCCAATCAAGTTACATGCTCTGAGATAGAATATTTACATCCAAGAATTCATACAATGGTATAAGGGTAACTTCAAAGTACTATGTTGGTCTTTGACCTTTAATAAACATTTGATTTGAACCTTTTTTTTAATAAATATAAAAATACTGAGGAGACCTGTTGGTTCAGAAGATATAGATTTAGATAGATAGATATATACACCCACAATACATACTATACATACTTGCATAACATACATTATATACATACTGTATATACATATTCATACATACACAAACAAAACAATAATGCATTTTTATTTATCTAAATTGCCTTTAAGGCTATTCAAATTCAGATTAGTGGTTTTCACTGAATCTTGAAGAATGCTATTTACTGTATAAACTTCTTTTTCTGTGTTACTCATTTATAGTTGAGACTGAATTCTAATTTCACAAGATCTTCTCTCCACCCATATTCCCCAGACCATGCATATCTGGGCATACACTGCCTACATTCTCCATAGTACGCATATCTGTAATCAAACTTATCATGCCCCCTTCCTCACTATTCCTTTTAAACAACAACCACACACACACACAAAACCTTTTGAAGTGCAAGTAAACACTGTCCATTAGAACTAAAGGACCATACATATTCTTTTCCAGCAAGGTTTATTGATTTACATGGCTGATCATTTTCATCTTCATGCTTTCCACATGAAGTTAACATATGCTAACTTCAATATAAGAACATGAGCAAAGAGTTTGGTAGCAAATAATCCAGCCTGAGGTATATACTGAATATATTTGGTAGGGCTGTTTCATTAAATGTAATGTTAAGGAAACTTCTCATTTTTAAATTTTGCAGGAATAAAAACTGCTTCTTTTGTAAGCGTGTCCCAAAATGTGAATTTTTGGAAGACACTGTTCTGCTACCACAGGAATGCTGAAAAGGAGCCTGTTTGTCTTAAAAGTTTCATGCTAGAGCTCAAGATTATTTTCTATTGGCAAAAGTTGATTATATAGACTAATAAGAAGCATCTGAATTTTAGAAGAAGAAGGCAAAAGCGGCATAATAATTCACATCCAAGGAGATATTATCATCCAGAATGGTTTTGGCTTTTAAATAAATTCTAAAACAATATGAAGGACCTTTACTGGTCAATGTGCAGATACACTTTACATCAGATGTTAGCAGCTACATGCAAACTATCATAAGGAAATATTTTTTAATTGGTTCTATTCAGCTCTTAATTGCATTTGAAGAACTCTTGGTGTGAATCAAATGACTCTAGATTTAAGAAAAAGATCTTTCTTCAAAGCTTCCGAGTAAGAGATCTCTGGACTGCAGTTGAAACAAGCATGGCTTGATAGCCATGATATCGTTGTCTTGCCTATTCCAGGTTTCTACTTTCCAGTGCTAATGCTAAAACAAAAACAGAAATATTTTTGTAATGCTCCTAACAGAATTGCAAACAGATTAAAAGTGAAAGAGCTGTTAGTGGAGAGACCATGTTATGATGGACTCTAAATTACAAAGTCAACTTTGCTCAGTGTAAATTCTATGTGTCAGTCAAAACCCACTCAGTTTTTTTCATTAGGTTAGAGCAGAAGTGCACAGCCTATGGCTCCGTGGCACAATACAGACCTGTCAATGTTTGGATCATATTGCCTTAATAATCTTAATAATCTAGTGGGTGACAATAACAGAACAACACAAATTTGTCAGAATTTTCACTACAAAATATTAACAATAATTAAGAAATATCTGATTTGTTTTTGGTTATTGAATATTAAAGTAAAGGTTTCCCTGTCCAGTCGTGTCCAACTCTAGCATGTGGTGCTCATCTCTGTTTCTTGGCTAAGGGGCTAGTGTTATTCGAAGACATTTTCCATGGTCATGTAGCCAGCATGGCTATATGCCAAAGATGCATGGTATGCTGTTACCTTCCACCAAAGTGATACCTAGTAATCTACTTGCATCTGCATAGTTTCGAACTGCTAGAGGGGCAGGAGCTGGGGCAAGTAACAGGAGTTCACCCTGTCACACAGCACTCAGGTCTTGAACATGGGCTGCCAACTCTCCAGTTGACAAACTCTTTAACCACTGAGCCATCGTGTCCCCTATTGAATATTATAAATCTTGAATACAGTCTTTTTTAGATTTCACAATAACCAAAAGTAAAGTTTGGATTTTTTTTTTTTTAAAGCCTTTATCAAACTAAAAGCATTAGTAGAATTCCACAAGTGATGCATCTGTCCTTTCTCTGGCTAAGCAATTCATGCCCATGTTCCATCACTATACAATAAAGTTATTTAGAAGACTAGTGCACAGTTCCTACTCATGTTAATAAAGAAAACACCAATCTGCATTTTCCTTTCAATAAAGGGAAAACTCACATAAGCAGACACAGATCTTTGTACTTCAACAACTTTTATTTTTTTCGTGGGAGTGGGCCACAAAGTTAAGGACAAAAGCCTGTTTTCAACTTCAAAAGAAATTTCCACCGTCTTGAAATAGTTGACAAGTTTCAGATTTGTCTTTTTAAGAAAACAAACAAAAATGTGCTTTGAATACATCATTTAAATCTGTAAAAGAGCAGCCATTCACAATGGCTTGGAATTCTGGAATCTGTACCCTACAATTTTTGGAAAACACTAATATAGCAATGCAAGAATAGAGGCTGTTTCTTTCCCTTTTCAGAATTAATACACTGAACACCAACCAGGAACAATGGGACATTCCTTTTCTGCTTTATCTGTATTTCATAATATCGTAAGATGGAAAGGGTCTATTTAGACCATTAAGTCCAGCTCAGTCCAGGAATCCAAATTAATGCATCTCTCACTACCTAAGTCCAATGTTGTTCAACCTTGGCAAATTTATAATGGATAGATTCAACTTCCAGAATTCCCCACTCAGTATGCTGGCTTGAGAATTCTGGGAATTGAGTCCATATATAATAAAGTTGCCAAAGCTGACAAGTACTGATCTAGCCTGTGCCTAAACACATTGTACAAAAAGGAGACCACCACCTTCCTCAATAATTGGTTCCCCTGTTAAACTGTTATTTGTAGAGATATCATCCTAGTTGTCTGATAAAGTAGTCTGTGCCAAAAATAGCCCTTCTTTTTGATACTATAAACACACATAAAAAATCCAATAATAGACTCCACTATATTTATTTAAATGACGAATATGATTATTCTGGAACTTGGCATCTGAAAACCCAGTTTTTCTATTATCTTAATTGCTTTCTATGCCTTGAGAAGCAGAATGATCACATTATTGTTTTCTATTGAATGGTGAAGATCAAGAAATCCTTCATATTTAAAAAAAAATGTTTTAGTGTAGTGTTTAGTGTTGTGTTTTCAGTGTTGTGCTGAAAATAACTGGAAAAACTAATGAAAAATTGGTATGACTGAGATGTAGCATATTTAGCCATTGTAATTAGTAAAAATCAGTAGCTCACAAATCAAGTGAATAATGATACTTCAGAAGTGGCATTTGACTATACATGTTTTAATGCCTTTTTTAAAAAAATCATCTCTTTTTGTTTCGCTATTAGATACCAATCCTGTCTATTATATTTGAAAAAACGACACGGATGGAAATTCCATTCTCAAGACTAATCAGAGCTCCAAAATTATTTCAAAATATTGTTTCTCCCATTATATATCTTTCTACTTTAAGGAAACCCAAACAAATGAGGCATTTTCAGACTCTTGATCTAATACTGCTATTTTGGGGTCCTCGTTATCAGACTATTCAGAGTCATTTATTAAGTTCAGTGACTTTATAAAGAAACACGCACACAAATGGACTTTATGCTTTCCATCAAGTGAAAACTGAAGCAAGCTTTCCAGCTTCACTTTCATACAGAGTGGGGGTGGAGAGTGATATCCAAAGAATGAATAAAGCAAGGAGGGAAAAAACAACCCATCAAAACTATGATATTAGCTTTGATCATATAAACCCCCTCCAAAGATCATTTAAACCAAAGGATCAGAACTAAATACTGTTCTCTTTATATTTATTGCTATAGCTGATTTTTATTGATTCGGTTCCAAATTAGACGCTGCTCAGCCAACACATGTAAGAGATCAACACAACAGGCAGCTCTTTGGGATTTTTGTAATGAAAAACAGTGGCAGGAGACTGTGAGTTGAAATGGAAGATAATATAAATTTTTCCCAGGGGTGGAAAAGCAACTTGGGAAAATGAATTCTCTGCAAAAATATGAAGCTCTAATTTCACTGCTTCCTAATTCCAACCAAGCAAACTCTATGTGATTTATCAGTTGGCTACTGAGAAATTGGGAGTTCTTGTGTGGCCTTCCAGTTGCAATATAGTTGCTTACACATATATAAATAACTTCTTTCTTCTAAGAAGGAAGTCCAGTGATTTTTAAATTTTGGCACTTCTAACTGTAATCCAGTATTTTAGTTTTTCTACATTACTACTAATGTTTGATTTTTGAACTCAAAGAAATTCCAAAACATCTCTCAAGCAATAATATATGGCTGAACCCCACCCTCCCTAAAAACTTTTGCAGCTGAATATCTTTCTTTGAGCTAGACGATTATGTGAATTTTGGTTTTGTTTCTTTTTTTCTCACATTTTTTTTATTAATTCATCTATTTGTTGTATCAGACTTTAAAAAAAAAAACACCCTCAAATTTAATGAATTGATAAATTAGTAAAATATTTTATTAATTGAAATGTACACAGCTAACTCTGTTACTTAAAATTAAGCATGTAAAATTATGCAAAACTTAAATAAAATGTAAAATTAAGTAAAATTAACAATACTGATGATGTTACCTAGTTTGGGTAATGAAACGTCTGCAAGAAAACAACCAAGCTCAGACAGTACCAAGGATCCCTAAAAAATTAAATTAAAAAAAATTCTAAAATTGTAATATATATATATATGTATATTATTTTGCTGTATTTTTATGAACATGTATGTTTTAACAGAAGCACACATGGTGAACAAAATGGAGCACTGTGGAACCACAGAATATAAATATAAATGTTTATATAAATATAAACAGACATCCCCCAATAGCGCCTTTTGGAAGTGGTCCATGAATGAGTAGAAGACATTCAGGAGAACGAACAAGATTGCAATCTACCTTCCTCATAGGAAACATCATTCTACAAGGCAAAAATTTCTGCGCCAAATTACACCCAAACTTCAACAGAAATGGATCTAATTAATCAATTTTCTCTAACAGTATCTGCATCTGATCAGGCACAAATGTTCAAGTGGCTTGGCCAAGAAGGGAATGTTGGTTACCAACCTATAATTATGGGATCCAATTATATGTTTTTCAGAAGTGGTCTTGCTACAGCTTCCTTTAATGAGGATGGGACCATTCCTTTTCCCACGGTTAGGGTATGGGTAGAATGGATAACAGAATGGATAACATTCTTGACTCAGATAAACTCACTCTTGCTATGCAAGGTAATTGGCTATAAGTGGCAAGTGACTTATAATCATACTATTGGCCAAATTCAACATTTTTTTCTCTCATTATCCAACCTTAATACGTGAAAGTGACCTAGAATATTCTTATAGATAGGGCTTATTATAATGCCTGTTTTGTGGAGATGAGATAGGCAAATAAAAAGAAAAGCAATAATGCAGTACTACGTAAAAGAGCTGTTCTAAGTGGTTCAGGTTTGGGGAAGAACCGTAATCTCTGGCATGATGGCAATACTCTGAGGACAATCAATGCAACATGTTAACAACTCTGCAGTTTTTGTGAGTGGGATAGGATGGAGTAGGAGTGGGATGGCATGGCACGGCACGGCACAGCACAAAACAGAATCGAATATAGAATAGTTTATTGGCTAAGTGTGATTTGACACACAAGGAATTTATCTCCAGTGCAGAAGCTCTCAGTGTATTATGCAACAAAGTAATATAATCATAAGATATCAATAGCAGAAGGTAATAGATGAGAATAATAATACAGCCATGCTACATGGATAAATTTCCTTAGACATAAGACAGTATTGTGAAAATTAGGTGTTCAGCAGTTTTATTTTTTTTCATATTTTGGCTACTATTATTGTGCTTTAAAGTCATAGTAAACTTCTGATAATCTAGATGCTAAACTGATAAAACATACATACAGGCATACATACATAATATACAAAATGGATTTTTCTTTCATTCTGAAAAAAAGGTACATTCTATTCAATTCAATATTCAGTATGACTTTTAAATATTGCTTCTTTATTGCCATATGCAAAATTAAGAGGACTTTAGAAGGGTTGAAGAAAATCCAAGATCTATTCTGTTGTTCTATAGTTTTTACCTGAAGGATCATTTAATATTTTGCTCAAATACTTGGTTGTGTATTTATACAAATATTAACTGACATCATCCAATTTACTTTTGTGCAAAGAAAATATAGACTTTCAGATTAACCTAATCAACAAATGCAGCAATATACAGCTGTATATTGTAAGGACATTGAAAAAGTGTTATTTATGGACTATTATTAATGATGAGCTGTGATTCTTTTCTTCCACAAGCGTCTTCAGAAAGCCCAAAGGACTACTCAACACTAATGTACAAATGCATGGTAAACTGTATCACTAAAAGATTTCTGCACTCTCATGCAAGTTTATTTAATTACACAAATTTAAAAAATACCTTACATATGCATGCTATAAAGCAGCTGACCCTGAGTCATTCTGGTTCTTCAATGGCTAAGAGAAAGTTTTTGGTACAAAAAAAATGAAAAGCTGAGTCAAGCTATTGGCAAGCATTAATACACCAATGTTTGGAATTCAGTGCTTAAAGCTATTCACAGGACATCAGAGCTGGCCTAGGACCGCACATAGCAAGCTGGGGTGGACAGATCTTTCATTCTATCTAGCAGGGATCTTGTGCTTTTCCTCTGTTAGCACAAGTTAGTCTTGGGATTCCATACCATACAAGGTATATACAAAAAGAGGAGAAAGTTCAAAGAACATGAGGCAGACCCAGAAGAAGATGGAGGGACAACATCAAAGACATACTATGACAACATCTGTTAACAATGGTTGAGGCCATCAAAAGAGCAAGAACCAGAACTTTGTACCTCCTTCAACACCCGAAACAGGAGGAGGAGGAGGAGGAGGAGAGGCCAAGCTGGACAGCTAGTAGTGCAGCCCCACAAGATAATAAAAATATTTAAAAATAATGTATTTGTATACCTTAACTGTATTGTATATTTTATATGTGGTCCAAGACAATTTCTCTTTATTCAATGCAAGCCAAAAATTTGGAAAAGCCATGTTTCAAGCCAAACAGCAACGTGGCTCAACAGCCAGAGAAAGAAACTTGGGAAGGACCCGCCCTAATAGATCAAGCAGTCAGAAGTGGTGGGGGAAGACTGTGCTTTCAGACTTGCAAGGTTGTTGTTGATATACCTTACAATGAAATAGAATTATTTCATATAGTCATGTCTCTTGTCTGATTTACCTGGGAGGGCTGACAGGTACAAAGGTACAAAGCCAGCTGGATGATTTTGGATCAGTCACTTTCTCTAGGGAGACGGTGAGGATAAACCACTTTTGAAAATGCTGCCACATACAGGTAATCCTTGACTTACAACCGTTTATTCAATGACCATGAAAAGTTACAACAGCACTGAAAGAAGTGACTGACGGCCATTTTTCACTTACGATTGCTGCAGTATCTCCATGGTCACGTGATCAAAATTTGGACGCTTGGCAACTGGCATGCATTTATGATGGCTGCAGTGTCCCAGTGTTATATGATTCCCTTTTGTGACCTTCTGACAAGCAAAGTCAATGGGGAAGCCAGATTCACTTAAGGACCAGTAACTGCAGTGATTCACTTAACTATTGTGGCAAGAAAGGGCAAACTCACTCAATTGTCCTGCTTAGCAACAGAAATTTTGGACTCAATTGTGGTCGTAAATTAAGGACTATCTATACTGGTAACCTGCCTCACATATAATCTGCATAATACCCTGTCTTCCCCTTCCCTGCCTTATCTCAATTTAATCCTATATCAGTTTAGCCATTTCAAGCAAGTGATGAAATAAGCATTAGCTCACAAAAGTGTATATGCCTTTTAGTAAATCTGTTGGTCTGAAAAGGTTCTGATAGGAATGAAGATAATTGAAATCCCTCTTATGATTGTTATTTTCCTCATCTGAAAATTCCACAATCTGATCTAGCATGGGCATGTATTTGCTTAAACTCTATAGAGCACGTTTTGCTAGACCGATGCTCAGAACAGCTCATACATATGTGGGGGTTTCTGCCTTTGTAGTAAACTTTTAATTTACAATGTGATGAAAGTGTTGCTTCTAAAAACTAAATTAAAGCTGTTTGAAGCAGCCAGACAATGTGAAAACTGCTGTATGAGATGGAAATGCTTGTAAAAATGTTCCAGGAGGTTGCCATATGTTCTTTTGTCTTATCTCCTCTTGGATAATTGGGGAAAAAAAGTTTGCTGTCCCATGTTAAAACAAAAAAATGAAACAATCCCCTCCCCCCAACCAACAACAGAAGATCCCAAGGATCAAACTATGTGTGCGGTATGTGATCCATCACTGAGCTGTTCAAATATATATATAAAGCGTGTCTACATGTGCATCATGACAATGTCATCACATTTGCAGGAAAACAACCCAGCACAGAGAACACTTCAGCCTCAGCTACATATACAAACATTATTCTCTACTGTTGAAATTTTATCTTTTGAAACAGCATAAACTGAAAAATGAACAGCTGAAAAGTGGGAACAGTTATAGAACACCTTTACTGCCTCTGTCAATGTCCTGTTTTATGCCAAGGGATCTTTTCTGTCACAGAAGGACTCTTATGTTTTATACTTCTGTTTTATGACTGAATAAACATGAACATATCCATACAGTATGTACTTATGTATCACTGAGAACTGCTTTAGGATCTTCCTGTTACAGCTCTGTTTGGCCTCTGATATAAGTATTTGTGGAACTGAAGTTGTAGCTATTGTCCCTGTTTGTGAAATTAGAAACACAGAGCTGGATCAAAGGAAAGCAAGTAGCTTCTGAAGAGACAGACAGATGGACAGACGGACGGACGGACAGACAGACAGACAGACGTGTATGTGAACCAGAGTTTTTCTAAAACAAGTCCCTATTTAAGGAAATTAATATACTGTCTACTTCTGAATGGCTATTTATAATCAATCTCTTTATCCATTTCTATCTCTATCACTTTAAAAGCATCACTTGTAATGAGTTTAATGACGTACCATGAATTTTGGGAAGATTATATGGGAATAACTAGCCCTATAAATAGCTGGGACTTTAGTCATGTAAAATCTAGTGACCAGATTGAATTAGCTCTGGAAGGCAACCAATGAAACTGTTTCAACAGAGGAGTTATTTAGAACTTCTAACTCACAATCCACTTCATCACATTTTAGGCCAGCTATCTTAAAAGGTCACCCTACAAAGTTCATTACAGTAATAAAGCCTGGAAGATATAGTAAGTAATACAGTCTTGTTATATTACAAAATCCTCTCCAATCTTGATGCTTCCTCTGAATTTGCTCCATGTGATCAGTAATCTTTCCAGAGTGTGCTGCCTAATACTAGACACAAAATCCCAACCAAGACAGAGTAAATATCCCAAGATGTTCTCATTAATATATATCCCAAAAGGGCATTTATCTTTTTAGCAGCTATATGGCATTCTCAGCTCATCTTCACCTTGGGGTCTACTAGAACACTCAAATCATTTTCATATGTGCCATGGCCAAGCCAGGGTCCCCAGTTCCTTGTGGCTTCCATGTTTTATTCCCCAGATACAGGCTCTTACATTTTACTTGGTTAAATTTTACCTTATTTAATTTGCCCACAATTCAATCTTGTCTGGATCTTTTGGAATATTCTCTTTTTGTTGTAGTTTCCTACATTCCTTAGTTTTGGATCATCTAGATATGAATTTATATATTTGCTACTGCAATTTATATGCTGCTTAATTTTAAAAAAATCTAAGTGGATTACAAATAATGCAAAAATAAAATAGAGTACCAAAGAAAACATAATAAAACAAACTACAAGGAGTGAACTTTTCTGTCCATTAATACAGCAGGGAGTAACAATCAAAACAGCAACTGTATACTGAATAACAGAATAACAGGAAGGGATCTTGGAGGTCTTCTAGTCCAACCTCCTGCTTGAGAAGCAGACCTTATACCAGGGCTTTTCAACCTTTTAACCAATTGTACCACTTTTAGGATATGGCAATATTTGAGTACCACCTAGCAAGGTGTCAAAAACTTGGTGACAAAAAAAAACCAGCATGCCCAGGGTCATGTGATTTATATTTGGATGCTTGGCAACTGATTCATATTTATGATAGTCACAGTGTCCCAGGGTCATGTGATCCCCTTCTGCAACCTTTTGACAAGCAAAGTCAATGGCAGAGCTGCTGGTGGCCAACTGCTAAGGCGGGACTTCCTTCCCTCCCTCCCTTCCCTGTCTCCCTTTTTCTCATTCCCATCTCCTTCTGAAGGAAGAATTTGAACCCCCCCATATTTTCCCTCTTCCATATATTGATCAAACAAGGAAAGGCCTCCAGAGACAGAAAAGACAAGCTGCTGAGTGAACTAGCTTAAAACGGCACTTCCCCTTTAAGAATTAGCTACTGGCTAGAAAGGAAAGTAAGGAGCCCAGCTGGCACTTAAGGAAGAAAAAAAAATGTAAGTACTGGCTGCCAGCTAAGGCAAGCCTCCCCAAATGGCTCCATTCGTAAGTAAAATCTGCAGCTCCAGAAGATTCTCTCACTGTAAGTCTTTGCCTGTGCTGGCTCTTTCCCTTCCCCACTACACTTGGCTAGGCAGGGCGCGTACCACCTGCCACTCATTAATGTACCACAAGTGGTACGCGTACCACAGGTTGAAAAGCCCTGCCTTATACCATTTGGACAAATGGCTGTCCAATCTCTTCTTGAAAACCTCCAGTGCCACAACTTTTGCCATGCTATTAATCTTTCACATTTGATCATGATCCTGTAATGTTAGAATTTCACTGATGACAACCTTGCTTCAAATTTGCAAGTGATCCTTCACAGAAGTTTCAGATGTTAAATGAGATGGAAGACAATGGAATGGTGCAATAATGCAGATGCTCAGGATAATTTTAGCAGAAGTTTCTCAGTACCACTTTCCATAGCACCCAGAAAGATAGAAGCAGAACCACAAAAATTCCAGCAAGATAAGATGATAATGGTTTCAAAAGCTGCTTAGAGCTCTAGGAACACTAGTAAGTTTATAGTCCTTACATATGTCTCCTCCTTGTACAGATCATTCATCAGGATGATCAAAACCATTTTCATGTGAAATCTAGGTCTAAATTTAGACTGTAAAAGAAACAAGTAATTTGTTTAACCAGGGAGCTCCAATTCCAGCTTCATTTATTGTATCATAATAAACAAAATTTACTCAATTAAAATGCCTGACTATAATGGTGTTCTTTAAACTCACCATCACAAGCTATGGACAAGGAGCTACAACAGCAAAAAAAAAACCTGCATAACAATTGAGAATACACTGTTGATATTTTAGAGGAGAAAGGCTAGTAATCCTTGCAAATATTTTCTTAACAGTACGAAGCTATAAGCATTTGGAAGGAATCACAAACTCTTTCTTCATGGCTATTACCTGCTGAGTTAGCAATCATAATAGTATTGGGATAATATTCAAGTTTCCATTCTGTGAATCATATTTCCAGACACTTTTTATGTCATTTGAAAATATCCAATATTTCCTGAAAAAATCTTGGATTTGTCTACATAAAAAGGATGGAAAGATTAAGGCATTTCCCTCCCCCATCCCCCCAAAATGATGTTCTAAAATAAAAGGAAAATAACTGAAAGAGGACTGTGTCCTAAAACAGGGTCCCCAAACTCCTGGGCTGTGGCCTACTGGGCTGTGGCCCATTCAGAACCAGGCCATACAAGCGGTGTGCACCCTCGCACATAGCTTCATTTGCACGGGCACTGGTACTCGTGCATGAAGCTCCATTTACATGAGCAATTACACAAATGGAGTTGCCACTCACAGGGAACCATCACCCTGCCCCCCCCCACACCTATCCACCAAGCTGGAAAAATTGGCAACCTCTGTCCTAAAATCCGCCAGTTCACTTTTGTTTTAATCTATTTTTAGGTTATTTAGTTGGTTTCCCAGGTTATAACTTTTAAAATCTTGGAAGAAAGACTGGATAGGGCTGTTTTATGCAAGCTACTGTCTAAAGCAGGGGTCTTCAAACTCGGCCCTTTTTTGACTCATGGACTTCAATTCCCAGAATTCCTCAGCCAGTGTGCCTGGCTAAGGAATTCTGGGAGTTGAAGTCCATGAGTCATAAAAGGGCCGAGTTTGAAGACCCCTGGTCTAAAGGTTAAGTTGTTAGCTATCACCTTTCTGTTGCCTGTCCGATCACCTCCGGTCTTAGCCTGCCACCTTTGCAGCCAGATTCCTTCTAAAGCACTTCCTCTGCCCATTTCACATTACATTGTGAAATTGTGGCTAATATAAGAATGAAGTTTTTTGTGGCTAATATAAGAATGCAGTTAATCACAACTGATAAAAAAACACCTTTACTTATCACTAATAGATTACATCACTTTACTGTGAAAGCTGCGTAAACCTTAAACAAAAGTGCCTTCTCCGCAATCTAAGCATTTGCTAGGATAGCACATTTTAATGAAGCTTTTGAGGAAACAAAAACAAAATCCATTAACTATTCTGGACTCAATTACCTGACTATATTGCTGCATGTTTGGAAATGTATAATAACTTTGTAACAAAACTTAAGTCATAGCTAAGATTTAACGTCACCAAAATATAAAATCTGCTCTGTAAGTATATATGCAATATAAAAGTGTCACGACTAGTTTAGTGCTTAAAAGCCAATGCATACAATCATATTTTCCATAAGAACACATAGATGAGCTCAGAGAACAATACAGTATATGCTTAAGGCTGAACTCAAATTTGAGCTGAGCCAAAGAGGTGTCGTAAAGGTAAAACAGGACATAAAGTACAGTTGTTCTGATTTAATCTTGGCAACAACTAGCCCTGCTCAAGAATGTCTACAAAAAGAGGAAAAGGGGAAAAGTTTGGTGTTCCATCAGGTGATGCTAAGACACTGAAAACTTTATTTAGCCATTTCAAAGGAATTGGCCCATTTAAAAAGAAAAAAATGAAGGTTTGTTAAAGGTTTGTTAAAAAGTGTTTTAATCTGCATAAACTGCAATTGCCATCTAGGGCAGGGCTTTTCAACCGGTGGTATGCATACCACCAGTGGTACGCGAGCACATGGCTGGTGGTACGCGTAGGATGGGTTGAAAAAAAATGTAAAAAAAAATGTAAAAAAAATATTAAAAAAATATTTTTGAATTTTTTTTTTTAAAAGTGTAAAAGTGGAAGAGGTGAAGCGGCAGCAGCGCCGCAGAGGCCTGTGGCCAAGTCAGCTGGAACTGCACGTTGCCTGGGTCCTACTGAGAGCCCAGGATCAAAGCGCGCAGCTCCAGCTGATTGGCGGCGGCCTTGGTGGTGGCAGGCAGCCTCACGCAGTCTTCAGGGGAGATTCCCCTGGAGCTGCATGATGCATTGCCTGCCCCCCCCGCCCAGATGCCCTCACCTCCCCCAAGCGTTTTTTTACTCACCTGCTTTCAGCAGCATTCCCTTTCTCCTGTCCTTCTCTGCCTTCGCCGTGTGTTTGTGAGACAAAAAAAAAAAGTTCCATGAGACTTTCTAACTTCTCGCAAGAAGTTAGAAAGTCTCATGGAACTTTTTCTTTTTTACCCACAAGCACGTGGCGAAGGCAGAGAAGCAAAAGGAGAAAGGGCGTGCAGCTGAAAGCAGGTGAGTAAAAAAATGCTTGGGGGAGGCGAGGGCATCTGGGCGGGGGCGAGGGCGCCAACCTTACCCTGCATGGTGGCGGGAGGGTTAATGGCGGGCGCGGGGGGCCGAGGAGGAGCTGTGCAAAGCAGGCAGAGGGGAGGCCGGGCAGATTGTGGGCGCTGGCAAGCGAGCAAGAGGGCAAGGGCGCCAATCGGCGTGTGCTCAGAAACGCCGATTACGCGCTCCTGCCCAGCTCACTTGCTCGCGTTTTGCCGGAAAACATGCCGCTTGCTAATTTAGCAGAAGCACGAATCAGCTGTAGCCCGCGCTGATCCTGGCGCTTCTGCTAAATTAGCAAGCAGCATGTTTTCTGGCGAAGCGCGAGCAAGCCCAGGATCGGGGTGCGCAGCTACAGCTGAGTCGCGCTTCTGCAGAGCAGCCCAGAAGCACGACTCAGCTGTAGCTGCTCTCCTGCCCAGCTCACTTGCTCGCGCTTTGCCGGGAAACATGCCGCTTGCTAATTTAGCAGAAGCGCGAATCAGCTGATCCTGGCGCTTCTGATAAATTAGCAAGCAGCATGTTTTCCGGCAAAGCGCGAGCAAGTCAGCTGGGCAGAGCTCTCCTCTGCCTCTGCACGTGCACAGACAGATTTGGCATGTCGCTATGGCCACCGGCAGCACAGCCTGTCCCCCTCCAGCGAAGGAGAAGCGGCGTGAGGGCAGCCTCCTCCGGGCTCTTTTATGCCCTCCCCGCTCCTGTCTGGTGAAGGTCGGTCAGGACCCCTGCAAGCCAGCCAGATGGGCAGGGGCGCGAATCGGCGTGTGCTCAGGAATGGCGATTCCGCACTCCTGCCCAGCTCGCTTGCTTTCCGCTTGCTTTCTATCTATCTATCAACAGCTTTTGATGCCTTTCCGTGTCTTCTGAAGTTTGTTTCTCTGCTGCTTGGGACAATCTACTCCCTTGTTTGAATCTGCTTAATTGTAATTTCCTTGATTAGCTACAGTTTTCAAGCAGTTATAATCTCTCTTAACCTCGATCTATTTGATTTCTCCAGAGTTTCTTATTTCTTCCTGTCAGTTGTAATATGTTAAACATCAAGATCCTTGGCCCCCCAATTTTAATTACCTTTTCATAGCAAATTTCTGCCAATTTGAATCAAAGGCACAGGTCCTTAGCACTCTCTGAGCTTTGTTGCAAAGAAAAAAAAAAAACCTCTAAGATCACTCCTCCCTATACTGACAGGGCAACCTTAACAGCAAACCCCATTCCCTACTAGCACTGCTGATGTTACCTAATTTGGGTAATGAAACATCTGCAAGAAAACAACCAAGCTCAGAGAGCACCAAGGATCCCTCATGTCAACCCTGAGCTGTAAATACTCTCCTTTATCAGTTGAATCAAAGTGTTATTCTTTTCAATATTTCTCAACTTTACTGCACCCTTCTGAGTTGCATTGTCATTATCATCATCTTAACTTTATTGCAGTCATTAATCAGAACAAAAGAATTGGCATTCAAATACTCAGAATATCCAAAACTAAAGTGACAAATTCAGGATAGTTAAAAAAGTACTTTCAGACAAACGTTTTGGCTAAAAAACAATATCAAATCAGAATATGTTAAAAGGCTTATTCATACTACAGATATACAACAAGATGAAGTTTAAATATGCAATCTGGATAATATGAACTTGGAATAGCACTGTAAAATATGAATATATGCACAAATACATATGCATATTCATATACATTCTCCCTCTTCCTTTCTCACAGACACACACACACACATACACATGTAGCCCGCTGATCCTGAGGCTTCACTTAGCAAGCAGCATATTTGCCCTTCAGAGTATAAACAGTAACATGCCTATTGAAAAGTTTGGTTTCCCTCCTGCCCACTCACAATAGTAACAACTTTTGGGGTGTCTTTTATGGTGGGTTGTAGTCCTTACACAAAGGTTGAGATTTCTTGCACCAGAATCTTGGCATGCAGTTTTTGCAACTGTTCCTGTATCAAGAGGTTTAGTCATTCCTTTATATTGGACTTAACACTGCTCACCTTAATTATTACAGTGCAAAAGGAAAGTGATTCAGCAAAGGAACCACCATCGAAGAAATTAAAACTGAGTGATGGAGGGAGGGAGGGAGGGAGGGAAGGACAATGAGAGGAAGAGAGGGACAATGGAAGGGAGGGAGGGAAGGAGGAAGGGACAAAGCGGGAGGGAAGGAAAGAAGGAAGGAAGGAAGGGACAATGGGAGAGAGGGAGGGAAGGAAGGCACCCACCCCAGTCCCACCCCCCTCCACCAGAGACCCACGGATTCCCCCCCACAGGCACCCCGCAACCTGAATGATGAGCTGGCCACCCACCCCCCGCCATTGATTTTGCTTGTCAAAAAGTTGCAAAAGGTGATCACATGACCCTGGGACACTGTGAATGCCATAAGTATGAATCAGTTGCCAAGCATCCAAATGTAAATCACATGACCCTGGGGATGCTGCAACAGTCATAAGTGTGAAAAATGGTCATAAGTCACTTTTTCCAGTGCCATTGTAACTTCGAACTGTCACTAAGCAAATTGTTGTAAGTCGAGGACTACCTGTATTTTATCATTTTTTTCCTTTTTGGAGTGGTGGTCAAGTTTTTGACACCTTGCTGGGTGACTGGTGGTACTCGGATGTTGCCTTATCCTAAAAGTGGTACAATGGGTGAAAAGGTTGAAAAGCCCTGATCTAGGGAATCACATGGCATACATTTCACCAGTGTATGTAATATTGTTTCCCTCTACTATGGCATCTGAACGAATTTACAGGTAGGCCTCAGTGGCTTTGTGTCCGCTTGCAGCTCCTGCCATCACAGGACTGCGTTTTACACTTCCAGCTTTTTGGCAAATCCAGCCCATATGAACCATTGGTTCCCTTAACAACCATGGCCTTCACTTAATGACCATCACAAAAAAGACCATAAAATCAGGTAAGTCACATAGGTGACCTGATTTTTGGCTGTAATGGGTAGGCTCCATTACGGTCGTAACTCAAGGACTACCTGTGTTCTTACATTTCTTTCCCCCTATTATTCTTGTCTATCCAACAGGATTTTTTAAAAAGATCAAGAGGCAATTATTTCTTTGCACAGCAGAGATAGCTTAGAATAGAGTAGAATAACAGAGTTGGAAGGGACCTTGGAGATCTTCTAGACCAACCCCCTGCTCAGGCAGAAAATCCTATACCATTTCAGACAGATGGCTGTCCAGTCTCTTCTTAAAAACTTCCAGTGTTGGAGCATTCACAACTTCTGGAGGCAGGTTGTTCCATTGATTAATTGTTCTAACTGTCAGGAAATTTCTCCTTAGTTCTAGGTTGCTTCTCTCTTTGGTAAGTTTCCATCCGTTGTTTTAAGAATAATAATAGATTAAGCCAAAGTTGAGTATTGATCACTGAATGATACCATCCTGGATCACCAGGAGCCTATTTGTTTTTCCTAATTCCCCCCTTGGTTTTCTAAAAAAAATGGTTATGCAGACTTCCAAAAGGATTTGGAACACTCTGTGCAAACATAACACGTCTCTGCTTTTCACTGAAACAGATTTTTTTTTCTTTCAGATTTCCATCTAGAGTTGAATAAAGACTTACATTAAAAATTGATTAAAGTAGGAGAATTTGTCTTTCTTCAAATCATTTTTTAAAGATGCAGATCTCTATTGCCTATGCCTGAATGTTTCTAATATAATGCCTGTCCAACCTACTAATAAAAATTACTGGTTATGTGTTTGTACTGTTCATTTCTTCCATACTTGTCCATTTCAATATTGAAACTGCAGTGTGAATCATTTGATACAACAAAATGGAGTATAAACTTGGAATCTGCTGGCAATCATTCAAGACTCAATTTTGGCAATCTCCTGTACTGAACCTCTTTCTAAATGCAATGACAAAGTTTCATTTATCATATAACTCATGAAATGCGTGAAATTAGATACAGGTTCCCAGGATGAATAAATGGAATATATACATGCAAAAATGCAAACAGAGCCAAAAACAAAGCTTTCTTTTATTATTAGCAAACATGTTTTTGCTACAGAAATGGAATTAGGAGAAGTAAAAGATTTGCATATTAAGATCTATATGCAAGATTTATTCTTGGGATAAAATGAACAGAAAGAAAGTCACAAATGGAAAAATTCCCATCCACCCCCTCCTCTTTGCAGCTTTTTTCAGCAACATGTGATAGAACACAAGAATCTAGGGGCAAGGAAAGGAGGGAAATAAAACTGTTCCAGCTTCTTAATTCATTATATTTAAGCAAATATAAGGGTACATATATGTAACTTTTTGTATCTGGATCTTATAATCTAAATTGTTATTTTAAAAACACATAAACTAATCTAACTAATATGCATAATGAGATGCAACTTTGTTAAAACACCCAACTTTCCCATATTAACTCTTCAAATATTTTAGAATGCGAAATCCAATTTTCATGATGGGGAAATTGATAAGATGAATTTTCTGTTCATAAGGAATGATTTTCTCACTAATATTAGGTTACCATCGTTGTAGGTAGACTAGGAAGAATATCAGATTTCAAGAACTAATAGGAGGATGACCTGGAAAGTTATGCATCCTTCCCTCAACTGTGGACCAGTAACTATCCCAATAATTTCCAAAGAGAAATGTGAGTTGTGGTTCAATTCTACTTTGGCAGACTCTCTCCCAAAGTCACAGTAATATTTTAGGGGCAAAGTAATGCACTGCTACAACTCCCTTTCTGAGAAATAAAGGAAACACTGGATCTGGCTCCATTTTTCACTTATGACCTTTGTAGCATTCCCCATGATCACGTTATCAAAATTCACATGCTTGGCAACTGATTCATACTAATGACTGTTGCTGTGTCCCACATTCATATGATCACCTTTTGCAACCTTTTGACAAGCAAAGTCAATGGGGAATCCAGATTCACTTAACAACCAGGTTACTAACTTATCAACTGCAGTGATTCACTTAACAACTACGGCGAGGAAGGTTGTAAAATGGGGCAAAACTCACTTAACAAGCTTAACAACAGAAATTTTGGATACCAGTCTATCTGGATTTACTGATGTACTTTTTCTGAAATAGATGTACTATTTAACAAAAAGTGTAGTATATTCCACATGTTGTTAATGGAGCAGACTAAATCCTGAGACATAAGTTACTTTTTCCAATATTGTCTTCAGCTGTTTTAAGCTGTCACGAAAGGCAATAGTTAAGGGTTCCCACAACTCAAAACTCCTTTTATTTATACTATGATGCACAGTTGGGATGTCTATTTCTAACAGGTGCTTATAGAAAGGCTAAGGTTATAGGTCAGCTCGTGAGTTTACTAGGGTTGCAAAATCTAATAACCTATTTGCTCTTTGACCCTTTTAGAGAATATAAAAACAAAAGGGTGAAACAGCAAAACTCAAACAACCACATGAGACTTGGAACTACCAGTCATATGTGCCTCTTTTTTCAGACAATCTTTTGCTTTTCCAGTTGTGACTGGACCCTTGGCAGACCTTGAGACTATTCATGCCATTTTGCTTCAGAGACCAATGTCTATAGATGATCTTTGAGTTAGAATAGGTCACCTGTCGACTGTTCAAAGTTGTGAGCCAACTACAAAAAGGGAGGCGTGAACTGCCCCCGCACTGCAGTCATGTGACTGCACTTCTGGAGCTTGGCAACATGACTACATTCATAGCCATTTCCAGTGCCCCACAGTCACATGACTGCAGTTTATTACATTTTTGCTGAAAACCAGAAGTTAGTTCTATTTTTTGGGAAAACCAAATCATAACAAACAATGGATTCACCTAATGACCGCTGCAAAAAAAGCTTGTAAAACTGGTTGGTCACATGGCTGACCTGATTTATGATGATCACAACATACGACTGCAATGGGAAAGCTCCATCACAGTCGTATCTCGAGGACAACCTGTATTCAGAAGTAGGACAGAAATCTGGTCCTTTTCCCTGGAATGGTATTTCATTTTACAAAGCTGACTTCCTCCCTTATTTTGGCCCATGTGAATCATTTAAATTGCTATTGTTAATGTGAGCAGTAATCCAGAGAGCACACATATAAATTGGTGGCAGGAGAGTGGTCTGAATGTTGGGTATAGATGCAAGGAGGAACAGCCAGGATTTTAAGGTATTTTTCCCTTGGGTTTGAAGGACACGTATGGATTTATTTTGTAGTCATTTTAATTATGCTAAGCCTATTTTAGGGATTTCCCAACTTAGACTCAATATTTCCTCCTCAGAATGGCAGAAAACCATCCCATCAGTTTTAGTAACTGAAGCCAGAGGCAGTTCTGGAGACCGCAAAAAAGCACTACAAACTGAATCCAGATGGAGGTCACAGGATAGTGTGAGATAAGCCACATGAGTTATGACCTGTTCCATAGATTATGTTGGGAGACAATGGCAACAAATCTGGATCAAACCTGATCTCATAGCAAACCTTCTAAAGAAGAATGATGCATTATGGAATATTCACGTCACTAATTCATGCATGTAAAATAAAGCAGGATTTCTCTTCTTCAGCTACACGCTCTCTGCTTTTTCACAGAGTTTGATCTCTTTTTCTCTCTGTCTGGTTTGCTACAAAACAAAAATGAAGAAATCGTTTATTTTTACTTTAAGGATTTTCTGTATCAAAATGTGAATCCTGCTCCAATATTTCTTTGCTTTATCACATGTCCACCATAAATGATAAAAGGTCCCTTCTTTACATTTACATTTCCAACATTCAGTTGAAGTACCTTTATACATTCTAGATAACTTGTCTGGTGTGAAATACCAGCGATACATCATCTTATAGAAATTTTTAAGTTGTAATTCAATGTAAATTTTAAACTTTTCATCCACATATTCTCCCATTGTTCCAGTATCACATTATAACCAAAATTCCTTGCCCATTGTATCATACAATGTTTTACATGTTCACTTTCCAAATTCAATTTCAATAGCATTTTATAAGCCTTAGCAATAATATGTTCATCACTACCACACAATAATGTTTCCAATTCATTTTTAATGAAGTCAAACCCAAAACACTTTTTATCTAGTTTAAATCTTTCTTTCAGTTGCTGGTATGTAAACCAATGACAAACATAACCCTCCGATTCCAACTCTTCCCTCGATTTAAGAATACGGTCACCTGAGTTGAAAAGTATTATTTTACCATATAGTCCGGTTTCACAACCATTTCTTTTCTTAAAAAAGCTTCCTGTGGGGATACCCAAAGAGGCAACTTTGTGGAGAATCTTGTTTTGTACTTGTTCCATACTTGTAATATAACATGTCTAACAAAGTGATTATTGAAATCAACATTAACTTTAACTTTCTCATACCATAAATAACCGCGCCATCCAAACCTTAGTTCATGACCTTCCAAATCAAGTAGCCTCTTATTCTGGAAACTTTTCTTTTGGGTTTAATGGAAAAAGACTTCGGGAAAAAATTCAGAACTTTGATCCTGTATATGTTGACGGCAGCAAGACTACTGTATGCACAAAAACGGAAGGACATTTCAATTCCCACAAATGGCTACAGAAACTGATGGAGTTGGCAGAAATGGCAAAATTGACTGTTTTGATTAAAGAAAAGAATATAAGTACCTTCGTTTCTACATGGAGACCGCTTCTGGACTTTGTGCTTGAGGTGGAAAAGAATGAAACTTTGATTTTGGCTTTCACTGATTAGATTGATTTATTGTTACAGAAATGGCTAGTTTTTACTATTGTGAAAAAGTAAAAAGTCAAGGCTCGACGTTAATGCTTTATTCTACTGCAACAGGGGAAGTCAGAAGTCAATCTTTTTTTCTTTTTCCTCTCTTTCTTTTCCCTTTTTCCTCCCCATTGTGTCCTACTATTTGCTTTGTATTTTGTATTTTACTTTCCATCTTAATAAAATGTTTTTTTTAAATGAAGAAATTAACGGCTGTATCCATGCATTATGTTGTGCCATAATTTGGTCAGTCTGGTTTTGACCTAACTCACTAAAGAACTCAGCCATTTTATAGAGGTGCACAAAACAATATGAATTCAGAATGGCTATTTCAAGATGCCAGTAAAACGTGGACTAAAAAAAGATCTGTGTTTTAAGAGATCTTTGGATCAGCAATGACATGATAGCAAAGCTGCCAATATTTTAGAAACCATCACAAAGAAGAGGGAGACAACCTGTTCTCCAAAGCACCTGAGGGCAAGGCAAGAAGTAACAGATGGAAATTTATCAAAGAGAAATCCAACCTAAAAATAAGAAGAAATTTCCTAACAGTGAGAACAATTAATCGGTGGAATGGGTTGCCTTCAGAAGTTGTGGGTGCTCCAACACTGGAGGTTTTTAAGAAGAGATTGGACAACCATTTGTCCAGAATGGAATAGGGTATTCTGCTTGGGCAGGGGGTTGGTCTAGAAGATCTCCAAGATCCCTTCCAACTCTGGTATTGGGCTGTTTCAAGAGCACTGGTCTAAGACTGTGCTGTTTATTAAATTGTGACAGAAAGGGAAAAAATAGATCCATTTTCTTCTATCAGTAGGCAACACACAAACAAAAAGTATCCTGTTTTGAGGTTTACCAGGCTAAATGGAAAGGTGGATAAGCACTTTGAAAAAAGAAGAAAGAAAAAAGTTTATAACAAAGAAATTGAATGGATGAGGACAATGTATGACCTTTTTCCATTCCTCTTTTGTGTTATTTAAACTGCTGACAACCTGATATGTGCCATACCTTCATCAGCATGTAGCAACCCTTGCATCTATCTATACTTCTACGGATTTCTAAACATGAGTCCAGACTGAAATTATCCAGCACCCTCCATATAAATGCCTTGAACTAAGCATACCGAAGTTTGAGGTTAATGCAATGGTAGTGCCTAGCTTAAAACAAATAGCAATCTCTTGTGCAACAATTACTGAAAACTACCATTCCTGTACCATCCTCAAATAAGCTACATTGTCAAAAAACACTAATACACGATAACACAAGGCTCAGAGTCTAAGTCTCTGTAAATCGTTGAACTTGCTTATATCTACCTCCTTCTGAACCAATATACATTTGCTGATTTATTATTAAGAACTTTTGAGAGCTTAAATTACAAAACTCTTCAGTAAATACTGAAAATGTATTTACCCCTTTCAGAAGTGGCTGCCATTTGTTATGAAACTCATCCTGAACTGTCAAGCATACCGTTGCAATCAAAGCAACAGCTGCCAGACTGATATAGCACTATCCCAGAACGAAAATGCTTGAATGACTACATGTCCTGGTTTATCTCAAAAAAAAAGAAAAAAGAAAAAAAAGATAAAGATCTTAATATCAAAATACCACTGGAAGCAATAAAGTGACTTAAGTTAACACTAATCAAATTACAGGACATGAAGCAGAACGACAGAATAATAATTTGTAGTAATATTATTGTGTATACTCAAGGAAATAACCAAAAAACTCTAAAAGATTTTTATACCTGAAGAAGCTGATTATTTTGCTGGGACAACCATTTGTTTATTATGTTTATTATGTTTTTATTATTTTCATGTTTTTATTATGTTTAGCTTTCTGTTTTATTTCTTTAAAGTGTGTGACATTTGTGTCCCATTGTGTAAATATGATTATGAATAAAATAATACTCAGAGAAATTAGCTAAAGCTACCTAGTTACTTAGCTGGCTTTGTGCCTAAGAAAGGACTAGGACTTGAATTTCCTTGTTCCTACTACAGCACATTCAATCATCATACCAAATTTACTTTCTATTCATTCTATATCTTGAGACACATCAAGTCAGTTTTGACTCTTAGCAACAACAACAAAAAATGGTCACCACCACTTAGGAAACTGCACCTCTGCAATACAACCTCAATATGCTGCATAAAGCTCTTGTGCTATCCTCAAGCCAATGAAAGTTGTACAACAATATCGATGAAGGTATCAGGCCTTAAGTGAACTAGCATTTTCTTATCCAAGAATTGGTGCATGATCTAAATTGAACCTTCCTCTCATATTTCAACTTCTATCAGAGACAAACACAAAACATGGTAACCATACTTTGTTAGCACATGCTTGAGCTATGAGTGATGTGGAGAATGTGTGGAAAACTTAAAATGGAAAAGAACAAACACTATGCCACAGTTGTTGGAAATAACAAGTCTGATGCAGTGCTCTCAGACATCTGATACTTCACACATAAGCAAGAGAGAAGCTCTTTGGGTATGTATAATGTGTGCTTCGTGCACATTCTCTTAATATGCCCCTTTTCATGGCCAATGGTGAAGAACATGTGTACTGAAGAAGAAATTCTAATTTTTAAAGTAAACATTGGCAATTCCTTGACACAATATAATACCTCATTATGCTGCATTTGCATTTTTTAAAAAATGTATTATTAGCCATTTATGTTGTGATCTATATCCAACTAGTATCTATAGAGTTTCTCAATCATCCAGGTAATGGTTGTCCCCCCAAAAAATCTTTTTTCAAAAGGCAACTGGACTTTCTTGTTTTTTGTTTACTTAAAAAAGTTTCATTTCTCATCTAAGAAAGTTTCTTCAGTTCAGTAGCTTCTTGGATGAGAAGCAAAATGTTTTCAAAGAAAAAAAAAACAAGAAAGTCCAATTGCCTTTTGAAAACATACCTTTGGAATATCCAACTAATACATTTTAAAAATTCATTTTAAAAGTTAAAAACATATATTCAGTCTTCCTAGAAAAGTTTATCCATAGAAAAGCATGGCAGGGATATATATTCTAGAATTGTATAAGATTCAGAATTCAGTTCCAAAAAGGTATTTCAGAGTTCATGAGGATATAAACATAACATTGCGGTGCAACTTTTAAAGAAGTGTGTCTTTTTATAGGACGTAATCCCAGGAAATGATGTAGCTGCTTTAAGCAACTGTAGACAAGTGCTACTTTTACATCCCCAAAAGGGTGAGATAGTAAGTCCTCACTCTTCCTCTCCAAAACAAAAAGGGAGAGAAATTATTCAAACACTCTCTGGTGCTCTTACAAGACTTTTTTTAAAAAAAAATGGGCTTTAACCTGGTCTTCCTTGGTCTTGAGTAAGGTCAGGAAAACTGAAGTTAAGAACCAAAACCATGATAGCAGAGTTGTACTCAATTTTCATACCATCAAATTCAACTGCCTATTATTGGTGTAGCTTTTTACCAGGACCTCCAGATGAAGCTCTCCATAACTTATTTCATAAAAAGGAGTTTGACTGGAATTACATTTCACAACATCTTCTCTTCTGATTCATTGGCAGCCATGTAGGACACTTCAGGCAAATGACCCAATTCTTTGTGTGTTAAGGTCAGTTATAAGTTATCCAAGTGGTTACTCAACAGTACTGCAGCTGAGACCAATCAGCAATGATTGTTGGCTTTCCTGAATGCAGGGTTTTGGAATGAATCAGAAAGAAAATTATTTCTGTTGTTCCCTGTCCATAACTAAAATATTTAGTCTGCAGTTTTGGCAATATGATGCCAGTTTCCCTCCTCCCTCCTTTGCTTTAGTAGAGTTTCCTTTCCTATGGACACAAACAGATCGGCAGAGCAAGGCAGGAATGTTCTTGCATTTATGACTGACACAATGAAACTACACTTTATTTCCCCCCTAAGAAGTATATTATTCTTTTGTCATTTTAATTGTCTTATTTACCAGCGCTGGAAGCATTGGACCAGATCAATAAAGGGGGCAAACAAAAATGAGTCCTCAATGAATCATCTTCTCAAGGGCCAGAATAACAGAGTTGGAGACCCAAGCAGGAAACCTTACACCATTTCAGACAAATGGATGTCCAAACCCTTCTTAAAAACCTCCAGTGATGGTGCATCCACAACTTAACTGTTTAATAAACTGATTAATTGTTCTCACTGTTAGGAAATTTGTCCTTAGTTCTAGGTTGCTTCTCTCCTTGATTAGTTTCCCTCCGTTGCTTCTTGCCCTGCCTTCAGGCACTTTGAAGAATAGGTTGACTCCCCCTTTTTTGTGATAGCCCCTCAAATATTGGAAGACTGCTATTAGGTCATCCCTAGTCCTTCTTTTCGTTAGACTAGATAGACTAGACTATAAGTCCTGTGGGATACAGCTAAGGCCTTCCAAGAAACCTATTAGATCCAGATCACTTTCTTTCTATGTGTACATGTAATTTAGGGTACAATGAGGCATAAAATTATTTGGATCAGAAGGGTAGGGCTTGGAAGAAGAGAGGAGTTTGGGGGATGGAAAAGGATTTTGTACATAAGTCTTGGGTAAAGTTTATTTACAGAATACTGTAGGCTTTAACATGCCAATATCAGAAACACAGTGAATGATAATAAAATAGAGAAAGTCCATGCAAATTTCCATGAAGGAAAAGAGTACATTGCTGTATAAAATGCCCAACAATTTCCAAAACTTTGTGTATTTATTCTCCTTTCAATCATGTTACTAACATTCCTTTTCATTTTTCTTAAAACAACTTCACGATTGCTTGAACTTCTGTTGATCCCAGAACTCTCAGATTAAGTGCCCTGAAATACTGAGTCATCACCCATTAGCCTTATGCATTCTTTCCTAATGCTGATGCTTGTACTCTTTTCACTGACAGGGATAAGGCATTCCCTGTAAATTACAGATAAAAAGCAAGCCCCTTTGCCATTTTAAGGAAACACTTCAGTGCTTAACAGTTAAAATTGCCCATGGCTGTAAAACGTAGAGCAAGGCCTATGAATTGACAGGCATAACTATAGAACTTGCCAGAAACATAACATTTAAAACCAAGGCTGTGCTCCAACTGCTTGCTTTGGCATTGACCTTGACTTTACAAACTGCCCTACTTAGTACAGTTTTCAAAAGGAAATGTTTGACCATGGCCTTAGCCATTAGCTCCTATGGAATTAAGAAGGTAAACTTCATTACATTAATTGGGTTACCTGACTTATTTCCACTTTTGAGAAATAAAACTGGTTAAGGAAAAGTAAAGAACCCAATTACTCCGACAGATTGGAGATCTAGTTGAAGAGGAGTGAACAAGAAAAGGTCAACAGCACTTACTGGTATTTCCAACAATGGTTGCACACTGCAATTGTTTATGTAACCTTGAATCAAAGGGAATCAGTAAAAGTGAAGGTGCTGCCTAGTTCGAGAGAGACCATTTTAAATGCAAAATGTTTATGGTTATATATAGCGCACTCTTTAGATTATAAGAAAATAAAGTGTTTTTACAGATAAAGTCATTTAAGAAACCTTTATAATTCTTTAGGAGTTATTTAACAAATAATTTTAACCCTGGTAGTCCTCGTTTTACCACCAGTCATTTAATCCTGGTAGACCTTGACTCATAACTGGTCAAAGTTATGACTTACCTGGAAAAAGAGAGTCCCAACCCAGTTCCAAAGTTCCGACAGCCACTCTCCTCACCACCACGGCAAACTGCACCACAGTGAATGGGTCCGTTTAACAACCGCAGCACTCATTTAATGTCTGTGTGTTCATTTTATGACTGCCATGGTTGCTTAACAACTGCCGCAAAAAAACTTGTGACCGACCCAATTTATGACCGTCATGATATACAACCATAAATTGGCAGGCTCCATGATGGTCATATGTAAAATATTACCTGTACTTAACCAACCATATGGTGACTCCACTTAGCTAGACCCAAACTTTTGAGAAGGAAGACAGATCTTAATGGTTTTTCCAAAGACAAGCAGAGATGGGGGGCCTGATATCTGTCATGGCAGGGGAGTGGAGATGGTTCCAGAGCATGGGGTAGCCATTTTCACTGCAATAGAATATCAAAAGTAAATCTAAAAGAGCGGAGAACTCTATCTGACTCTCTTGTTCAGTCTGTTTGTACGCAAGTAGGGTATCTCTCTCTGAAAACAAACGTAATAGGACCAAAGCTGGCCTACAAAAAGCAGATGGTAAAGGAAAGATCACATTCAGAAACAGAAAACCCAGGAAAAAAAATCCCCCAATAGATCTTTTTTCAGTTGGGAAGCCCTTGAAATGCTGCTGAATCTCCTTTTTGAGCCTCCCTCTCTGTGCCACATGACCCAAAGTGGATCACATGCAGCCCACCCTATGCTTCTCGTGCACATATTGTATATACAGAAACAGAGATTCAATGTCAAGAGAGAGCAGAAATACACACATGCCATATAGATACAATACACATTCACCTGTAGAGCCTTATCTATCTATCTATCTATCTATCTATCTATCTATCTATCTATCTATCTATCTATCTATCTATCTATCTATCTATCTATCTATCTATCTATCTATCTATCTATCTATCTATCTATCTATCTATCTATCTATCTATCTATCTCTACTTTATCTATATCTATGGCTATCGCTATATCTACTATATATATCCATATCCGTATCTATATCCATCCATCCGTCCATCCATCCATCCATCCATCCATCCAGACAGCTTCTTGATGAAGCAGGCTGAAGCTGGATCCATGAAATCCAGAAAGAAAATGGTGTTTTTCATGGAACATGGAACAAGGCCTCATATGCTAACTTTCTGAGTTGCAAGGAGGAAAATCCTAGGAAAGTCAACCACATCAAAGACACTGAATGTTTCACTGCAAAATCGCCTTCTCTCTTCTGGCCTTGTGCCTCTGTAGCCATTTACAGTCTGGCTGATTGAAAGACAGCCAAAAGTTGCTTGCTTGTTTCCAATCAATGACCCTGTGGAATATGTTCTACCTCTACAGTAGGTCACCTTTCCTACTGAAAGAATCTTCTGTCAAGTCTCACTAAACGTATACCCACAATGCAGAGCTTGCACACCAGTTTGCTATCAATTCTTCCTTTCCTAATTATTTATTTTTGTTCCTCAACAATTTCTGTTTAAACTCAGCAGGAGAGTTTTAAAGAGTGAAAAGAGATATAGCACAGATAATAATTCTAGCAAGCCACAGATCTTTGGTCCTTAGGCTATGAATTCTTCCCTTCCCAAATTTATCTTCATGAGATTCTCCAGTTAAGCACTCCTGCTGTTTTTAAAGGGGAGATTGTTTCTCTGGGGCTGAGAAAGCAGCACAAAGCGACTTCCCCCGTTCCAATTACTGCACAAAAAGTAATGCATGTTACTTCCTGTATGGGCAGCAACTGCCCAGGTGGGGTAAAGGGACCAACTGTGAGGGCATAGTTCTGAAAGTGATATTCCTTCCTGCCACATGGCTAAGGATGTGAGGAAATAGTTCGATGCAACCCCCCCAAAGGTGCTTTTTCAAAAGGCAATTGGACTTTGTTTTTCCTTGAAGACGTTTCTCTTGTCATCCAAGAAGCTTCTTCAGTTCTTGGATGAGAAGCGAAATATCTTCAAGGAAAAGCAAAGTCCTGTTGCTTTTTGAAAAAGCAGCTTTAGGACAACCATGACCTGAATGACTGAGAATCTCCGTAGACATTTATCTAGCGTCAAGATTTATGCGCTCATCCTGATTAGACCCTCAGCACACATACACTGAGACACAATACATATATACCTATTCTTAGGAGAAACTTACATATGCACATACAGACAACAAGTATGCCCACAATCTGATTAATCCCTGGGGAGAGTATGCATATACTCACACACCACAAAAGCAACATGCTAATTTCCCAGAAGAAAATAATAATGCCTCTTATGATCACTGCTGGTAAAAAGTCTGGAAAGTATGGCAGAATCCACAGTCAGGATGTTTTCTACTTTGTTAAAAAATAATTTATCATTCTTCTCTATTCTGCATCAGCCAGACCACATCTAAACATCCAATTCTAGATTCTACACTTTAGGGAGGACACTGACTAACTGAAGTGTGTCCAGAAGACAGAAACCAAGATTACCATCTTGAATGAAAAAACTTTAGAGGGATTACTTTAAATATTGGAGCCATGTTTAGTGTAGAACAAAGAAGACTGAGGAAGCCAGGATGGTTGTATTTAAATACCCAAGGGACCGTCATGTAGTTGATGGGGCAAAATTATTCAAACTTGTTCTAGAAGACCAAAAAAACAACACACACCACCCTATGAGTTTAAATGACAAAAGAGCAGATTTTAATTAAATTTTAGGGGGGGGGGAGTCCTAACAATACAAACTATTTAGCAATAGAATAAACTGTCTTGGAAAGTGATGCCTGTTCCTTCAAAGGTGATGTTTCAACCCAGGCTAGATGTTCATCTATCAAGAATACTGTCACAGTGGATTCTGGACTGAATGAGGACTAAACTGAAAGACCTCCAAAGCTCTTTTCCAGTCCTTATTCTACCATTTAAAAGAAAAAGAAATCTTCAGAGCACTCTTGTTCAGAGTTCATGAGAATTACTCATTAAATTATTACTGTAAGTAAGGCATTCCTTAAATCCAGATTGTACTTGAATTACTATTGTCCATGACAGTCTAAGCATATGTCAAAGCAAGCACTCAAGACAGATCCCATCCCACAGACTTCAGGACCCTCCTCTATATTTTCTCCTTTTTTATTTGAGCACTATTTCTTTAATGGCAACCCTAAAGCAGCATAGAAAAGTAATATAATCAAACAGCCTTTTTTTCTGTTTGCATTTGTTTCACGATTTACTCTCACGCTCATTTTCACACTTGGAAGATGAGCCCCTTCAGCTAATTCACTGCAAATATGAATGACCTTGGGTGGCAAATTGGACTCGCAAAAGCCACAGAGACCTTTCCCAAGACCTCTATTTATTGCTCCAAATTTGCATTCTGCTCCCAAGTGGATTCTGCTATGGTTTATCGCCTCATTGACAGCTTAGTTTAATTAAGCATATGTGATAATGGCAAGACTTCCTGAAAACATTATGGAAATGTTCCACAGTGTATGTATGTGTGTGTATATGTGTCTCATTTAGAGAAAGGGAGATTAAACCACAATAGTGTGAAACTGGATTTTAATGTTCTGAAAGTAGGTCATAACAATCAATTGGGATAGATAAACTCCATTTCCCTTGAAATTTGAGAATTCTGATATAATTTTATGAAACCAGCTGTACAACTTGCAGATTGTCTATCAATCTTTAACACTGTACTGAAAGATAATCAAACCCATTGTATTTATTTCCATCTAATGGCTTTGGGCCAGTAAAACATCCCCACAGAAATAAAAGTTTAAAATATCTGAGATAATAATTGACCTTCCTGTGGAGATCCCACTTAAATTCTGAACTATGAATTTAATTTCTTGTCAAATGATTGTAGAGTTACAAAGCCACTTTGTATGGAGACCCCACCAACACTACCATCAAATTTTGGTTCAGTTATTTCCTAATATTTTGAATGGAAAATATACACATTCCTAAGTTAGATATTACACAATTGAAACACAGACACATGGACACAAATAATATTCCAATTTTTCTCCAAAATCAAGAAATAGAAAATTCTAGCCTTATCTGTATATTGTCCTGCTTATTTTCCGTCTTTACATCATTTCCATTCCCTTTTATTAGAATTTTTGAATATTTGCACAAAAGTAAAGAAATTAAAGAGAGAAGAGGGAAGGGAAGGGATATGATTTAACCCTTCTTTCTATAAAATAGTTGCCATCTTATGCTTTCCTCCACACTCTCTTTAGCCCTTTTTAAAACCCAAATGCATAAACCATTAATTCAGTATTTTCTTTGTTTAATAAAAAGTCCATATATGAGTTCCTGTGTTTAAAAAAAAGTCATTTTTTCCCGGACCTACCTCATCACCATTCACTAAGATTTCCAAAAGAAGCACTGAAAATAACTCTGGTCTGCCAAAAGTTGTCCACTCTGGTCTTAGCTTATCAGTGTTAACACAGGCAAAACTCAAGAAATATCATTAACTAACTGCTGAGAAATGGCTTAACATTTTCACATAGGAGATATTTCTCTTGGCTTCTCCCCAGATATGGTAGACATCAAAGCAGAAACTTATGTGAACCTCTGCTTATCCACAACCTGGGAGCAAGACACTATCTACATCTGTGAAGTTATTGCAAGCTATCTAACTTTGGTTTAAAACAAAAACAAAACGAATATGACAAGCTAGGAATACTGTAATTCAAATGCATGTTAGAAGACTGCCATTTCTAAAGTCTATAAAACTTGACATTATTTAATTCTCTAGAACAGGGGTCCCCAACCCCTGGTCTGTGGACCAGTACCAGGCCGCAGCATGCCAGCAACCGGTCCGCACAAACAAGCAAAGCCCCATCCGTGGAATGCAGGCAGCACACAAAACCACGCACTCTCCGGTCCATGGAAAAACCTTTCTCCATGGAACCGGTCCCTGGTGCCGAAAAGGCTGGGGATCTCTGCTCTAGAAGGCAAATATTTTATCTTTTCATTTGACATCTTTGTAGGCTTTTTTCTCCTTTTTTAAACTAATTTGGAGAGCCTGCTGCCCCTAGGTATTACAAAATGTCCTTTACCAACTAAATGCAGCATTTCCCACAATAAAAATGAATGTTCTTTATTGTTTTACAAGACGTCTAAATATAGAGAAGAGTCAGGAAAGGTATCTCCAGTTATTGGAAAAGCCTGCAACAAGAAAAGGATGGAATTCCCTTGCCACAAAGGAGGTCCTATGTTCAAAGCTTTCAACAGCAGGAGAAAAACTAACGTGATGGGAAACAATATGGGATAAATAAAATGGGCAACAGCCCATCCATGTGTGGAAATACTTTAAAATGAAACAAGATGGTTTGGACGAGAGCCATTATTAATTTACCATTCAGCTGAGTTTCTTTTTTGTTGTTGTTTGCCAGTGATTTGCCATGGTTGTCACAAACAGCTTGAAACAGGAAAAAGGTTGTTGGGGGAGGATAAATATAAATTTCCAGAACTAAATCCATAAAAGTATGGATCCGAAGGGCAACAAATATTGTATTGTACAAGGAGTCTTTCCACGCTTCTTTCTGCGGTTCCTAACATTGGAAACTTTTTTCCAGTCAAGCATTCAGTACTGTATGATTACTACAGTAGAGAGAGAAAAAATTTGGGCCATTATGGACGAGCTCTGCAGAACACATATTCAGGACTGGAAGGTGAATGTAAATAATGAAGAATCATAAGGCCCTAAAAACCTTCACAAATGTTTTAGTTATAAACTTTCATGCAGCACAATCCATAGACATTGGAAATATTGGCCCGCTCTGCTGTTCTGATACTGAAACAACAAGGTAAAAATGTACTTTTTTGTCTAATCAAGAGCTTGCTCCTAACTAGTAGATTTTTAAACCACTTTTTATCATAGAATTATAAATGTACTTCCTACATTTCGTGTTATTTTCTGGATGTGTGAAAGGAAGATTGCTACAAAGAGAAGTAGAACTACAAATAACAAATAAACCCAAGTCTTCTCTTTGAGTATGTACTGTTTTCATGGTTTCCTTAGGTGGTGGGTATGGCTAAACATTTAAAACTTTTCAAAACTTTTTTTCTGCATATCAGCCACCCAGAGTCACTCAATAGAGACATGGGAGGCATATACATTTAATAAATAAATATCACTTATATATATCTCTTTCTTGACCTATACATTTAATAAATAAATATTGCTTATATCTGTTTCTTGACCTAAAATAACCACTGTTTTCTAAATAGGTTTCTTTGACTATTTTGTTTCATCAATTGTTGACTTTACAGTAATTTTGTTAGCACAGAATTCTGATAAATGAAAAAACGATTTACAACCTAAACTTCACTTTAGCCAAAATACTGCTATCTACTGAGCTATGTAGCTTGATTTCACAACAAAATTCAAATAGTTGTCCATCCAATTTATTATAGCTAAGTCCTCTTGTTCTTTGTTTAACATGTACTCTTTGTATAATATCATTTCTCCTTTTTAATAATCTAGATAAAAGATTATAAATTATAATCTGGATCTCAAGAAAGTGCCTTCATTATTCTGTTATTCAGAACACAAGTAAAACTATTAACTATTGCTCTCATTTCATGCCTCCTTCCCCAATGTCTCCTAGTCTGCCAGGAGCATAATAATGCCAGGAATTCTTTTTCTTTGACACAATTAGTCTTTTTTTCCTGCAGTCCTTTCCATGTGGTATAACTGCAAAAGGAAAGGAATGTAAACTCTATGCTGTTTTTATATCACTGCTGAATAAATCCCCATGGTCTGTGGGTGATGATCCTAAAGAAAACAGAAAAGAAACCTACTAATGAAGATATGGAAGAGCCTATAAGAAACTGGTTTGAAAGGCTAGGGGGGGGGGGAGCTGAAAATGGCTGATACTCATGAAGACAATAAAACCTAACAGAAATGAGGTTTCCTTGCCCTGGAGGCTAAAATACTAGGCATTAGGAAATGGAAAACGACTGCAAAGAAGACAATATAGATCTAGCAATCATTCAGATGCATTTTCTTCTTTTTTCAGAATATAGCTGGACCTCAACTTACAACAGTTCATTTAGTGACCATTCAAAGTTACAATGGCAGCAGAAAAAAGTGACTTCACAGTTACAACCTTTGTAGCATCCCCATGATTATGTGATCAAAATTCAGATACTTGGCAACTGGTTCATACTTATGACCTTTGCTGTGTCCCAAGATCATATCACCACCTTTTGCAACCATTTGACAAGTAAAGTCAATGGGGAAGTCACTTAACAATCAGGTTGCTAACTTATCAACTGCAATGATTCACTTAACAATTGTGGCAAGAAAGGTCATAAAATGGGGCAAAACTCACTTAACAAATGTCTTAACAACAGAAATGTTGGGCTCAATTGTGGTCATAAGTCAAGGACCATCTGTAAATGTTTTTTTATTTGTGTTATTTATATATTTGGTGACTACATTTTTGTCCTCTCCCATAAGGTTTGCATTAAAAAAAACCCAAACCCTAACAATGTGTAGCAGCAATATTGAGAAACACAGGAACTTGAGGCTGGTGTGCCATCCACTCCTAGGAACCACGTAGATAGATTTTCTCTATGAGTTGTGGCTGGACTCACACAAAATACTTGACTAAAATTTACTTTGTTGGTTTAAGGTTGAGTGAATCATGTGAATAGAGGCAATAACACAAAGCTAAATAAAACAATTGCAGAAAACATTTTAAGAAAATCAGCTTCAGTAGAACAATGTCATATAAGCCTCTGTACAGATGCAGAGGTGGGATGGACAGTGTTGGCTTTGTTTCTTGCACTAAATATTCTATTTCTCACACTTTCTAAAGTTTCTGAAAGTCCAGCTTAGGTAGATTACTTTGGCTTTGCTTCCCCAGAAACTAAGCTGACAACAATCTATACTTACCAAGCCAAAGGCTTGCTCATGTCAGTATAAGAAGCAATAAAAAGAAGCTGAATGAGAAGTACAGGAAAAGGGTCTTTGTCTATTTCTCTAGGTTAAGACATACATCCATATAAACTTCTGTAAACAGAACTGATCAATAACACAGAATCTCAGAGAAATTCTTCCAATACTACACCACATTTGAAAGCACTTAAACTAACAAGAAAAGGTTTCACTGTTAATATTGTCAACCGGTTATCATTTATATTTATGGAGGGATGTCAAAACAGTTTTATCAGCTTATCAGAGAACATTGCGGTTTAAAACTATACATATTATTGTGATCTGTTTTAAAACGATAAAGAATAACATGAATAATGACATGAAGCTGCTATAATACCAGCTCCTAATTTTGTATAATAGTCAATGAATTGTGAATTTCTTCCAAGCTGCTTCAAAACCTTGAGTCCCAGGCTCCAAAGGACTACACCTCAAAGAGGGGTCCTGCATATGGATTCAAGCACTGCTGAATTCTTGTACTTATTAAGGGCTTTCATTTTCAGCTGGGACAGAGAAGGTATGAAACCAAGTGTATCCTCACATTATTTTTTACACCAATTTCAAAAATGAAATGTTTCTAAGCAATGCATTCCACATGCTTGAAGGACAACAACGAAAGACCTAGCATTGGAACAGAAGACATCCTTTCTAAAATCTCCTGTTGTATGGTTATTCTGTTCAATTTTTGCTCCCTCCTTATCATCTATATTCCTATCAAGTTAGCCATTTTCATGCCTCCTACCTCAATGCCATATATACTAATGTACCCCTTTCTCAAACTGGTATCCTTTAATTGTATTGAAATGCATCTCCCTAATTTCTACCTACCAGACAATGAAAATCCTCTTTTTGATACTTAACGTTCAATGTCTATTGAAAGGCTAAAGTTTAAACCAAGAGACCGTGAATTTAGTCCTGCCTGGGCACAAAGCTAGCTGAGTGGCCTTGGACCAGTCACTTTCTCTCAGCCCTAGGAATGAGGCAATGGCAAACCACTTCTGAAAAACCTGTCCAAGAAAACTGCAGTTTCCGAGAACTGGACCAAATTGAATGGGGAAAAAAGTCACAAAAGTGCAATAGGTTTCTGAATGGAATACAAAAGCAATGATCACTTCTGCAAAAATCTAAACAAAAGGCTGAAGAAAATTCAGGAATCTCTTTCTTTATATATTGCTGTAAGTACATAGATGATCCCGTGTTTTTAAATAAAATGAAACCACTTTTTGAATAGGAACACTTTCAATATTCAATAACTTTTCAGCTGATCCACATTATTCCAATCACTTCATACAACTGACATAGTAATTTACTGCATATGTGAGACATTAAGTGTGATTATATCTAATTGTCTACTTATTGTGTTGTGCATGAGCTCCAAAATAGTACCATAGATGAGTTTTCCAAAACCCGGTGTACTCCAGATGTGTTTTCCACAGTGGCTGAGATTGAAGAGAATTGTGGTCCAACACATCTGGAAAGCACCGTGTTGCTATAGCATCTCTAAAATAACATCCAGACCCACAAATTAACATCCAAAAGTTAAATCATGATAGTTTTAGTTACCTAAAATTGAAGGAATTAAACCGGAAGTAGAAGAACTGTACCTTAACTTTTTAAAGTACAGTCAGTATCTTGGATTCAAGCTGAGAAACACAACTCAGCAGAATTTACATCCTTTTTGGAACTGTTCACAAGTGTTTAATCTAATTCTGAACAGAATGAAAATGTGAACAACATACACATAATTATGTGTAAAAACCACTGGAAGAAATATGGTCGTAATTTAATTTTTGTATTTCATTTTTTAAAATTAATTGTCTGAACTGAAATTCCTCTTCTCTCTGTACTCTTACTATTACCTCTTTCTTTAAATGATATTTTATTTTGAATAAAATGATAAATGATAAAATTATATTCTGTATAACATGATATACTTTTTCATGTGAACATTTTTTTATAAGCAATTATACTCAGTTTGTGTGTGTGCGCATATGCACCTTTAAGTCACTGACTCCTAGCATAGTTTTCCTGATAAGGTTTTTCAGAGGTAGTTTGCCATTGTCTCCTTCTGAGGGATGAGAGAAAGGGATTGGCTCAAGATCACCCAGCTGACTTTGTGTCCAAAATGGGACAAGAACTCCCAGTCCACCATTTTCCAGCCCAACATCTTAACCGCTATAGCAAATGCTCACTATAGATTTATTATTTAAATCTCCAAACCATTTATATATGCATAAGCTTACAATTCATAATATTCAATCAAATTTGTATAAACCAAGGAATAATATATTTTAAAACAATCATTGGAATGAAACAACTATCCTGGATTCAACAGAACGTTCTTGGAAGAATTTCGACAGTCCACCTCCAGCCCACAAAATAGCACAAGTGTAAACATAGTTTCACTATGTTCCCCCTCCCCCCCCCAAAAAAAGCATTCCTAAGAAAAAGCAATTCCTGTTCTTTCTGCTATCTCCAGACATTGCAACATATACAGACTTTTTACTTTTTCTTATCAACGATTGTTAAGTCTGGAGTGTTTATGTGGTAGATGCTTATCTGTTGAATTCTGTTATTATTATTAATTTATTTAGTATATTAGTTAAAACATTTTAACCCTGAGTTAAACTCAAGATAGATTTGCCATATGGATTTACGTGATGTGTTTGGGAAACTTCCTTGATTGTATTCGTTGTTTCTTTTATCTGATTTCTGATCAAAGACAGCAATGAAATGTCAGTCTTGCATTCTATTTCGCCTCAAAGAGAACGGATCCAGAATAAGCAAATGTTCAATAGAAAACTATGCTTGTGTTACGGGAAATGAGATAGATGAGACAGACAGACAGACAGACAGACAGATATAGACAGACATAGATAGACAGACAAAATCATTTTCAGAATTCACAAGACTATGCATATTTTATATTATAATAAACGAATTGCTGTTTCCCTTAGGAATATATATAAAGGAAATCAAACATTCAACAAAAATGATACTGTTCAACATTGCAGCTAGAGGACCATACTTCCTTCCTTGCCTTCCTTTTTACCAGTTCCAGACTGTGAATCGAATTGAAGATTAAATGTTAAATAATAAGTAGTAGAAGTACAAAACACTTCATAGCACTACACTTAAAAAAAGCCAATTTCTCTTTCATTTGGCAAGCTTGTTTTTTACAGGTTTGATCTGCTATGCTTGATAGTTATTTCCAATTTACTCTGTTCTTCAAAGCTGTCACAGAGGCATAGAACATTAGATATTCTGAGCATCTTATTTATCTCTGTGTTTCTTTTTTCATTTCAGATGATTGAAAGAGAATCCTATTTCAAAACCTTGTGGAAGTTACATACTCCTGGCTCACAGGTCAACAAAACTCCATGGATTTTCTATTAAGATCAGCATGAAATGGAATTTTGTTCATTTCTGAAAGCTGTTCAACTACAACTTGGCTGCTACATTTAATATATAAAGTATTTTACAAAATAGGTGTTTTAGCCTACTTGTATATTTAGAAATAAACTGCTGAATATGACCAGCAATTGTTTTAAAATTTGTATTTAATAAACTATTTCTTTTCTCTTTTTTTGTGCTGGCTACTGACTAAAGGATAGTAGTGTTTCCATGTGGTTGTTAAATAAAGTCTACCAAAAACTCTTCTCTTTCTTGTTTCTCACTTCAAAAGTCACAGTGAAAGCAATCTTTAAGAATGGTCCAACCTACAGCAAAAATAGCTTATCCTGTTCTCTTTCAGGCCTACATATTTTTCTTGTTATAAATCTATTATTTTTCTGTTTCATCATCTGCCAGTTTGCAACATCCTGATTTTAGCTGAGACATAAGCATACTGTACTTTTTGCAAACACTGTTAAGAACTCAAAGACAATCTTTCACACTGCTATTTTTTTCCCAGATCATGAAATGAACACAAAATATTTAACTAGAATACAACACTGAAATATAAAGAGCCTTTTTTGATTCCTGCTAATCAACCTCTCTGTAATGTAACTCCGTGAAATATGGTATCATTTCCATTATTAGATCGGGTATTCCCTAACTAGGCAGGGGTTCCTCAAAATCAGCCTTCTATTTTTATAATTCTACATACAGGTACTGTGAGGCTTGCCATGTATTCTATTCAATATACAGGGTTGATTTAAAGAACACATATACAGCTTGACATTGTCTCCTCATCAAATCTTCTCAGAGCATTTCTCATTTTCAAGCATGTTCCATGGAATCAGATTTCTTCTCCAGCATGTAGAATTCTAATTCTTCCCAGCTTGGATTCCAAATGTCTTTGCTTCAAGTCAAGTCAAGTTCTTTACAATCAACTCAAAGTTTGGGAATTGCCTTCTACTCTTGGTGATTTTCTCTTTTTTTGAGGAGGGCGTATGGATGTGAATATATGTGATAGGGATGCAGCAAGCCTAGGTACATTACTCAAGGTGGATCTCCCCAAACAGCTGGTTTGGTTTCCCTTGGCAATCTTCGTACAGTGAGTTGTTGTTAACAGCCATTTCACTCTTTCAGAGCATGAATAAGCCAGCACATGCATCTTCTTCTCATATCTGATCCTACACCCTGGTTTATTTTTTTGGTAAAGAACAGTGTAAAACCCACAGACAGCACCAAATTTTATGATCATCCCATATCAGCATACATAATCTCCATGTGTTCAATAAAACCTAAATGAACTGACACAAATAGTTGTAGCTCAGGATGAATTGCAATGCAAATATTTAAAAGATAACAATCCTTACTGTTCCACAATACAGAATGTTCTCCACCTTTTACAGTTACAGTAATCACTGATGCCCAGATCAATAATTATACAATAATAAACTTTAATTCAGCAGTGGAAGAGACCTTGTATCTACTGATTAATAACTATAGTGTGACACCACTCTTTATCTGTTTCACATTCTTTCTAGCAGAACAAGGTCACCTTTGAAACGTATCTTTGCCTCTCAGACATTAAGATTGGATTGTGTTTGGAAGTCCAGATAACGTTAATGTGTTTGGACATTAAAGAGATAAAATACAGTTCAAATGGTCAACCATCATAGACGTCCTCATCCTACTAAGCCTATCACAATTTCAAAAGATAACTTACATAGGCATCCAGAGGCCTTTTAAATCTCAAGATTTGTGCAGGCTGGAGACATCAACAAAATTAATGATAATTCTGTTACAGTATCTGATCTCTCCCACTTATTCTACCAAAATTATTCTGTAGTTATAAAGCAACTAATCCCACTGTCTGGATATGCTATTCCTACTTTGGACTCATGTACTGAACCTCATTAGAGGAAGTTAAATCTTATAAGTTTGTAAATAGATCATTAATATACACTACATGGTACTTAAAGAAGTGTGTCTTATTTTTTATTTTTTATTTATTCTGAAAGTAACAGAAGGATTCTAATCTGAATTATGACAGAGAAATGATTAATTCTTCCCTCCAGACAAAAATGGTTATTAGGATCCCAGTAAAACTCCATTTGTATTTCAGTTTTAATCTAACTACCTATAACCAGATTAGAACTGACACACATATATCCACTCAGAGAGATATAATATACAAAGTATATTGCTTCATATAAATGGTTTTTTTCATTTCTAGTCATAAAAATGGGAAAAGATCCTAACAATAAAAGACATAACCACTTCTAATTGCCACAACATTGTCTTTCCATCCTATTTTAAGTTATGACAAAATGTCTTAGATGACATTAATTTGTTACGTATTGTTTAGTAAGATAAACTGAAAATGAGCAAGGTTGAAATCCAAACAGGTAAAGGGGTTTCACATCTGCCATGGACATATATCCTGTGACTCTTGGTGACTCTTGGTGACTCTCTGGTAGCTACATTTGGGTATATCTTGCTGTCACCTATGTAAGGCCTCCTGAAATCAAATGAGTGTTTTCTTTTCCTTGAGACCTTGTGACCAAAATTCAGGTCTAGGGAAGGGCACGGCTGTTTAAGTGGCTGCTAATAAGTCAGCAGCCATGCCTGTGCTGCACCTGAAGTTTATTATTCATCCCTTTAGATCTAAACCTGCCACTCTGCTAGAAAACCAAAACCATGAGATCCAGTTTTTACAGAGATGTTGAAGTCATTATAAGCTTCATAAGATTTATAAAAGTTAGTGGAGAAAGACTGTATGAATATTACTCCTTCTTTCTCTTCCAAACAGCCTTTTTATAACTTTACAACAGACATTATTTTAGAATTGCCTTTCTTTTTTTCAGCCTCCACTGCATCTTTAAACAGGCTTTTCCAAGCATAACCAGTTCTATCTTTAACAAAAGCACAGTAAGTACATAATAAATTTATTTTATGTATGCAGAAAACAAAAAGTCTATATATTGCTTTCTGACAATAGAAAATCCATTGCAGCTGCTTATTGCACATTTTAAAAACATGAGGGCAAAGGAATTCCAGGACTTGAAGAAACTGGCTGCTTCACTGCTATCTTTGGCCCAAAAGCAAAACTCCCTTTTGCCTTTTTTTTTTTTAAAGAAAAAAAACTATAGTCCAGTAATGCTTCCACTTTTACAACAATTTTAAAAATTCAGACCTTAAGAAAATCAACAATGGAATGTCATTTGCAATTAATTGCTTCTTGTTCCATAAATTTAATTTTCTCCTTCAAAAAAAAAGAAGAGCTTTAAAACCATCTTAAGAAAGGAGCACAACAATAAAAACTATTTTTTTCCCCACAATCAAGACATTGGGGAAATGGGAAAAATTCCAAAACGAGCATCCAGTAACTTTTTAAGGGATTTCTTAGGAAAGCTCACCGTAATGTGTTCGCATACTCACTTAAGAGAGGCTGTCCTTTATCAACTGTTTGAAACATTTTGGTCTTCTTGGGGGAAAAAAAGTCTTAGAAACCAAGCTAAATAAAGTCACAGTTTTCACAACAAATATTTGCCCTCACATATGGTTTTAACTAAACCACTTGCATGTCTCCATCAGCTTCAGAAGAAATAGCTGCAGCATACCAAGTAGATGCTAGCTCTTCAAAATATCAGGACAAGCACATACCTTCCATAATCTGCTTTCTATAATTAGATAACAACTATACCTAAAGCCCAGAAGGTCAACATTGAAACAGTCAAGCATGTTTCAGCTGCCTTCGCTTCCAGCCTCTGCTGCTCATGTCACCATTCTCCTGGATTGGAAATGCATGTTATATTTTATAACACAGAATGAGGATAGAGCTATGCCAGTGGAAAATAGATTGGACCAAGTGTTCTTACTTCAATAATCTGGTCATGAATCTGGAGTCCTCCTTCCTTGGCAGCAGGTCCACTGTCAGCTATTTTAGAGACAAAGATTCCTTCACTAGTTGGGCCATCTTGATTGTCCTTTAAGCAAAGCAAAGAAAAAGAATGCAAACAGCACTTGGAAGAGTGAAGGAAACTGAAGTCATAGCAATGCTCACTATTTAAACATGGAATGCCATGTGGATGCTAGAGGACATTGTTGGTCAGCACCATGGGAATGCAGATCTTCTCTAGGCAAGTTTGTGTCTAATTTGGAGTAGATACCTTGGATGCTCCTGATAAGCACCGGAGGAAGAAATACAATAGGCTAGTCCCCAAGATGCCTCTGACCCTGCCCACATCTACACATATAACAAATGGATTTGCAGAGCATAACTTGTAGTCTAGCTAAAATACCCATTCATAAAGTGGAAACTTTTTACATGAATAACACATAAAAGCAAATTAAGGTCTTACATTTTTAAAAGTTCTACTTCCAGGATTCTTCTCTAAACATTTTGCTGATTGTTAAGAGGTTTTCCAATATGTATCATTGTAATATGAGGGGAGGAAATGATAATACTATGCTCATTTAGCTCACTGTTCTAATTAATGGAAGACATTGCCTTTTCTTTTAACAGGGCTCCTTTGCTTCAGTGATGTTGGCAAATGCATATTACTCCATAGCATGGAAACATCCTATTTGTTGATGACCGGCTGGAATTTGCTTTTTCCAGTAGGTAGTTTATTTTAAGCTTTTAAACATCCCCTTTTTAATGCAAGGAGAGTCGCCTTCCATGTTTTTAAAACCTAAAGCTGTAACAGAACTTTATATAACTGTTGTTTGTAATATCCAATTTATTTTTTAAAAAATAGAAGAGAATATTTGTAGCTCAGAGTTGAACTGTGTGTGCAGTCCTTGATTCCCTCTGAGCTTGTTTTCTTGCATATATTTTATTACCAAACTAGGTAACATCAACAATGCTCAACTGATAATGTTACCAGTTTGGTAATGAAATGTCTGCAAGAAAACAACCAAGCTCAGAGAGCATCAACAACCCAACAATTTTGTACAAGCTATCGATGTTTTTCATTTATTTGTTTATTTATTAAATGTATATGCCACCCAACTCACTGTCAAGCTATAATTTCACTTAGTTGAAAAATGGAAATTTAAATGGGTAACAAACCTCCTAATAGCATATTATATTGTAAGATGCCCAGGAATAGGGAAATGGATGGCATATAAATTTAATAATAACTAACTAAATAAAAATATTTACAGTTCGGGATATAATCCTGTACATGAACACTTGACAGAAATATTTTCATCAAATTCCTTAACAAAGTTAGGAGTGTTCTTACAAGCAAAATCATCTCTATACTTCACATATTGTCAGATAATACGGAGTCTGCAAAGTTTGTTACAATATAGCAGTCCATAAATGTAAAATATTTTGCTGATATTCAAAACAATTATAGAAATTTACAAGCAAAAATCATAGTGAAAATTGATGTCATCTAATCAATAGTCTTTTAAGCAGAAAAATAAACAAATTATTAAACAAAACACAGATGTCCTAAAATTGTTTCTTATGAATATCCTATTGGAAATCTGGCATGTAATAAATAGCAAGTCCAACTGCTTTACAATTTTGTATATATATACAATATATATATCTTGGTGACGTTTCGATGAGGTCCCACTCGCCATCTTCAGGCTGGTGTCTTCGGCTTCGTGCTTGTGCAAGCAAAGCATGAAGCCGAAGACACCAGCCTGAAGATGGCGAGTGGGACCTCGTCAAAACGTCGCCAAGATACTCTCAATCTTACACGGGAAAAGACCCGAATACGCCAAGACCTGCATACCTGTACCCGTGAAAATCTACGAAAACAAATATATATATATATATTTGCCTGGCTGCTTTAAGTTGCTAGAAGTACTAGAAAATATATATCCAAAATCTTCATGTAGAACACTGGAGAGGTTTTCAATCAATCCACGTGAAATGCCTTTTAAGCTTTGCACAGCTTTATCTGTTATGTTTGCTTCTATTCGAAAGTCCACTTTTTAAGCATCTTTTTGAAGAAACTGTTCAAGTCATACAGCAGTCTTTGCCAACCTGCTGTTTTCCAGATGTAAACTCCCAGAATTCTCAATGGGCATGGGAAGTTCAGCATATGGATAAAATCAGGTTAAGAGACATTGTTTCAAAGAATTCATTTATTTATTAGATATACAGCACTCCTTTCTGTATTTTTTCTCCCAACAAGTAAGTTGAACTGAGAGATAGAAATTCAGTGAATATCTATGGCGAAAGGTAGACATGCATTTGGCTCTCCCCATTTTAAACATACTATACTAGCAGGAACGTAATGGAATTTATACCTTATCTTTTCAACAAAGAATGGTATTCAAATTGGATATCAAAAGTGACTTTTAGATAGAAATAAATTAAAACATAATAAAAACCCCATTAGGAACATATCAATAAAAAGTACAGTACCTGCTTAAACAAAGCGTATTTTCTGAGGTAACGAAAATAATAAGATAGCTTGATATGACAGATTGAATCTGCATCAGCCCTATCTGTTTAATTCCTATATGATCAAGCATTTCTAAGCTATCGCCAAACATCATAAGAAAAACATACTACAATAATAAAAATCAGCATTTTTTCCCAATGAAATACAGGTATTCCTCAACTTACAACCACAATTCAGCCCAAAATTTATGTTGCTAAGCAAGACAGTTGTTAAGTGGGTTTTGCCCCCCATTTTACAATCTTTCTTGACACAGTTCTTAAGTGAACCAGTGCAATAAAGTGAGTAACACAGTTGTTAAGTGAATCTGGCTTCCTCATTGATTTTGCTTGTCAGAAGGTCACAAAAGCTGATTATATGACCCCCGAACACTGCAACCACCACAAACATGAGCCAGGTGCCAAGCATCCAAATTTTGATCACGTGACCATGGGGATGCTATGATGGTCGTAAGCATGAAAAACAGTAAATTACTTTTTTCACTTATGTTGTAACTTTGAACAGTCATTGAACGAATGGTTCTAAGTTGAGGTCTACCTGTATATGCATGTGGATAATATTTTTCAGGGAAAAATATACATGTTGCATTACACATCCTAAGTTTCTTTGGAATAAATTCTACAGATCGCCTTCTTCTAGCAACTGCCTCTGACAGTGATGTTTGTAGTTACAGAATTTATGAAAAAGTAAGTTTATGACTTTTGCAGGTCTGGAAAGCAAAGAAAATCTGACGTAAGATCATAAACATATTCAAAGTTTCACCTAGCAACTGCTTTGAGAATGACAGAGGAGTCCCAATGTGGTCACTAAGTGAGAACTAAATATACTTTGTTATGTTGAATCAGGCTTGATCTTTAATTGACCCTTTTTCCTATGTTTAGAATTACAGTTTTATATATTTTATTACTTTTTCTAAAAACTTATTTTGCATAAACTATTTTTAAGAAATATAATTTTAATATCAACATACCATACACGGACGGCCACCAATTATATTAAATCCAAGAGATCCTGAATCACGATGAAGAATAAGAGTCAATGTTTTGGTTTCTTCGCCCTAGAAAAAAGAAAGGAAAATCAATTTAATATTGACAAGTGTAAGACAAATTTTTCTTCATAAAAATGACTTGAAAAACTACTAGTACTTGGTTGAAAATTAGGTTTCTACAAGTTTAAAAAATGAAGCAGTCACTAACTTTTATTATCTTGGATTTTTTTTTTATTCTAAGAGAAAATTTTAGTGCTTATATAGGGACCTACTGACTGCATGTGTCATTTACAGAAGTAGGTATCTTCATATACATTACTACAAGTATTTAGCATAAAGAAAATGCAACAATGAATACTGGAATATTAATTAACTAGAAACCTTTGACGGTGGTAGCTAATGCAGTTGCAAATACAGATTATCTTCCAAAGATAAACATGAACATAGTTCTAGGAATGTAATGTATATAGTCCATATTTTTCGTAAATATTCATGATGCTACGTTTTTAACTCTCTCCTTTTCCTCAAGGATTTTACTGAGATTTATTACAATCTAATTATTAATAAATTGGTAGGGAGTTATCAAAAGAAAGTAGCTGTTCCCAACTGTGTTATAAACTTGATATCAGAGTAAAGGACAAGGGATCAAAATTAGAGTACTTATTCTGATGGAAGAATTCCCTTTTCCATATGATTCCACTTCTTACTAAAACATGGCGATAATGATTTCACTCTCTTATGTCCTATCAATATACAGTAGTCACAAAATCAATCATTTTGACAGAAGTAAACTTGACCACACAATTCTCATTTTTGTAAATTGAGTATTGTGCTATTTTCTGATCAGGAAGCAATGTCTGTATACTTATTTAATATGACTGAAATGCTATCAACTCCAGTGACAATTTCCCCCCCTCGATTTACAAAATATTTTGTAATTGTTTGTATGCAGACTTTTCTAAAGTACTATGGTAATAAATACATTTTTTGTCTGATAGGAAATAACAGTTAGAGAAAATTGCCATATCTAAAATATATACCATTTGTTTAATTATGAAAAAAAGTGCATAGTACAATAACAAATTAGCCATGAAATTCTCCAAATTGATCATGTCTGGCCCACTGTTGATCCTTTTCCTAAGTATAGGAAGGTCATATACCAGCCTTACATCCTTTATCACTGCTGAAATGGGGAGACACAGGATGTATGTGGATTCAGCTCTAAGTGCTTGCAATTCCACTTGATAAAATATCAAATATCAAGGATGGAAACAATTTCTACTTGAGACCTAAACCTTGGAGATCAGAGTTCAAGATGCACTCTACTCAGTTGTAGTATTACCACAAAGATCCTATAAAGGGCCAGTATTGTATTTCTTGGGAAAATAGGAAGATTTTAAGTTTCTTTTAATCTCCTATCAGTAATATTGGAGAATGCAACAACTGTGTCTCCCCACTACTATATCAGGCAGGGTTCACTGTGGAATAATAAAAATGAAATCAAGCTATTATATGTGAAGGTGATATAAACTTGTAATTTTGAAGCTTTTATAAAATAAAATTAGATACAATTTAATCACAATTAATTCCTTTCATTTTTCAATATCTTTTAAAATTGAATTGTTGGTTCCATTGAAGCAAGGCATTCCTTAATGGATCTAAAGGTGCCTCCAAGTTGATAAAGCCTACTGGTTAGTTCATATATGTTTCAGCTGTATATATATATTGCTAGGCGTATTTTAAAAGCAAGTCACACTAAAGGAACAATCTCTCAAAATACTTAAAACTACCATTAAAAATCAACTGATTTAAAATATTAAATATTTCTATAGCCATGTATCTTCCCGCTACTTTCAGATTGGAATTGTACCAAAACATCAAGTTCTTTGATTAAGGATCAAATTACAATCTACTGATTAATAATTAAATATTCCTAGCAGCTTTCAAAATAGGAAACAAAGATTCCAACTTAATATACCTGTTTGCTAGCACTTGCTATGATTTCAAAGGTGTAAACATTTGCTTTCCAAATGGTCCAGAGAATTAACAAATAAAAAAAATGTAGATGTTAAGATAAAATTTTTGTTCCACCTTTAACATCTTGTAAAAATATTGGCTAATGTGTAAGTGGTTTGTAATTAATGTATTTTACAGAATAACAAGTAACAATTCTTTTTGTGTTCCCAAAGCCATTTAAATCAAGGTTTTCACCTTTATATCACAATTCCTCTTGAAAAATTAAGGTGTGCCACAGAAGAGCCCAGAGATTAAAATGATAGTAATTTTAGAAATATATTGTTCATTACAGAAATAAGGGAGTAACAGTCTTATCAAAAAGTTTATTGAAGTTGGGAAGAATGCTTACATCCATTTTGAAAGGATTACTTTTCAGTTTCAGTTGCTTGAATATTTGGAAAGTCATATATATCCTAGTTACAGTATTACAAAATCAATCTTCCTGTTTATGGTTTAGCCACAAGAGAAATAACAGAACTGTCTGGAATTTGAGGCTTGATTCAAGTCCTTTAGGCAGTTAGTCTAATGCAGAGGTCTTCAAACTTGGCCCTTTTGTGACTCATGGACTCCAACTCCCAGAATTCCTCAGCCAGCATGCCTGGCTGAGGAATTCTGGGAGTTGGAGTCCATGAGTCATAAAAGGGCCGAGTTTGAAGACTTCTGATCTAATGAAAGCAGACTGAAGATATACATACTAGTTCCAGAACTTCAGTCATTAAAATGATAAGCACTATAAAAATATACGGGTATGCAAAATGTGTGCATGATAATTCATGGATCTTTACTATTAGCTTCTGACAATCACATTCTCACATGCCTTCTTTGTGAATATGGTTCCCACGAAACATTTCAATCTAGATATTCTAATTTTAGTCTGACTCATATTAGTAACTGAAATGGTTAAACCCATTTCAAACCCATTAGTTAAATTTCAAACTCACACTTATTAAACCCATAGTGTCTACAGTGCACATGTAATGGAAAATAACCACATAGTAAAATAGTAAAAAAGTTATGATTCTGCATAGAATTTAATCAAATATTTTCCAAGCAATTCATAAGCAATTAATGCCATAAATTACAATTGTTCTGTGATAATGTGACACAGATGTTTTAGACTTTAAGAGACTCGACTTCAACAAAGTAAGAGAGAGAATAAGGATTCCATGGGTGGAAATCTTAAAGGGAAAAACAATACAGGGTGCTTGGGATACTCTGAAAAATGAGATAATAAATGTCCAAACAAAAACTATACCGCTGAAAAGGAAAAACAAGAGGCTCCAGCATGGCTGCACAAAGAGCTCTCTGACAAACTAGGGGACAAAATACAAATATTAAAAAATGGAAAGAGGGACATAAAACTAGAGCAGAATACCAGTAAATAGCCTGAATCTGCAAAGATGGAGTCAAGAATGCTAAGGCTCAGAATGAACTAAGAGTTGCAACTAATGCCAAAAATAACAACAAAAAGTTTTTCTTTCAATAAATAAGGAGCAGAAAGAAAATCAAGGAAACGGTTGGTCCACTAATGGAAGAAGATGGCAAGAAGATAACGGTAGCAGGGAGAAAGCAGAACTGCTTAATTCCTTCTTTGCATCTGTCTTTAAGCAAAAGAAAAAAATAGTCCAACCTATCAAAAGCACCACTGTGGAGACAGAACAAGAATGCAGGTCAAAACAGGCAAGGAATTACCAAGAGAACAACTATCTGCTTTGGATCAATTCAAATCTCTGGGACTAGATGTTTTACTTCCCAGGGTATTGAATGAACTGGCAGATCTGATCTTGGAATCACTGAATGAAATCTTTCAGAGCTCCTAGAGAATTGCCAGGGGACAGGAAAAATCCATTCATAAAAGTGGATCCAGGAAACTACAGACCAATCAGATTGACATCGATACCTGGGGAAATCCTGGAAAAGATAATCAAGCAGCAAATTTGTAAGCACCTAGAAAGGAACAAGGTGATTACTGGAATTCAGCATGGGTATATCAAAAACAAATCATGCCAGACAAACCTTATTGGCTTCTTTGAAAAAGTGACTAAAATAGCGGATCAGGGAAATGCTATGGACATAATATACTTGGACTCAGTAAGGCATTTGACAAAGTAGACCAACCAGCCTGGTAAGATACAGTAGAACTATGTGGAATAGATGGTTCCATCACCAGATGGATTTGCAGTTGGATGATCAGTGAGCATCGATTTATTCTCCATAGCACCTGAGTAAGGACAAGAAGCAATGTGTGGAAGATTGTCAAAGGGAGATTCAACCTGGAAATAAGGAGAAATTTCCTGAAGTGAGAACAATTAATCAATGGAACAGCTTGCCTCCCTGACTGTTGGAGGTTTTCAAGATACAACCATTTTTCTGGGATGTTATAAAGACACCTGTCTTGGGCAGGGGATTGGACTAATAGAGCTCCAAGGTCTTATGATACTTCTTTTTCTTTTTGCATGTTAATAATGAAACTGTCAGTCAAATTATATTAATACTCAGAAATATTCTGTAAGCTGTAGGGTCACATATTTTCCTGTCACTGCTTTGAATGAAAAGGGAAGAAAGCTAAAATCAACTAGTAAATACTACAGACCCTTAGAAATTCCTACTAACGTGTAAAATTGTACAGCAAAGTAGACTTTGGAAAATATTACTAAGTCAGACTTCAAAGAACAACAAATCATTATGCCTCAAGTTTAATTATATGTAAATACCACTGATTTCACCAAGATTCTTTTTAATATAAGCTAAACATGTTTACATCTCAATCTCTCAATCACTGATACTGTGTAACATCAAAATCCAGTCTCCAGAGAAGCTCTGCTTTCTGCTCACCATAATTTATTGCATACTTAACTCTTCCAGAAGGAGAAAAGTAGAAAAAAGAGGAGACTATTTTTATCTAGTAAGTTCAGAAAAAAAAACACAAGGATGTCATTGTCACAAAATCCTATCCTTTGTTTTCCATTGCTTGATAGAAGAAAAAAGAACTATATTAATCAAGAAACCAATTCTAGATTGTATTTAGAATTGAAGCCATGATTAAAGCAGAGGAAAAAGCTTTCCACTGCTACTTCTAATTCCAATGCTATTATAAAAAAAGAGCAAAATGGCAATATTATATATATATAGTAACTAGTTAAGTTTGGGAGAAAATATTTTAGCAAGTTTTGTAAACATTGTCCACATCAACTTTGCTATGCATCCTAGCTGCATCACTGTTTGCATTTTAGCAGAATAATTGGAGAGGGGAGGAGGAAAACCCATGTTGATAAATCTACCAGATGTGCTTCCAAAGCTGTGACAACTTTCTTGCCCCTCCAGAAATGAACATTTTTAAAGAATGCGGAAAGGGCTCCCCTCTCCTAGTCTGACTAAATATCTTCTCTGTCAATCACACTGATCATTAAGAGAAGGAAAGATTTTGCTGCAAAATGCCTTAGCTGCACCCCCCCCCAACTCAGATCATCTGACCCTAAAACAAATGGAATGTTTCTGGCATGCTGTCTTCCCACAGCTGAGTCAAACTCTTAAGAAATAATTCTGTATTCCAAGCTAACAATAATGGTTGTTGGGGGAAAAAAAAAAAGCAAACATCAAAATATGAACAGTTGTTTCAATGACATCACCATTATCAAATAAACTGCTGGTAAAAAGTATGATCTAAGAGTCACAACAAACCTGTTAAGAGTTTCTTTTGCAGCCCCCAAAGTGAGACAAGTAGTAATGGGTTTTTTGTTTGTTTTCTTGCTTGCTTCCATTTTTACAGTTGTGAGATTTTAAATGGGAAATTTTGGCCTTGTACATGCTGAAGTCACCCATTCCACCACTTAAAACTCTCCATCCCCTCTTTCCAAAACTTACATTTCTTGAGGTTTCACCTTAAATCATTTGTGGTGTATACCTGATATACTCTAAAAGGCCTAGATCTCTAGGTAAGAGAAGTTGCCCTTAGAGGTTATTATTATTTGACATTTATTAAATGTATAAGACCACCTTATCAAAAGCAAAGAACAGATACTCATCACATTGAGTAAACAACATTATGCAAAGCAAAGAACAATGAAAAGTAATAGGTAGAAGAAACTTAAAGTTAAAAAAAGTTTTAAAAAACTACAGAAAGTTTAAAGTTAAAAAAATAAAACTATATAAAAAATAAAGTGATCTATCTAGTCCAGCTGACACCAACATTATTCACCACATCTCTCATATCTTCTCTACTCATAAACAAACTATAATTGCTTCCACTAAGTCAATACATGTTTTGAGACATTGACCTTTGTTCTTTTAATTTGTAATCTCTTTTTTTCCAGGAGCAGATCAACTTCTTCCAACAATAACGTTCTCAGCAGGGATCTTCAAACTTGGCCCTTTTATGACTTGTGGACTTCAATTCCCAGAATTCCTCAGCCAGCGTGCCTGGGAGTTAAAGTCCACAAGTCATAAAAGGGCCAAGTTTGAAGACTCCTGGTTCTCAGTTTCTCTCTTTCTTTTAGCCCATTCACTCATATATTATTTCTGGGGTCCAACTCAAACTTCTGCTTATCACCCTATAAGGCTCAGCTATTGAGTACTTTCTGGACAGTCTCTCCTCACTTGTTTTGACCTGTCTTATGAGTTATCTGAGACCAAGTATGATGAGAGCATCTTCTCCAAGTAGATTGGAGGCTTGACGCTTCTTCTCTGGTGCTCCTCACATTCTGGAATACATTATCTCCTGCAGGAGAGGGTACTCTAAACAGTGTTCAAGAAGGCACTTAAATATCTGCATTTTTACTGTATGTTTGGGCACTGGTTATGGTACCTTAGCCAGGCGCCATCTATCGGAATGTTGCTAATGTGATGGAATGTCTAATAGTCCCTAGAAAGATGGACAGGAAACAAGACTTACAAAAGAGATATCTCAGCGTAGGGGAGGGAGAAAGCATAAGAAAGAGACTCAAAGCAACTCCATCTTTATTGTGCTACGTACAAGTTTAGTGAAAGAATTGTTCTGACAAGCTTTACAGATTCGGTTACATTAAATAAAGACCTTTCTAGAAATCCGGGTGGCTTCCTATTTTTTATTTTATATAATTTATTTATATTATATTATATATTTTGTAAATGGTCATGAAGTGGGCAATATACAAATTTATGTACAAATAAGCACTTGTTTGGGAATTCATTCTTCATTCATTTACTCTACAAGACTAGATCATATCAATGTATTCATTTTATACTGGTCACTTAATTTAGCATTCAGTCCACATTCGTACAGCATTTATTCATCTTTGACTCAACTGCATTCAACTAAGCTTCTCTGACAAACCCAATTCCTTCTTCCATCAGCAGAAGCATGCTCCTCTACACAACTATTTTTGCCTCTTGCAACATTCATTAATTGCAACAGACCACATGGTATCCAATACCTTTCTACCACCATTTGTGCATTTTAACATTCTACTACAGTATAGAAATTTATCTATTTGTTCTGATCTTTCACCATTTATATATACCTTGCAATTATTCAGTCTATTTTTTTCTTGCCAAATACAACTAATCTGTATTGATAGCTAATCTCACACTCCATAATCCTTATTTCATCAATTTAACATGGAATATAAACAAATATCTTAATTATCATTTGGGTTCTCAGTCAATAACACTGCATAAAAAAGTGCACACAGTCACTACTTTAACCAATACTTCTATTCCATCACCACAAACAAACCTTATATATTGATTCAAATATTCATTAAATATTCAAGAGGGACATTATGTAACCCTTGACTTGATGAGACAAAAATAAAGAAAATTATCAAAATATAACCTTATAACCTTCATACTTAAGCCGACAATAGCACTGTTTATGCCAAGAATTAGATGGGGAAGAGATTTCACTACATATGATACCACCTACTTTAGCTAAGTTTTGCGATAAATATTTCACAGAGACATTATTTTTATTTCCAGATGTTATTTAAATATGCATAATATGCATAATTTGCAATTACGGTAGTCCTCAACTTACAAGCACAATTGAGACCAAAATTTCTGTGGTTAAACAAGACAGTTGTTAAGTGCGTTTTGCCCCATTTTTTTACCTTTCTTGTCAGAGTTGTTAAGTGAATCAGTTCAGTTAGCAACATGGCTGTTAAGTGAATCTGGCTTCCCCATTGACTTTGCTTGTGAGAGGGTCGCGAAAGGTGATAACATGACCCTGGGACACTGCAACTGTCATAAATACATGCCAGTTGCCAAATGTCTTGAATTTTGATCATCTGACCACAGGATGCTACAACAGTCATGTGAAAAACAGTCATAAGTCACTTTATTCAGTACCACTGTAACTTTGAATGGTCACTAAATGAATTATTGTAAATCGAGGACTACCTGTATTTTCAATTTAAGCTTTATTTCCTAATACAGGTCAATAATATATATGCATTATTCATATGTATCTTAAGTCATAATATAAGAAAATGCAACACTGATCCTCTCTCACACCCAAAAAATATATATTTAAAAGGAAACTATATTTTATAGTTCAATTGTACCTTGACTGTTTTAATATTAATAAGCACAACAAGCAAAATACTAACAGCTGTCCTTGGGACAATTAGTATTTTATATAAGCTTATTTTGACATGGTGGGCTTGTGAATAAAACCGTCTTACATTAACTGCTACAGAATATCTTAGCATCACTGCCTGCCTGCCATTTGTTTATAACTTTGCCCTTTGCCGCACATAACTATGTTGACATCGTGGTCTGATTAAATAATCCAGGGATCAAAATATTGGAAACTTGCCATCCTTCCATTCTCCACACAGGGCGAGAAAAGAGAACAGATCTATAGCCATGCTGTGGTTTGACTCTGTATTTCTTCAGTGTTTAAAGATGTATATTTTCTAATTGCACTTCTTCTGGCTGAAATTGTTAACCTTGGAAAGTTGCCCAAAAGGCTGTGAAAGACCTATAATTGATTGAGGACTGTGCCACACTTTTGTGGTGACTTGACACCTTTGGGCTTTCTGCAGATTACATGCTGCCTTTTTCTGAAAACTACATAACAGCCTTTTTGTGGGCAGGCTGAAAACAAACAGTCATATTATCCAGCTGTGTCCATAAATCTGATGAAAACATTGCTGCAGAGCTATCAAAGACTTTAAACAAGAAAATAGCAAGTGTCCAGTTGGGTAATTTAATAATGCCCCAGCCCTGTTACAAGACCAAAAGACAATTTAGACATTACATGTCCCAGTGATGAGACCATTCTGTATCGGCGCACTTATGAAAACAGATTGAGAAATGCATATAACTTTTTGTTCACAATTGGGCATTTCAGAATGGGACCTCAAAGATCTAATTCTATTATTCCAATATTCTAATAAGAATATATAAAAAAACTTCTAAGAAACTATAGAAGCTATCTGCATTTTATAACCTTAACAGGTATCCAAACTCTAGATCCAGGTATTCAGACACTGGTTTCATGGCAAGAGTTAACATGGAAGAAAGTAACTGCAAGCTATCCAGAGTCATTAATGGAGATGGGCCGCCATAGAAATGGATCAAATAAATAAAGTAGAAAGTTGACCCTAAAGCAAATCAGTAATTGAAGCTCATATTGAGGGACAGAGCAGGACCATAAATTTCAAAAAGGAAAAAATACTTACATATGATCAGTGTATAGATATTAATAGCATCATATTTGGTAAGAAAGTTTGGTTTTAGGAATCCAAGATAGGGAGCAAAAAGATAAGAACTTGGTGGTATACCCTAAGCAGAAGGCTAGCTTGGATTATAGAAACATCAGGAGACAAAAAGTTTCATATCAACATCAAACTATCAGCAACATACAAATGAAGGTATGAAATTCCACAAAATAGGAAACTAAAAAAAAATTAGAACATAAAGTTGTATGTTGAAAATGAATGTGGATCCTGGATGCTATAGCTCACTGAATTACCCCTATGAGTTTAGTTTTACAAGGAGACCACAATGATGATTGAGGTTTGCTGCATTACCATCAAGTTACTTTGGCATAGTCTTAGTTATCCCACAGAGTAAATGCGCAATATGCAATACGGGACAATTACTTCTTGCACTCTTTCAATATTGACTTTTTCTAGTAAGCATGATTGGATTAAAAGTTTATTTAAAACAGTTCCTTAAGAACCGTCAATTTCACCGGGGGAAGCAAGTTGAAGAAACTTCAAATTTCTGGGCATTTGTTTCCTTTTGCTCTCAGATAAGAACTCCACATACATTATCTTGATCTGAAACCACAGCCTTTTATATACTCTAAAATTAGTAGCAACCAAAATAGTGGATCAGTAAAAACCTAACCCAGGTATGGAGACCCATATCCTACCCCATCTTCTATAGTACAGGTAGTCAGATACCTGAAGAAAGCTATCATGTCTCCCCACAGTTTTCTCTTCTCCATGCTAAATGCACCCAATATTTCCAACATTTCCTTCTGTTTTCTTAGAGACCTCTTAGCTTCCTGGTTGTCCTCCTCAGGACATGCTCCAGTTTGTCTCCATCCTTTGTAAAATATGGGGGCCAAATATATATAATATATTCATGTTAGGCAAAGACTCCTCCCCCCCCAGGAATGTCACACTTTGTACTCAGTAGGCTAGAATGAGAAGTCAATCTTAAAAGGCAATGGTGAGGCACGTCTGTCCTGCTATCAAGAAAACTACATTGACCCTTCCATTACTGTATTGCATTCCAATGCATCGTCCTTGGGCTGTTTTTTTTTTTTAGTTTGTTTACAAACATTTACTGACACAAGTATTTTTCATCAAGTCAGAGAATGTTAGTTGTAGGCAACTTTGGAGTTAAATAATTAAGAATCAATGTTCAGTTATAAGATGCCCATTAAAATTACATTTTCTTTCTCTAGGTATTTTGAAATGAAAAGATAGATCATTCATTAGGGTAGCACTGAATCAAGAGAGTCTTGCAAGCAACAAGGGACAAACTCCATTTTATCATTCTGCTTTCTCAAGATTCTAAAACAGATTTCACATGTGCCTTTGGTAATAGATGAACTTAGATATGTTAATGGACAGCCACACTCTGTAACATAATGAGAAGCAGCTGTTACCAAAGCTACATGCTGATCTTTCTACATAATTACCAATTCCTGCTATCACCCTGAGTGATATCATCCCAACTGCAGTATCAACATTTCCTTTTGGAGAGAAGTGAGAAAGAAATGTTGATCTGGGTTATCTTTTATTTTCCTTAAGAGAGTCACCATTTATGCTTTCACTTTTATTTATTTATTTACTAATTCATTCTATTTATATACACTGTAATCTGCATGAACTCCTGATGGTTTACAGCAATAAATGCTGATGGTCTTAAAGATTTTCTAGAGAACTCTAGCAATTTTTTAAATTTAATTGTATGGCTTGGGATAGTAACTTGCCCAAATGATCATAAAATGAATTTAAAAAGCAAGCCTCTTGAACACCCATGGCTTCATTTCAAAAGATGGCATGAAGTATTTTCCTTCTATGATCAAAACATTAAAATATTTCAGACTCTCTACCAGCCTTCCCTAATCCAGGGTCTCTGGATCAGTAAACTTTGACTTCCATAATTCCCAGGCACTATGACCAAAGAAAGTTGACACTCAACTTTGATGGTGGTGGGGAAAAAACTATGAAAACCCCTCAAAATCAGTCATGATTGAGGAAACTATTGTTTCAAGGGGAAAAAAGACCCAAGTTTTATAAGAAGCGTATACAATATAAACTAATTGTGTAAAGGAAAGAAGACCACAAAGGCAACTTTTCGTGTATATGCTTTTTCCCTCCCAAACGGACAGTACCAGAAAGAGCAAGGAAACTTGGTAAAGGCTTTTAAACTCTGATTAAACATCTACCACCACCACCCACCAAATCTGTTTTGCAAGTCCTAAGTTATTGGAGAGCAGCTTAGCTGTAAATATTTGCCCTTCACGCTGAGCCCACCAGCTGGCTGAAACTGCAGCTGACAGATATGTCTGTAAAGGAGAGTTAGACAGAGACTGGAGGGGGCTAAACAGATTTCACAGAAAGGAAGAGAGAGCTCTCTCCCTCCAACTCTCACTAATAAGGAAGAGAGAAGAAAATAAACAACAAATATCCTGTCTCCTCACTCTTCGTTCTGCCTTGATTTGTTTGCTGATCCCCAAGTTACAGATACAGGATGCCAAAAGTCTGGCACTCGTATGGCCACCCCAGGGTCTTGTTTTGTTTTGCCCCCCAAGAGGGATGTTTCCTCTCACCAAAACATTTGTGCCAAACTATTCTTGACCCCACTTGAATGTTAAAGGCCTGGCACATTTGGAGGTGACCACATTCAAAGGAGTTTATCCTGCAGGGATGAATATGAGAGGTGCATAAAAGGGGCCTGAGCATTTGGTATGTAATGTCTGGCAAAAGGAAGGAGGGAGGGAGGGAGGGAAAAAGAAAAGAAAAGGAAAGAAAGAAAGAAAGAAAGAAAGAAAGAAAGAAAGAAAGAAAGAAAGAAAGAAAGAAAGAAAGAAAGAAAGAAAGAAAGAAAGAAAGAAAGAAAGAAAGAAAGAAAGAAAGAGAAAGAAAGAAAGAAGAGAGAGATGGAAAGAAGGAAATAATAAAAAAAACCAAATACTGGGTTGTGTAACCAAGCTTCCAATGACTGGGGCATCCCACAGATCTGAATTGTAAGAGATTTTGAGGAAGCTACACACACATCAGAGAGGCCTTCAGGTAGCTCAAAGCTCACATATCTGCAGAGCAATCTTATCCATGAATGCTCAGAAATAAATGCTGAGGGGTGCAACTTTTATGGCGTCCTCTGCTTTCTTAGGGCCACACGCCACTTGATTAGATGCAAAGACATTGATGGCAGTCTTTTCTTTGAAATCTGTTTAGCCCCCTCCGGTTTCTGTCTCCCTTCTTTACAGACACATCTTTCATCTCCTTCCCTCTGGGGCGTCCCGTGAGAGGACAAGTGACTTCAGGAAAAAAAAGGGGAGGCAGAGAACGGGGTGGAGGGCGAGGGAGGCAGCCCGGGGGGGGGGGGCACAGTGCCGCCCGCCTGTCGGACTCACCTTGCTGGGCGCAAAGGCGGCCAGGCTACGGCCGAGCGAGTCGAGGCGGGCGCTGTATTCGGTGAACTTCTTCTGGTAGCGCAGCGCTGTCATCTGGAGCTCGAGCTGGACGGCCGAGAGCTGCGAGAGGAGCGACTTCTCCCGCTTGCCGGCCCGCAGCGCCTCTTTCTTCAGCTCCTTCTCCAGGCCGGCCAGTTTGGCTTGGAGGACGCCGTTGTGCGCCTTGAGCGCCTGCAGGCAGCAGTGCGAGCCTGCCTTGCGCTCGCGGTGGGTGAGCACCAAACCGCAGCCCTGCTCGCAGATCCCCACCGGCCGGGCCTCGCAGCTCTCGCGCATATGCGCGTCCACGTCGCGCAAGTTGAGCACCTCGGCGCAGCCCTTATGGCGGCACTTGGCCGGCGAGTAGTCGCACATCTCGGCGTGCTCGGCCAAGTGCTGCAGCTTGACCACCTTCTCGCAGCCCCGCTCGCGGTTGGCGCACTTGATGTCCAGCTTGAGGATGAGGCTCTTCAAGGGCAGGACGTGGTTCAGCTCCTTGGTGGACATCCGCTGGCACTTCACCGGGCAACTGCCTTGTTGCACGACCCACGGCAGGACGCAGCCGGCGCAGAACACATGACCGCAAGGAGTGGTGAGAGGGTCCTCCAAAACTTTGTTGCACAGATTGCATTTGAAATCGGGATCCACCTCCCCGCTGAAGCGATCCAGCTCAAACCCCATCGCTCCCCGCCTTCACCGACCACAGGGCAAACGCCTCCGTCCGTCCGTCCGTCCGTCCGTTCACCCGCGCGCGGGCGCGCACCCACACCCAAACTCCTTAAACCGCTGAGGTGAGAAATGATTAAGCCGCAGTTTTAATCGGCTAGTTTAAAATAAAATAATAATAATAATAATAATAATAATAAAAAACACCGGGCGTTCCAAATCACAGGGTGTCCCGAGGAGAAGGTAAAAGAGAAAAAAGAAAAGAAAACGTTCCTTCGAGAGAAGAAGCCCCAACTGCAGAGGTCGCCGGACATTTATTCTCACCGCTCTCCTCTCTCATTCCTTGCGAGGCACGAGGAACAGCCCAGACTGGCTGACTGCAGGCTGTCTACTGACTGGACTAATTGCCTCAGACTTCCTTGCAAACGCTGGAGAGGAATCCTCTACCGCATTGATCCTAGTTAAAGCGCAGAGTTTCCTTCTCCCAGCTCGCTTCCCTCCTTCCCCTCACGCACGGCCTTTCCCAAACCCCTCCTGCTCTCGCCTTTTTTGGCTCGATTTAGCTCCTTTTTTTTTAGAGAGAGAGAGAGAGAGAGAGATTCGGATGGGGGAGGCCTGATTCCCTGAAGCTGAGAATGCTGTTTATTCATGAGCATTATCAGCAGTAAGGCTTGCCGGATATATGAAGGGGAAAAAAGGGGAGGGAAAAAAAAGTGACGGCTGAAGAATTCAGGAGAGTTTGCACAGGGAAGGGTCCACGGCAGTTACATGAAGCTTTCTTTGTTTGATGGGTTAGGGAAGTTCTGGGCTGAGAGGCTCTTGGAGCAGTTTCTGGTATTCTGGGGGTCCCTTCCCATTTTATGCAAGAATGTTCTCTCTGTCATTGAAAATAACCTATTTTGCTTTTTTTCCTTTTCCTTGAAGAAATGCCTGGGGACAATGGAGCTGGAGCACACCATGTTTAGCTGCAATATGTTCTGCAGAAAGAGGACGGTTCTTCTGATGATGCAGTTGGTCTCCCAGAGCATGTTGTCAAACGTGCAGGTGACAGAACTTTGTAGGAAATGCTAAACCCTTGGAAATGCAATTCAAGTACAACTTTAATAGAATAGGAATCCAAAAGCAAAGGGAAAGAGATTCTTGGCTTGAATCTTGTATATGTGGAAACAGCAGTCTGATGGTGCTTTAAAGAAAGAAAGAAAAAAAGAGGCTGACATTGATACAATTGTTGTTTTATAGTCATAAGAAGTAGTATTTCTATATTTTGTGTTCGTCAGAATACAGTATTGACTCCATTTCTGGGAACCTTTAAGAATACTATAAATGAAAGCAATGAAGAATGTCCATGATTCAGAAAACAATTCTCGTGAAAAAAAGAAATCTGAAGGAACTAGTTATCTTTAGCCTGGAAAAGAGATGGGGCAGAATCAGACACTCTTCAGATATCAAAAAGACTATCATATGGAAGAGAACAAAAGACTTGCTCTTTGCTACCCAAACAGGCATATCTAAATCTAATAGGTTTAAATTACAGGATGCTTTGTCAGTGGAACAAATCCCCAAGACTGGTGGTGTAATTGCTGTAGGACTTCAACTAGAGATTACCCAACTTTCTGCGGTGACATATTCACTGACTAGAGGGTTGTGGCTGATTATGTATAAAATCCCTTCCAACTCTCTGAAATGTAAAAGGTGTGCTTCACTAAGTGAAGAAACTGATTTATCAGGACCACTTACCACCTCCTCCCTCCCACTGAGGATTTGTGCCCTAGATCAGGGGTCCCCAGCCACTGGGCCACTGGAATGGCTGGCGAGCGCACCCACGTGCACACACTCGCCTCCACTCGCTCTAGTGCCACTGCGAGGGGACTAGCCGCCACGTGGGCACTAGCAGCCCTGTTTGCACATGCGATTGGGTGCTAGTGCTGCCACGGTCCAAGCGGCCTGTTTGCGCATGCGCACGCACACGTAAATTTGCCTGATCCTCTCTTTCCCTCAGGGCCGCCAACCAGGAATGGTTGCGGACCTCTGCCCTAGATGTTCACCAGAAGTTCTCCAGGTACACAAATGTGTGCTCGGAAGTCTCTTCTTGGAGGGCAAAAATGATAAATGGAGGGAGTTTTTGCTAACCAAAATTAGTTTTTCCAAAATTTGAGGCAAGAACTTCCATCCCTGCCTGAATATACCAGAGATTGGACCTAGGATTATCTTTGTAGAAAGAACAGAATTATTGCTGTCATCTGACTATCCAATGGTACCCAATTTTATGCAGGATGACAAAAGTATCTTTGTTTACTTTGTAAGTCTTGAGCAGACTGGAGATGGGGAAACAGCAGATGAGGGTGAAATGGTAATGACCGCAGGCATTTTAAAAATAGTCAGGAGGCAAGTAATGCAGGCTAAGCTCAAAAATTTCACAAACCATTTCATATCAAATCTGCCCCTTGATTTGTTCTAAATTGAAGAAATGTCCATAGGAAAGGGGATTATTGCAGAGAAGGTCATGGGGAAAAGAAGAGAGGAACTGCAAAGGTAACAGGGTGAAAACTGACCCAGGAAAGCATTTGGATCAAGCTCAAGTTTAAACACAGTTTAGGATATTCTACTCTCCACTACAGAATTTATCAGTTAAAGGTTCCCTTCTATGAGTTGCAGAAAGAAAATTTTGTAAACTTGCCTTCCTGGCTTCTAAGCTTAGGATTACTAACTCAGATTTACATGTTTACTTAAAATAAGTATAAAGTATAAATCACGATAGGGGGTTATATATCCCCTACTCACTCTGTGTCACCAAAATGTATAATACAAGCAATGTTGAAAATGTAATTGAATGCCATGACATGTTCCCGTAAAACACTGAAAAAATAGCATCTTTAAACCTTTGCTTTGCTTTTGGAGTTACACTTGAATTAAGCAAGACAAAAAGCAGAAGACAAACAATTCTAGTACAAACACCACAGTCACCATCATCATCTTTCCTTCTTGCAACAGAAAGGGGATAGGAAGAGAGATTACTTGGCAGGATAGGAAAGGAAGGAAAAAGATCCAACAATTGTGTCCAAGTAATGGCTGAGCTTCAGAGTCGTCTTCAGAAATATCCTTACTTTTCAGCAGAGAAATATGCAACCATTTGTCCTCTTTTCCCTTGCTGTCTTTTCAATCTCACTCTAAGTTGTTACGCCTCATAATAGTTGTGTAATTGTGTATAAGTGTTCGTGAGAGGGATGAACAAAGGATGGCAAGAGGTGTATGCCAAGATTATTCCCAGCAGGATCGACCATGATGTGAAGGTCATCCCAGCAATCAGGAGGTACCTCTATCAGGGAGCAGTGACATAGGAAGATGCATCCTGGGGGGGGGGGCAGATATTACTTTATTGACAATGGCAAAGGCATTTCATGTTGCATGGAGAAGGCAGTGGTAAACCATGCTTGCATTTTACCAAGAAAACTACATGAGAAAATGAAGGAAATAGTGTTGGATGATGGCCTCCAAATCGGATGGCATTCAGCATGCTGCGGAGGAAAAGTTGAGGATCTTTCAGAGTACCTATTTTGTTTATGACATGGCTAGATTAGAACCTTTGGAACATTTAGTTGCTGATTTGCCATATAAGAAATCTGAACCTGCAAGGACAAAATTTCAATGGGAACAAAGAACATACAGCAAGAAGGATGAATGTGTCCAAGATCAACAGCAAAAATGTATGAATTAACAATGCATTGACAGTTTCTATAATCTACTGTTTGGATAAATGTTCCCTCAAATTCCTCTTTACAAAATACTACTCAATGAAGAATATTCTGCTTTATTTAAGAATTGAACTCTTGTTTTGGCTTCTATGTTCAGTATAGGCTCTATTTTTTCTTCATCGTTTTTCCTCTTTCTTCTATAAAATATAAAAATGTTAAGATTTATTTATTCATTAAACATGCTTGAATGGCCACCCATCTGCCAGAAAAAATATAGCACTGTAACTTTTTCACATCATGGGGTAATTTATAAGTATTAAATAATAAATTTGCCTCCTACAGAACCTATAAAGAGGTTAAATGAATAAAATAGCATACCTACTATCCTGAAATTCTAGAAATTATGAAATGTTTAAGTATCCAATATGCTATCCATATTGTGTTCATCTATACAATTGGATTTGCTTTGTTTAACGTTGAACAGCCTGCGTCCAATTCACCGTGCATTCAGCATGTTTCCCCATACTGTCATAGTCACAGTTGGTTTATGCAACCAAGATGTCTCTGTGACTGGGCCACTAATGCTGTGGAGTGAACATTTGCTTTGCCATGTCAAAGATCCTATTCGTTGCAGGCTCTCTAGAAAATTTCCCAGGCATTAGGCTTGAGATCAGGCTGACACCTTTGAGCGCTACAGTCCAGTACTCAGTATTGGATTACATGAGTCTGACACATTTGGTTTAATGTAATAGAAGAATGAAATGCTGTGGAAATATCCAGGAAAGGGACTTTAATGACAATTGTTTTCTGAGATGAGAACATTTTTAATTTGGGAATTGGTATTCCAAAGTTTGTTTGTTACTTTCTTCCACAGTAAATAAATATTATTATCCCCTGAAGGATCTTTGGTTAGAACCAGTGGGACTTATATGCAAAGAGCTTGTGGACAGAGGAAACAGTTAACTCTTTCAACCCATGGAGATGGTTCCATTTACAAAGACTTCATTTTGCCAGCTGGATTCTAAACTGTTGCAAAGAAGCAATGGAATTTCCACATGCTGCCTGGGTTTCCTTATGGAAAATATGTTTTGTGCGTTGTGTGGTCTATTACTGTCCCATTACTGTCACTGAGAATTATGTGTGCATGTCATACGGCCAGGAAAGCTTCATTCTCAGAAAATCTGTTTCCATACATATATAATCTTCAGTCATTCTGAAGGTATAATGAAGTGCAACTAAGTAAGACCACACCAGAAGAATATTGAAGGTCTGGAAAATAAGTTTATTTTCTTCCTAAGTGAAGAAGTTATAAAATATAGGATGAACATACACTTCACTGATCAAATGTGATATATTTGCTTTGTTTGTTTTAAAAGCTTCTCTGGAATTAGGATGGTAACTATAACCTTGGATCCAGTCCCATTTGCTGCAGCTTATAGACATCACCAAGAAGATTGCAGTGACAAAGCAATATTGACCAATAGATGACATGATTTGCCAAAGATAACAGTCAGTTGGCTTTCTGAACAACTTAAAAAAAAATCCTGAGGAATAAAGCTATTCAAAATGCTTATAAATAAGAAAGACTTCAGAATACAAAGGATGATTATCAGCCAGGAAACAAAACTAAGTTATTAAAGAGATCAGGCATTAAGCTGATCTCTTAATCAGGCACATATGAGAAATAAATACTATAGGTGTAAAATGCTACAGGAAAAACAGGAAAACTTCCAGTATCACATACATTGAGATTAATTATGTTTATTGGAACAACTACCCTAAAATTCAGAAGCTATATCGAGCTGATTGTCTTTTCAACTTGCTGGCCTGATGCTTGCTGGCTTGTCCTCATGATTCTGCCTTCGTTTTATCTTCAGCTCACAACATGGGTACTTTGGGTTAATTTTTTAGCTATTACAGTCCAATCTTTTCCTTCTCTAAAATGTCTTATTGTGGTGGACACCTGTGCCTCTCCAGTCATTCAGTGTTGCCTTCCATGGCTATTTTGGCTTGGGTTGCAGGAGAGATTGTATAGTGGAAGCCAAGGAATGTACACCAAACAGATGTTCAATGCACACCAAAGCCAGATAAGCTCTTGGGTTTTAGCAACAAAGAAAGGACCCCCTCTCCATGACATGCCTTGACACATTTCACCTACAGGGAGAAAGAGGAATAGAAATTAAAGAAGGGGAGATGGGATTGACTCCAAAGAGAATGTGCAGTTTTCCAAAGCAACAGTTGGAGGTGGGTCTCTTTAAAGGGATATTGTTTCCCTCTGCATCCAGATTCATTGCTTAACCTTGAAGAACTAAACTATTACAAAAGATTCATCGTACCTTGTGGAATCTACCTACACCATCATTTTCATAAGCAAACAGCAGTTTAAGAGAAAGGAGCCCCAGTGGAAGATTATGCCTAAAAGGAATGGAGCACCATTTCCCAGACCATAGCTTCTATACAAATGGGGAAGCATACAAAATCGTGACATCAAATCCTTCACAAGTATACTCTCATACCTCCTCTCCCATCCCCATCTCATATTAGGGAGAATATTTAACACAAGGAGAAACAAGCCAGAGGAATTCACTGATCATTTTTATTAATATGTTCTGTAGTAAATTAGATTAGAAACACAAGATAGGCAAGAAAATGGTAAGTGAGCATCTGTCCAGCCTAGACGAGTTCAAATCATAAGGACCAAATGGACTATACCCCAAGGTTCTGAAGGAACTGGCAGATGTGATCTCAGAACCACTGAACTATATCTTTCAAAGATTCTGGAGCACTGGGGAACTACCGGAGGACTGGAAAAGAGCTGATATAGTTCCCATCTTCAAAAAAGGGAAAAAATGGATCCGGGAAACTACAGACCTATCAGCCTGACCTCAATACCTTGGAAGATTCCGGAAAAGATAAGCAAAGAATCAGCGAACACCTAGAGGCAAACAAAGTCATTACCAAAAGCCAATATGGTTTTGTCAAAAACAGATCATGCCAGACAAATTTTATTGCATTCTTTGACCAAGTGACAAAATTAGTGGACCAGAAGAATGCTTTGGATATAATTTACTTGGACTTCAGTAAGGCAGTTGATAAAGTAGACCACAACCTACTACTTGATAAGATAGAAAAATGTGAGTTAGATAGCGTCACCACCAGATGGATTTGTAGCTGGCTGACCGGCTGTACTCAGTGTGTGGTACTCATCTACATGGAGGGAAGTGTGTAGTGGGGTGCTCCAGGACTCTGTTCTGGACCCAGTGCTTTATCAATGATTTGGATGAGGGGATAGATGGGGAACTCATCAAATTTACAGACGACACCAAGCTGGCAGAAATATCCAACACTCCAGATAGGCTTAAGATACAGATGATAGCCTTACGATACAGAAGGATCTTGACAGACTTGAACATTGGGCGCTATCTAACAAAATGAAATTCAATGGTGAAAAAAATAAAGTTCTACATTTATGCAAGAAAAACCAAATACACAGGTATAGTATAGGTGGTATATTGTAACAGTGAGAGGGATCTTGGAGTCCTAGTGGACAATCACTTAAATATGAGCCAGCAGTGTGCTGCAGCTGCCAAAAAAGCAAACACAGTGCTAGGCTGCATTAACAGAGGGATAGAATCAAGGCCATGTGAAGTGTTAATACCACTTTACAATGCCTTGGTAAGGCCACACTTGGAATACTACATCCAGTTTTGGTCACCACAATGTAAAAAAGATGTTGAGACTCTAGAAAGAGTACAGAGAAGAGCAACAAAGATGATTAGGGGACTGGAGGTTAAAACATATAAGGAACAGTTGCTGGAATTGGGTATGTCTAGTTTAATGAAGAGAAGGACTAGGGATGACATGATAGCAGTGTTCCAATATCTCAGGGGCTGCCACAAAGAAGAGGGAGTCAAGCTATTTTCCAAGGCGCCTGAAAGCAGGACAAGAAGCAATGGTTGGAAACTAATCAAGGAGAGAAGCAACCTAGAACTAAGGAGAAATTTCCTGACAGTTAGAACAATTAATCAACGGAAGAGCCTGCCTCCAGAAGTTGTGAATGCTCCAATACTGGAAGTTTTTAAGAAGAGACTGGACAGCCATTTGTCTGAAATGGTATAGGGTTTGGGGGTTGGACTAGATGACCTCCAAGGTCCCTTCCAACTTTATTATTATTATTATTATTATTATTATTATTATTATTATTATTATTATTATTATTATTATTATTATTATTATTATTATTATTATTATTACTACTACTACTACTACTATATGGTGTATGGTCTCCTGCTTGGGCGGGGGGTTGGACTAGTTGATCTACAAGGTCCCTTCCCACTTTATTACTGTATTATTATAATACTGTATAATAATAATAATAATAATAATAATAATAATAATAATAATAATAATAATAATAATAATAATAATAATAATAATAATAATAATCTTTAAAAACAGCACTGCTCTCATTACTGAAGCAGAATAGGATTTGGCAATGAAACCAGTATAAAATATATCAGCACCTGGGTTCCCCCCCCTTCCCCCCCCCGTCTCAAGGATTAGAGCACACTCACACCACTCATGAGATATCAGAGATCTCACTAATATGTGAATAACCCTCCAGGGCATGAGGACTACAAACCAAAGCTTGAGAAATGTGCAAGCTTCCATTATCAAACTATAATGTACTAGTAAAAACTTAGGACAGAGATTCCTGTTGATACCTTTCTATAGTTAGAAGAAGATCAAAAACAATACGTGTACCTTAATTTAACTTCTACCATCATAGAATTATGGAGCTGAAGCAGGCTGGTGTGATGCGGTAGTTAAAAGTATTATATAGAGAATAGGGTGACTTGAGGTAAGTTCAATGTAAGTCATGGAAACTCCTTGGGTGACTTTGAGCCAGTTGTCTTCTCTTAACCCAAATTATTTCACAAAGCTGTTGTATGCGAAAAGGGGAAGAAGGAGAATTATGAGACCTTGAACTTCTGAATAAAAGATGGGATACAAGTCAAATTAACAAATAGATTTATAGAAATAAATGTACAATATGCTCATGAAAGACTGACATTGATTAATTAAAACCAGGAAATCCAACCTAAGTTATTTGACTCTTCATGAGGAAAATGGAAACTTGAGAGGAAAGGGCCTACATACAGTAAACAGTATGGCATGGTGCCTAGAAAACTGTGTATGCTGTGGACACCTGGTATCCTTAGTTTAAACTTCCTAAAAACATATCTGAAGGATGAACTGTGGGGTATGTCAAGGATAAACAAAGAGATGGGATTCATGTATAGGTAAACATTATCAAATACCAATCCAGTTGTCAATGGGATTCTAGCCAAAAAGACTCACTAAGAAGAAGGGGGATATCAAGATTCCAAAATTTGCAGAAGTACTAAATACATCCTAATATCATATTCTGGCCTGATCCAAATCCTACACAATAAGCCAAACATTTCCCAAAATTGGAGGCAGCTGAAATTCTTAGAAAAGTTGCAAAGAAGGTTAGGTTGTTTTTTTTTTAAAGTAATCTCTTTCTCATTTTTAAAAATGCCTCAGTCTGCCAACCATGTTTTCTGAGCAAAATAGAAATTCCAAAGGTTTTAATTTACTTTCTGCACAATACAAATATGCTTAGACTGTAGATTATATTTCTCCATAGGCAGCCATTCTAGACCAAGGGTCATAGGATTCCTCAAAATTCTTGCTCCAAGAAAGAAAATGTCAGACTTTCATGTTCTGGGACAAGATTTTCCCAACACTGGAAATTCTGTCATGAGAAAATTCTGTCATTCCCCAAAAGAGGGAATGAAAGGACATGTGGCTCTTAAATCTTTCCAGGAACTCCACCAAGCCATTGATTTGGACTACCTTAATTCTATTCCACTGACTGCAGTAGATGTTCTTCCTGACCCCAGTTGATATCTTAAATGGCAAAAATAGAGACAAACAATGCTTTCCCTTTATTTCTGCTTGGAGATCAGATGCTGTTGTTACCAATAAGGTGTTAGATTCATTGGTGTGTTTCAGTTGAGCCCATCCACTATTTTTTTCCTAGCTTAGGAAGCCACATTTTTTTTAGAGGCTTAGGAAGCCACATTTTTTTTAGAGGGTGAATTCCAAACTTTTACTCACCATTGCTACCTCATCTTTTTTTCTGCACCTTTCCTAACTCTGTTGAATACTTTTTGAGATGGAACAGCCTGAGGAATCATCACTGTGTTATATTTTATACATCTCTGTATAGAAACATGAAAATTGTTTCAATTCCTTTCTTAATAATCCCTAGCATGAAATTTGCATTTTTCACAGCTGTCACAGATGGGTCTTGACATACAATCCCTATCCTCCTCATGTTTGAAATATGCCTGAGAGTGGAGACTTTGGGCTCCTATTTTCCTGGTTTCCCTCATTTTACTTATTTTCTTCCCAGTAACTGCAGAACAAAGCAGTTGCTCTTTGTTTTTGCTTTTGTTTTTTTGCCCTGTGCTATGGAGAAAAATTATCATATTCTGAGCACTGAGAGAACATTTACATGCCAGGAAAGGAAGGCTCAAGCTAATTGTACTGTATATGCTAGCAAAATCTCCTTGATACCATCACCACTTTTTGAATCTCTTTTGCTGGCTTATTTAACATAATGTCAAGTTTGTCCCAGATAACTAAGGCCTCTCAAAGTTATTTCCATCTATCAGGATGGAAAATACAGGTAATCATTGCAAAAAAGACGTGTTTTCCTTCGGAGATGCTCCCCAGGGAACTCGGGCGCAGATGTTGCTAGAAGTACTGTTCTCTTGAATATCATTAGCTCAGCAAGAGCCAAGCTTTTGTTTATGAATGAGTGAAAAAAGCTAATTTAAAAATCTGATCTCCAATCATGTGCCCTGTATTAGCTGGCGCATTGCTCTGAAAGGTTTTCATAGTTCAGATCCTTTCTTAAAAGCCGTTATACACAGGGCGGGGTGAACAGGGAGAAAAGCAGAGCCCGTGAAAGGAACACTTCTCAGTTGGAACACTATTCCTTAGTTCTTCGTGAAGGAGGAGGCCCCATTCCTGCCTTTCTAGAAGTTATTTTTTTTTCCCTTCCAGCCTGAGGTTTGAAGTAAACAGGAGACCTGCTTTCTACCACAACTGGACCTTTGCTGGAAGAAAGAGTGAGGGGGCTTATTCAATTCCTCTGAAGCCTTTCTTGAGTGCAAGCATTGTAGGGGAGTGAAATCATTCCTTAAACCATTTGGGCATACTCATTTCAAGGCTGATTTCCTATCTCAACCAGGATCTGAGAGTGACGGGTCTATGCTAGAGGGATTCAGCACTGGCACAAGCCCAACATGAGTTTTGCTGTTATTGTTTTCAGCAGGCAATTTTCAATACTATTTTTTTTTTTGTAGGGTGTGTGTAGGCGTGCTTCAGACTGTTTCTGCTCTTCTACAACCAAAAATTCCTCTTGCGGCAAAATCTGTTCAGCAAATCCCATTCAGCCAGCTTTTCAGTATTTTCTATTCTGGAGAACAGCCCAGTTTTTTTTATTTCCTCCATACAATCCTGAAACAAAACTATTATTGCATCTTAGGGCAAAGCAGGCTTACTGATTACTATTATTTTTTGCAATAATTCAAAGGCACCTAAGGAAAAACTTCTGATAAAGCCACAGAAATGAATTATTTTCAGTACAGTAAAGATTTGACTCACTCTCTTCCTTCTTTCTTCACTTAAGTCTTATCCTTCCTTCAGGAGAAATCTGGAGGAAAATTGTGAATAAAGCTCTTTATGTTCAAGAAATAATACATGTCACATTTAAAGTGTTGTCTGTCATAAAGTTACTAGGAGCTCTTATTCCTTTATATCCTCTACTGATACTCAGTTTTACCTTGTCACAGATTTTTGCAGAATTTTACATGCACACATGCATTCTAATTTTTTTGAGCTCTGGCAGTCAGTGTTCAGTCAGGATACAGCATGGAAGCTGCATTGATCATGCTTCTGGGTGACTTTTGGAGACACCAGGAATGGGGAAAATGCAATCTTGCTGAGTTTCTTCAACTTGGTTTATATCCAAGGGATTGGAGTCGGGGGCACTGCTGTGGTCCTTCTCCTTTGTGAAGGGGAGAAGAGCAGCTGCCAGAAGAACAGGTGGCAAATTGGCAAGGAGGGCGCTAGTTGGCACAATGATAGCTTGAGTACCAATTGTGACTTTGCCTGCTTTGGGAAGCCATGTTCACAACCACTCATGCCTAGTGACATCCTGATTCGACTATCGTAATGTGATGTATATTGGGCAGCCATTGAAAAACACTGGGAAGCCAAACATGGCCAGAATGCAGGAGCCCTGATAGTTATAGATTTATGTATTTATTTACTTAATTATTTAGTTAACCAATTTATATAACTGCCCATTTCAACAAATGACTCTGGACTGCAAACAGTAATATGGTAGTTCCCTCTGCTTTGGATGCTGCACAGGTTACCAGATGGCTTCTAGGTGTGGTTGTTGTCATCTTTATTTTTATTTTACTTATTAAGTTTATATGCCACCCATCTCACTGTCAAGTGACTCTGAGTGGCTTACAGCAATATAATTGTTAAGGCCCTATATAGCTCCTGCAACTGAAGGACTGCCTTCTTTTGTATTTATCTAACTTTCCAACCAGTTCATGTAGGACTAAATCCCTTCAGGTGCCATACTGTTATGCCTGCCATTCTGCTAGCTTCACATCATAACCTGCCAGCCTGACATTAACAACGGGGGAAGGGAGGAGATCAGAACGCGGGAGGACAAATGGGAGAATTGAGAACCAAGCCATGCCAGCCTGAAAAGTGAGATCACTCCAGCCCAAGGTAAACCAAAAGAATTTGGAGATGTAGAAGATGCAAACTGAAGGTCTGTTACCCAAACAACACAAAGATGCTAATTGGACATTTACTAATAACAGGGGGATGGCCAAGGGAAAAAAGGAAAAGTTACTGTATTTTTCCGTCTATAAGACGCACCCTTGTATAAGATGCTCTGGCATGTGAGTTTCTCCACGTCGATCAGCTGTTCGGCAAAGCGCCGAACAGCTGAGCCGGCAAATCCGGAAGTTCAGCCGGCTGACGATCTTGCTCCCTCCCCCCTCCCGTTAGTGGCAAGCCCACAGGGGCTTGACACCTGCACCAGGTGGTATGGCAACCCACACAGGCATGCCCTGGGCTGCGGAGGTTACCATTATTTTTCCGTGTATAAGACACTGCACTTGTATAAGACACACCTGATTTTTGAACAGGGTGTTTGCAGGAAAAAATAGCGTCTTATACATGGAAAAATACCGTAATTGTATCTTTTGCTTGCCAAATCGTCAGATTTCACTTTGCTACTTCTCTAACCACTTTAGCTTTCAGTAAAGTATAATCTTGGAAAACTGATGGGCTAGGACAGTGATGGTGAACCTTTTAGAGACTGAGTGCCCAAACTGCAACCCAAAACCCACTTATGCATCGTCGAGTGCCGGGTGGGCGTGGCCCATTGGCTGGGCGTGGCCCATTGGCTGGGCGTGGCCCATTGGCTGGGCGTGGCCCATTGGCTGGGCGTGGCCCATTGGCTGGGCGTGGCCCACTGGCTGGGCGTGGCCCATTGGCTGGGCGTGGCTGTGGTGGTAACAGCAGACTGGGTGGAACTAAAAAAGTTCAATCAATCAATTCCAACTTTGCAAGATCTTTTTTTCCCCGCGAGAAGTTGAAATTGGCTGATTGAACCTTTTTTTTTTTTTGCACACGGCGGCAGAGGCCTAAAGCGAAAAGGTTTTATAAAACCCAGCTGAAGGCCTAGGACTGGGGCAACGGTGCACGTGCCCACAGAGAGGGCTCTGAGTGCCGCCTCTGGCACCCGTGCCATAGGTTTGCCACCACTGGGCTAGGAGTCTTTCTTTATAAACTGAACTAAGTGGGATGGATGACAAGTGACTTAATCTTATAGGACTAACTCCCTTCAGGTGCCATACTTACATACAAGATTGTCACCTGACAGAAGCAGGCCTTCTCAGTGCCCAACTTCCATTCTTTAGAACTCCTTCCCAATAGAAGTTCAATTAACCTCATTGTACCAAGGAAATTTTTGAAGACCAATCAATTCTGTCTTGCACAGGAAGAGTATGTTCTGTGATTTGAAAATCAGGTTGTGGGCACCTGGCTTTTATATCTTAGTTTTTATTTGATTTTTTAAATGTTTCTATGTATCCAAAGAGTTTAGGAATAGAAGCAAAGCATGTGTGCATGTGGATATAGGTTTGTTAAAAGAATTTTAAAAGGAGACAATTACTCAGCTTTCCGCTACCAATAAAGATTAATGTTTAGTCGTGATGATTTCTTTATCAGCTTTAGTTTAGCCACTGGAAATTTCCCAAGGGTGTTTCAGCTCAGTCCCTAGTGTCCTCAAGGCTATGTATGCTGTGAATTATGGAAGTTGAAGGAAATCAAATCTGGAGCATAGTTAGTTGGAGAAGTTAGCTTGTAATCATGCAAGAAATGTTACAATCATGAGAGAAATGTTTATTATTTCTGTGCTCTGAATTGAGGAGCACAGCAATTGAGAAGCAGAGTTTACTTTTTTCTTTATGGCCGAAGAAGAATTTGCATTGCCCATCCTTTATTCAGGAAAGGAATAGGATGGGGGGGGGGGGCTGGTGATAGAAATAAAAAGTGGAAGTACAAATCAATTGTCAACCATACTATTGTAGATAATACTTAAGGCTAAATCACATAAAACACAGGGGGCCATTTGGATCTTATTGCATCATTTATTTATTCCTGACTTTAAAAATTGGGCGGTTTGGAAGCTAAGACTGCAATCTGCAAAGAATTTATTCTATTTTTTCTAATATAAATAGTACCTGAGTCCCCATGGGTATTATTAGCACTGTGGAGATTTCTGGGTTTTTAGGTAAGGCTCATATAGAGGGCAAGGGAGGGATTTGGACTGGAAAATAGCATAAGGGAACAAGTTACGTGCTCTGTCTACCATTCTCTAATTAAAATCAGAATGCTGCTTCTTCCCCACCCCTAGTTTAACACTGTTTAGTTCTGTATATTTAGTTCTATATATATATATATATATATATATATCAATTTACTGAACCCTAATGTAAGATATCCAGTTAAATACAATGGGGGGGGGCAATCTGACTCCATTGAACTAATGGCAATTTTTAGTTCCATTTGTTTCAAAGGATAAATTTTTCACAGATGACCTTCTTTCCCATTGAAATCAATCAGTGGAATTCAGCGATACATAACTAAGCTCTGGATTAAGTCTTTAATGTTTAAGGAAAATCCATATTATGAGCCTGACTTTGGGACAGCATGAGCACTCATGGTTGCCTTCAAAATATTGTTACTTCAGAAACTGTTATCTGGGTGTTTTTGCTTACATTGAAATCACAGCTCACAGTGCAAATACTGTGAGAACCTGAAAGGTCAAATAGCCTGGATTAAAGGTAGGTTTTATTTACCTCTGAAGGCTTTGAGTTTAGCCTCTTTTTCTTTGAAGTCCCAGACATCATTCTTATGGTCATCAAGAGGAGCAAAAGGAGGCCTCTTTCTGAAAGGAAAGCTGATTGAATAAAGATATCTCATGGGAAAATTCAAAAGTTCCCTTTCCAAGTTTTGTTGCTAGAAAGAAAAAGAGGTTCCATTGAAATATTTTTTAAAAGAAATGTTTTATACATAGACCCTTTTTATCCTGTATTTTTTTGGTGGGAATTAAACTCTTTCTCCCTTCCAGAAGTAAATCAATCTTTTCCAATTTGTTATCTTTTAGATAGAACCAAATTGTAGATATCAGGCTAGAAACTGGGAAACTGCGAGTTCTAATTCTAGTTCCCAGCCAGTCACTTTCTCTCAGTTGTAGGAAAAAGGCAGTGTTGAACCACTTCTAGAAAACCTTGCCAAGACAATTGCAGGAACTTGTCAGGCAATATTAGAGAAAGAAGAAGAAGAAGAAGAAGAAGAAGAAGAAGAAGAAGAAGAAGAAGAAGAAGAAGAAGAAGAAGAAGAAGAAGAAGAAGAAGAAGAAGAAGAAGAAGAAGAAGAAGAAGAAGAAGAGAAAGAAGGAGGAGGAGAGAGGAGGGAGAGGAGGAGGAGGAGGAGGGGAGAGAGGAGGATGAGGGAGGAGGAGGAGGAGGAGGAGGAGGAGGAGGAATCTTCTTCTAGATACATTGGCTGAATTCTTGGGATGCAATTCCAGCACAACCTAAAGTTCCATGATTCCTCTAATGAATAATGAACACAAAAGCAGGAAGAAGAGGCAAGGAGAGAACTCATAAGAGTTCCTCTTGGTTTTTCGCTTGTAGCACTCCATCAAGGAAAAGGGACAAGGGGTAGAATGAGACGGATATCTCCTACAGAGAGTTGAATCCGCTGCTGACTGTTCCAGAAGTTTGAACTATAGAAAGGTGGCCATATAGAAGAATACTGTGGTATTTATCAGCTTTAAAGTCAATTGTCAGGTATGAATTGAGTTGTATGCTACCCAGTTGCCTTTGATGAGATGGGCAGCTATTTAAATCTGATAAATGAATGAATGCAGAGTGTATGTCAAAAGTCAAATATGATAGTATAAAGTAATAATAAAGAATGACAATCATATGAAAACCACAAGAGGGGGGGGGAGAGAGAGAGAGAGGAAAGAGAGAGAGAAAGAAAGAGGGAGGGAAAGAGAGAAGCACAGAACAGTCGCTTGTGACTTTAAGTACATATCTATGAAATGCTTCTTCGCACCAGTAATGTATGGAAGTAGTTCATTATTTTCTTCATCTAGGGTATTTTTCAGCTTTTTAGTTTGGATTCGTTACAGTCCAGGTGTTTCCTACATCTATTCAAATATAACCAAGCCCTAGTCCTGCTTATCCATTTCTTCAACGGAATGTTTCTTTAAATCTTAGAATCTTTAGTTTCACCCAGGCACAACTCATTTGGAAATTATAGCTTCTTAGTCTCATTTTCCATACACTTAAATATAATGACAGTTAAGCAAGGACAGGCAAAATGGAGAAAAGTAGGTTTTCTATACCTTCACTATTAGAGCCATTCTAAACTAGATGAAAACCCAACAGATCTGTTAAAATGTGAGTTACTTCTTGGATGGATTTGCCTCAGGAAATAGGATTTGAAAAACTAAATGTGAAAAATGGTTTAACTTAGAATAGTTGTATCTGCTCTAGATTGTGTAGCCATTTGATTTGGAAAGCTGAATACAGAACTAAAGGAAAGCTTTGCAAAGGAAGCAGAATTTAGAGGAAAATCCTTACGCTGTATAATCAACAATACTTGGTAGTGATGGTCAATCTGTATGGACATGCAGTTGTGGTTCAGAAGTCAGAATGTTTTGCATATTTCAATACAGAGAAGAGCAACAAAGATGATTAGGGGACTGGAGGCTAAAGCATATAAGGAACGGTTGCTGGAATTGGGTATGTCTAGTCTAATGAAGAGAAGGACGAGGGGGGACATGATAGCAGTGTTTCAATATCTCAGGGGCTGCCACAAAGAAGAGGGAGTCAAGCTATTCTCCAAAGTGCCTGAAGGCAGGACAAGAAGCAACGGATGGAAACTAATCAAGGAGAGAAGCAACCTAGAACTAAGGAGAAACTTCCTGACAGTTAGAACAATTAACCAGTGGAACAACCTGCCTCCAGAAGCGGTGAATGCTCCAACACTGGAAGTTTTTAAGAAGAGACTGGACAGCGATTTGTCCAAAATGGTATAGGGTTTCCTGCCTGAGCAGGGGGTTGGACTAGATGACCTCCAAGGTACCTTCCAACTTTATTATTATTATTATTATTAATAAATCCCTGGTGGGCAGCCTTTCAGTACCTGATGCTGACCTTAACAGTGCTTAGAGGCCTGAAACCCACAGGGGCAGAGAATTATAAAATAGATAGGTCCATACCAAATCCACGAGCAAGGGTAAGATTTTTAGTTTTTGACCTTTGCCTTGAGGGAAAGCTTGTGGTTTTGGGATCTTGCTTTTTAAACTGCATCATGCCTGTTTTGGGCTTAAGCTTCGAGTAAGTGCATCACTTTATTTAAAAAATATGTTAAATAAGATAACACAATACAAATATTAGAAAAGAAACAAAGAAAATAAGGAAAAATAGTGAATCAATAAGAAAACAGAAAAAGAGCTCTCTTTCTATGGTTATATCATAATTTCCTTTTTTTTCATAAGCTACTTTTTCTAATCTTCAAATCCATAATTCACAGGTTCATTTTTTTTCTTTTTTTCAGCAAAAAGTCAAAAGGGGATTCCAGTCACAAATAAATGTGATTGTTGTTTTTTCTGTAATCAAACAAGTTACTTTTGCAATCTCTGCTAGTTCTGTATTCTTCATCAACCTTCCATTGTAGGTTTTTTAATTTTAGCACGTATAATAGTCCCAATGACTAATTATACATAAAAATAATGTTCCCTGGCTCTTTTCTAATTGACTGTCCATCAACCAGCCAGAAAAGTTCTGGTTTCAGTTGAATGTTGATTTTTAAAATTCTTTGTATCGTTATATGTATTTGAACACAAAAATTCCACCAGGGATGATAAATTGACCCTTTTTTAAAATAAATATTTTATTAATTTTCTATGTCATTTTTCCACATTAAGCAAATACAATTCTTATTGTTATTAATAGATATACAGTTGAATATCAGTTTTCTAATAATATCAATGATACCAGTTTAAAATATCTTTTCTAACCAAAACATATCTTAATTGCATTTACATTCAATATCCTACTTTTGCTTTTTTTCAGTTTTAATTTCCCATACATATTCAAAATATCCCAATCATTTATAGTTTCAAAACAAGTTATATTTGGGTAACCAAAAGCTTCCCTTATTCAAACTTCTTAGCATTTTCTTATTTCTCTTTTCATGCCAAAATATAATATTCTAATTACCAATCTTATCTATTAGTTATAATAATATTTCTATTTCTAGCAATCTATTTTTAACCATATCCAAACATCTAATTGATAATATAATATCCCCTCTAATAGGTCAAAGCTTCTGTTTTCTTCAGTCTTACTCTAGCTTTCTTCCTTTGCCAACTAACTTTCCAAGTCAGTGCATTGGGATCATCAAATAATTCTTTCTCTATTTTTGTGCATATTACTTGGAGCAAAAGAAACAATTTAGTTAAAGTATTTTTGGAAGAGCTAGCCTATCGATATTCATTAAACAGCCTCCCTCCTTTTCCAATTCCCCACAGTTCTGGTAACAGCTCTATCTTCCATTCCATTGGTTTTCCTTACTTATCCTCCAGTATGCTCTGAAATCTTGGTTGATAAAATGTCTTTTCCATTTCCAATATTATCCTATGTCTTCTAATTCTTCATTTGTCTGAGTCTGGCTGTTAGTTTTTTTCTTTGGGTCCTTCATCTTTGGGTCAGCTTTCTCTAGTTTTCCTTCTATTTTCTGGGTTGCTAGTTCCTTCTCTGTGGTTATTTTCTGGGTTTGTAGATTTAAATTAGAAAATTGTTCTTTTATCTCCTTTGTGTTATTTTTAATCTCATCACAAGCTAAGGTAATTGTTTCTTGTATTAATTTCAACATGGAGAGAATTTCTTTCTGTGATTCATCAGTATTTTCTTGGTGGTATGTCAAACTGAGGCTTCTGGAGACAGATGTTAAGGATGTTTTTTTACCATTTAGAACTAAATATGGAACATCCATTTTATTTTTTGTAAATAGCCTTTATAGAAATTTGTTTGAAAATTTAGGAAGTTTCAGTTAATTATTATTGGAGCTCCAGATTATCCAACCAACTTATCAATCCTTTCTTAAACCTCCTCTAAGCAAATATAAGTGAAATTCAATTTTTTCTGTCCAATGAGAAATATATCCTTTCTGTCCAGGGAGAAGAAAGAACCATTAAAAGTTGTTTATTAGTCAAGATTTATAATCCAAAATGTTCCATCATATCAGGCAATAGTTTATATTTCTTCTATAGGAAAATAGTTCCACAATACAGTTCTGGAAGTCAGTATTTGTATTTGTAGTTTAGACAGGCCAATTTTAGAATAGTTTATCATCTTTGCCACACAGATAAGCAGCCCCAAAACCTTTTCTTTCTCAGCTGCAATCTTCAAAAGTAAAAGCTTCCAAGGCCAGCCAGAGTCTTAACTAAATATGGGCTTCGAGCCAGGTTTCTTTTAGGCATAATAAGTTGTAGTGCCATAAATGCACCACTAGATGTAATTGATGCCGTTTTCCAGGTTTTTTTTAAATCCAAAACTTATATTGCAGACTTTCCAAGTCCCTTTTTTTTAAAAGAGACTTCAAAGAACTTTATACACACACACACACACACACACACACACACACACATATATGTCTTTAATCATTTTAAATATTGGAATCCCAGGTATGGACATTTAAAGTCAATTAAATAAAATAATGAACTCCGGGATATTAGAAAAAGTCTTCTTTATTGCTGAGCTTTCGTTAACAACCTGTTAACATCATCAGAGCAAAGGGCTAAATGGCAAGAAAAATCACATTGACAATAGCAGGAATACAGCAGTAAGTCTCCCGACAAGATTTAAAAGTCGCGCTTATCAGCTGTTAGGCGCGCAAGCCGGATCGTGCCTGTCAGCTGTTCGGCGCGAGGTTAACAGGGGGCCGCGCGAAGTCTTGTGCCGGCTGACAGGCACGATCCGGCTTGCGCGCCTAACAGCTGATAAGCGCGACTTTTAAATCTTGTCGGGAGACTTACTGCTGTATTCCTGCTATTGTCAATGTGATTTTTCTAAATGAGCTTCCTAGGCACGCTATGTGCACATGCCACAATGTAACCGTTTTTCCAACTGTTATGTGAATTTATGCACATGCTCCCTTGCCATTTAGCCCTTTGCTCTGATGATGTTAACAGGTTGTTAACGAAAGCTCAGCAATAAAGAAGCCTTTTTCTAATATCCCGGAGTTCATTATTTTATTTAATTGACTTTAAATATATATATATATATATATATATATATATGTAGGTCTTTGGTAGTTCGGGTTTTCTCCCGCGTAAAATTGAAAGTGTCTTGGCGACGTTTCGACGAAGTCTCATTCGTCATCTTCAGGCTGGTGTCTCTTCGGCCTCGTGCTTCTAGAAGCAATGTGTGATCGCAGCTGTTTCTTCCTTTTAACTGCCAGTGGAGGTATGAACTGATTGGATGGGAGCTTGGCTGTGTTCTGATTGGGTGGAGGTGTGTTCTGATTGGTTAGGGGCTTGGCTGTGCTCTGATTGGATGGGGGGTTGGCTGTGCTCTGATTGGCGGGGTGTGTGCTCTGCTTGGGTGGGGGCCCTGTTGTGCTCAGACTAATCTGACAAACACCCGTAAAAACCTCAGAAAACATATATATATATATATATATATGTTTTCGTAGATTTTCATGGGTACAGGTATGCAGGTCTTGGTGTATTCGGGTCTTTTCCCGTGTAAGATTGAGAGTGTCTTGGTGACGTTTCGATGAGGTCCCACTCGCCATCTTCAGGCTGGTGTCTTCGGCTTCGTGCTTGTGCGAGCAAAGCGTGATCGGAGCTGCCGTCCTTCTAGATGGCGAGTGGGACCTCGTCAAAATGTCGCCAAGACATTCTCAATCTTACACGGGAAAAGACCCGAAGATGCCAAGACCTGCATATATATATATATATATATATATATCTTTTCCTGAGGGAATGGGGCAGAAATTTCCCTTCCCTCTCTCATCGGGGGGAGTACTTTGGGCAGTTTTTCAGGAAGAGGTCTTAAAATCATAAAGAGGATCAGGTCTCACCCAGTTTCATCCACGTTGCTGTAATGTTGCTTGTTGGTGCTTATTGTCTTCTGTTATCAGCAGCTTAGGACTGGCTATGCGAATGTAGCCAGTCTTTCCCCCGCTGGTTTGGAGGGCTTCCTCAGATCAAATGGGAGGGCTGCTGCCCCCCCCACAATCAACAAGGGTCCCCTCCTTGCTCGTCCCCTCTACGGGATGACTTTTGACCCTTTCCAGGGTCCCCCAGCAGGGCGAAATCAAACACGAAAGACGGAGCCCTGTCTTCCTGTGTCCGTTTTGCCGCAATGTCAAAACTGGAAGCTAATAAATTGACCCTTGATGTTGATGTTGTTCACATTTCCAACATAAATTTGAAGTACCTTTATACATTCTGGTCAATTTTCAGAGTCATATACCAATAGTACATTCATAAAATTATATTTTAAATTAAAACGTGTAAATTTCAATCCTTTTAACCACATATTTTCCTCTGTTACATAAATATATTGTGTCCAACATTCTTAGCTCATTTTATAATACAATTTCCCACTTCTTCTGCTTAATATTTAAATAAAAGTTTATAAATTTTAGTAATTATATATTCATAATTTGTATTTGTAAAGGTCAACTTTAAATGTTGACTTCTGCTGCTCAATTCCAATGTCCTATTATCCATATTAAATCTTTCTCTTAGCTGTGCATATAATAATAATAAAGTTGGAAGGGACCTTGGAGGTCATCTAGTCCAACACCCTGCTCAGGCAGGAAACCCTATACCATTTCATACAAATGGCTGTCCAGTCTCTTCTTAAAAACTTCCAGTGTTGGAGCATTCACAGCTTCTGGAGGCAGGTTGTTCCACTGATTAATTGTGGACCCCACCTGCCAGATATAGAAACTATTGAAACTAAATCCCTCTGCAGCCAATTGCTCTCTTGGTTTCATCTTATATTCTCCATGTTCCAGTTCTAACAACTCTCATTAAGTTAAACATTTTTCTTTACCTACTGTTTCTTTCCTGTAAAATTCTTCTTGTGCTGAGATCCATAAAGGCATTTTCTGGCACAGTTTGGGTTTATACCTGTTTCATAAACTCAGTATGACACTTCTAATGTAATGATTCTTAAATGATACTCAAAACTACATTAATTTTATTGTATTATAGAAAACCACCTGACTCCCAGATTAGGTTCTTCTGATTCTACAATTATTTTATTTCTCAGCAAAATACACACTCTTTAATTCATTTTAATACAATTTCAAATCAGGCAGTACCAATCCTTCTCATTCCTTTTGCTTCTTGAAGTATTTTATATACAACTCTTGGGGGGTTTCCTTTGCCATACAAACTTAGATATATCTTTATGCCATTGTTTAAATGGTGCATCAGTTGTCATAACAGGAAAGTTTGAAACAAAGACATCAATCAAAACATTCATTTTCATCACAGAAATTCTCTCCAAAAATCATAATTGTAATTTATCCCATAATACCCTTCTTCATTTCATTCCATGTCTTAACGTAATTATTCTGGTATAACATACAATTTATGTTAGTCTAGAGTTACCCAAGAATTTCATTTTCTTCTCAATCTTTTTTCCATCAATTTCATTTTTTCCCCATTTATATATTCTTTTTTTTAAGTTATTCATGTTTTTTTGTTTATTTTAAGACTATCTATCCCCAAAGCCTTTTAGTTTTTCCACTATTATTTCTACTATTGCCAGAGGATTTTCCAAAATTATCCCCGGGTTATCAGCCAATACCTATGATCTATATGTTTCCCTTTTAATCTTCACTCCAACAATTCTCTCATCTCATATATATCTATTCAATACTTCCAAAGCTAAAATGAATAGCAATGGCAACTAGATGCATCCTTCTCTAGTCCCTTTTCACTATCTCTTGTTGCCCATTCACAATTACCTGTGCCTTTGTGAGGTATAAAACAATTTTACTCATTTAATAAAATTCCTGCGAACGTCCATATTTCCCAAAAGCTTAAGCAAAAAAGTCCAATTCAAATCATCAAAGGTGTGTGTGCATTACTTGCTTTAAAATAATAGAAACAGTCCTCTCCTCAGGATTTATCAAATGCTAAGTTTCCGTTGGCTACATCCCAGCAGATAAAAAATGGCAATGAAGCTTGCATTTTTCTATCGTATTCTATATTTTTCCCATGCAGGCAATGGGTGATAAATTCTTTAAATTAGCCACCATGTTTCTTCTTCCACCATGTTAAAAACTTTCCATTGGTTTTGTCATAATTAATACATGCAGAATAATCCTTTGAGAAATCTGTCAAAGAGGTCAGTATCTTCATGCCATTTCCAGAACAAGGTTTTTGCATCTGGTATTAACATATATTGCAAATCTCAATATTGACTGATCACCTGCTGATAATTTTGGAAGATCCATACCACATGACTAGTTTTATAAGAACCAACCTTTCAAATATCCTAAAGATGAAGAGTTGGAAACTCTAGTCATCTCGTAACTTGCAACTCAGAGATGTAACTAATTAGTTTCCCTTTGTGGACAGTGGTCAATGTATAATAATTTGGAAGTGAAGTAAACCAGATATAATTGGTAAATAAGTCATCATTGGCACAGGAAGAAGTTTCCTGAAACTGATGAATGCGGAAAATAAATAAACAAATCTTTATATTTTCATTATGCAGGAATTGTATTGGAAGTACTTACTGTACTTTGAAACATGTCCTTATCAACTAATCAATGTATTTTAGTTCTTTCTGCATAATGTGCTATAACTGATCTATTCTAATTATATTGTTAAATGTTGATATCCATCACTTTCCCCCCTAGTCTATAATTGGAAACATTGCTTGTGGCATTTCTTAATATTCCAGTTCTGGTTTTTTGTTTTTTGTTTTCCTCCCTTTCCAAATGTAAATTTAGTCACATTCAAGATATTTCCTTTCCTTTCTGCAGTTGATGGAACTAGACATATCCCTGAAACAAAATTATTTTTTTGGAAACTAAACAAGCAATTTAGCTAAGATGAGGGAGAAAAAGGACAATAGCAATTAGAACCTATGCCATTTAAAGAAAATAAACTATTTTGTTGGAGTTGCTCAGATAATTACAAAGCATCTGGTTGCCTTTTATATTTTTAAAGCTTGCACTGTGCATTGCTGATCATTTTATATAATTCTGATGGTGGTTGTGTGTAAATTATCTTTTGTTTCTATAATTTAGACATTATAGATGCCTAAATGACTATCGATAAATTGACTAACACCACATGCTAAAAAAAAGAACAAAGCCAGAACAAATTTAATCATTTGTTTGCTCGGTTGTTGTTGTTGCTTTTTTTTGACAGGAGACTACATTTGATTGTGAAATGCAGTGAAGTAATTAGTAAAATGTTTATTTTCACAGTGTTTCTAGGCTGCCTAAGGAGAATTCTTGCACCATATAGTTAGAATTTAAAATAAATATTTATTATATTTTTGCACATTAGAATCAGTTTTGATTCCTGCCTGGACAAGTTCCTGCAGTTTCCTTGGCAAGGTTTTCCAGAAGTGGTTTGCCATTGCCTCCTTCCGAGGGCTGAGAGAGAGAATGACTAGCCATTCAGTCAATCAAACTCTAGGTAACTTCAGAAAATTATGCCCTGGGCATCTCATTTGGACCTCTGGCTCCACTTCAAGGGAACTGAAGTGGTTTAATCTGCCAGATAGTATGGCATTCTCCTCATTGTGTCCCTGTAGATGCTTCTGGGGCTTGTCCCTCCTCACTTAGGAATGGATCACTCTAAACTGCAGCACTGGGTGGATGCACACTGTAAGGGTAGAGAAATCATAACACTTCACTGTACTCATCACCCCAGTGTAGGTGTCAGACCTGCCCCAGTCTGATCCCTTAGGGAAGTAAAACTCTTGACTCCATTTGACTGAAGTGAAAAGGCACTTTTATTAAGAGATGCTGATGGCAGTAGAGTCAAGGGGAATCTAAAATTCCCATGGATCAATACAGTACTAAATCCCTGGTTTCCTCCATCCCTCTCCCGGTGGTCTTCCATAGCCAATCCAGTACCGCTGGGATGTTATGAGAAGCGCTGAGGTGTTTGGGATGATAAAATTCCACTCTCAGGGCAAACGGCCTTGAAGATACCAATGCCAGTACAAAACGGATTCCAAGCTGTCCTGTTCTTCCTCAACTGTCAATCCCCCCCTCCCAATTTCCCATCAAAAAGGTATACAGCTTTATTGCCCATTTGTTCCCCCCTCCCTTCCCCAACTGATGACAGAATGATGGCAAGGTACCAAGCCAAAGCTGGTAGATCTGACAGTAAGTCTGAATATGGACTCCTACATGGGTTTGGTGTGATTTACCCTTTGATTTGCCTGATTGGGTAAGACACCTTGAGCTTTTCAGATGAAGACTAATGATGGCAATGTATCAAGCTGTAATGGAATGTGAGACTCACCTTGGGAGAAAGGGGAAGAGACACTGCCTAGAAAATAGCAATAGCAATAGCACTTAGACTTATATACTGCTTCACAGTGCTTTACAGCCCTCTCTAAGCAGTTTACAGAGTCAGCATATTGCCCCCAACAATCTGGGTCCTCATTTTACTGTCCTCAGAAGGATGGAAGGCTGAGTCAGTCTTGAGCCAGTGAGAACTGAACGGCCGAACTGCTGGCAGCTGGCAATCAGAAGAAGTAGCCTGCAGTACTGCATTCTAACCACTGTGCCATCATGGTTCTTATATCTTATATCTTACATTCAGATAAGAGAGGCAGGAACCCCCAATGGCTTAACAGTCAGAGAAGGAAAGTTAGAAAGGACCTGGCCTAATGGATCAAACACTTAAAAGTGGAGGCAGGAAGTTTTATACTTTCAGACTCAAAAGATTCTGTTAAAGTAGCCATACAATAAACTAGATTTAGCTCATCTAGTCATGTTTCTTGTTTGGTTTAACCAGGAGGGCTACCATAGATGGATTTCTATGGACTGTGGTTATCCTTCCTTCCTATGTCATCTTTTCTATAATGTGAACAAGCTGCTTCATGGTTGCTAATTAAATAATTTAAAAGACACAACCCAAAAGAAAAAAAGGTGTGGTGGGGGGGAGAAATGAGGAGGAAATCACCCTGACACAGTTCTCAAGTAGTTTTTTTCAGTGGTTCCTGTGAAGGAAAACATCCAGGTAGATTGCTGGAATTGGTGAGAGATAATCCAGATGTTTGGCTGAACTTTATTTCTGTTTCCTCTTGCATCCTGGGAGAATTCACATAACTGAAACCTGCCAGACTAAGTTAAAAGAGCAGCTGCCTAAACTTTACAGGGGTAGTCAACTGCCTGGAAAAAAACTGCAAAAAATCATTACTGCTGGTCCTTAGCAACAATTTTCCAGAGAGGTATTTTTCTATGTACTTTGCCTGTTGGTACCTCCTTCTGATGTTGGATGACACTGTGATGAGACTGTCACTTCTGCTGCAAAAAACTCAGCCCTTACCTTTGAAAATAAATTACTTCCTTTCAAGCCTCCTTTAAAATCATATTTACAAGTGTCCATCACTGTAACCAGTGATTGATAACCTAGTCCTAAATCATTGCGGGACTTCCGGTCCTGTGCGGTAGCAACTGGTCGCAGGCTTGCAGACCGCCGCACCCCCGCGGCTAACTTTCGTCCTGCCTGGAGACCCTAATGGGTCCAAGCCGCCCCAGAGAGGCGGCGAAAAAAGAAGGGTGCCCCGGTGACTCTGGAATGACGGCGGTCGTTCCATTCGTCTTGGGGAAAGCCTTCTAACCCGACAGGAGAAAGACTGTATTTCATCGATTACTCCAACCTACTTGCAACCGGAGTCCAAAAGAACTAACCAGCACTACAGTAAACAGCATGCTTGAAACTGGGTGAGGAATCTGATTTTCCCTTTTCTATCCTGCACTTAATTTCCTGGAAAAGATCCCCAAGAAGCAAAATACCTCCGAAAGTGAAGGAGGGGGACTTCCGCCCTATCCTTATACTAACAGAAGCGGTGAATTAAAATTTCTATGGAGGATCAAAATATATGGTAGTGAAATAAATTTATAAACTTGAAAGCTAAAATTTAACTTTGGACAAATTTAAGATTGTTGAATGGTTAAGACTCTCATTTTAAAGACATTGTTCATATTGAAAACTAACTAGATGCTGACACCTAGTGGTGGATGAAGATTATGACAGCTATGATTTCCATAGAGAACTTGCCAAAACCTGGGAAAAGCTAATCTGTGTTTGTGACCTTTATTATTTAATAATAAAGAACAGCTGTGATAAAAAAGACAACAATCTGGGCTGTAGACAAAGAAAGAATTACAAACTTTAGAAAAAAAAATCTTTTTTGAACTCTTTGGATTACAAATATCTATTTAACCGGGACTCTAAAGCTATTTGCAGATAAGAAGGAAAACTTCAACTTTTGGCCATCATGGATCAGAGACATGTAGACAGAACACACCAAGAAAATACAAATACCTCTCAGGAGGAGATATATAGTATACTGCAATTAATTCAAATAACACTGAGTTCAAATCACAAAGAAATCCAAAATAACTTTGAAAATACAAATCCATCTATCTCTAAGTTAACTTTACAACAAAAAAAAACTTCCAGGAAACAACAACAGAGAAGGAGCAGACAAAACAAATAAGTGGATATAAAATTGAAAATAAGAGACTCAAAGATGGAACTTAACAAAGCAAGAAAACATGATTTAATCCTAGTGGGAAAAAATTTACAAGAAATGGAAAAAACAACTCATCCCTTAAGACTACAAAATAAATCTGAGGACAAAAAAACAGATTGGATAAAATGGAATCTAGAGATGTTGAAAACATCAGAGAGAAAGGAAGTGATAAGAGAAGCAAAGAAGGAGAAAGAGAAAAAGATTTTCAAAAAACATGGAAAGGCAAAAGCCTCACATAAAGACACTTTATTCGATTTACTTCTTATACCTACAGCAACAGTCATGAATATATGGAAAAACCTTTTGATTCAGCAAAACACATTGATCAAGAAAGATACTGGTCAAAGGAAAAAGATCAAAGTGAAAATTAAGAAAATAGATGATGGGATCTACCAGAGAGAATATTTAAAAAAGAAACATTTGTTTGACTATGGTTAAAGAAATAGAAAAGATTCTGAATACATATGTCATTCTAAGAGAGATGAATTCCTTAAATGATACTGTATGCTTCCCCCCCTTTTTATTTTATTTCTTGATATAAGTAATATAATACTGCTGAAATGGCCTAGATGAAGGAAATGTTTTAGATAATTAAATGTGTCTGAATTTAGGGAAATTATAATGTATAAAAAAGAAAAACAATGTTTTGAATAAGAGTTAAAGGATTAGATGACTAGACACATTAAATGGAATATTTAAAGATTCAATGTATTTTTAATCATGGTTAAAAAGAATAAGAAATTTTGGGAATGAATATATATTAGCTTAGGAGGAATATATATTTTAAGTAGTATTTTACTTTTTATGTTCCTTTACTCTTGCTCTTTTTTCCTTTTTTAATGTTTTTACCTATTCTTTAAGAAATGTAAAAGTGTTGAGATGTTTATATGGGAAAAATAGATTTAAATCTTTAAATGTAATTATCTGTTGAGAAAATCTTAACCAGCAAGAATACTTTGAACTTTATGGGAGAAACAAATCTAAATAAGGACTGTGACAGGATATAAGATGAGGCAACCAGAATGATTAGATAGAAAAGAAATATTATATTGATGTGATCATTATTTCTAGGAATATTGGGGAAAAATCATATATGTAACTGTTATTTATCAAAATAATAAGAACTGTATTATTTCAAGGTTTGCAAAGAAGACATTTTGGGGAAAGGGGGAAATCAACTAAATGTACTATGTGGATTATGGATTATAGAAACCAATTGTTAATGATTTTTCTTTACAAATATAAACCCAGCAAACACACTGTTTACCAACTATTAAGTGATTTGTGTTTAAAAAAATCAATAAAATATATTGGGGGGGGGAATCCTAAACCATTGCTGACCTGAGCTAGATGTTCTATCAGAATCTCTTCCACTGGCCTATTAAAATTGAGTTGTTTATTGGATTAGACTTCTCTCCAAGGCGAAGGTTACATGTTGGGTGTGGTCAGAAGAAATTACTTTCCAACAGCTTCAACGATTCCCATATGGATAGATAGAGCTGCCCAAGTTTTTTTGCAGTTACAAACCCAATTTCCTTTGCAAGCCACTGTTATCATATAAGAATCTGATGGTTAGCTTTCGTCGGTGGGATCTTATAATTACAGACTATGTAGGTCTATTTCTGAAATGTATTGAACTTCTTGTGGGCATTGAGAAATCAAAAACTTTCAGAAATGGGAATGTTTCACCAAATGTCTGTTAAAAATTTTATGGAGTCATAAAATGTTTTTACTTCTCGGTGCTGAGAAAGTTTTGAAGTTGTTGCTATTGTTTTGTAAAGTTATCCGGTTGTGGTGTTTCTTGAATGTCAGATTATTTAATCTAAAAGTAGCTGAAACCTATCTAGAAAATATTTTGTTTGATTTTCACTAATTTTCAATTTATTTCAACCACGATTGGATACTGTCCACACTTCAGTTTTATTAATATAATTCAACTCTCCTTATTTTTGCCAGAAGAGCCTCTAAAATACCTTCAAATGCAGCGTATTTCTTCAGCTCCCTTTCCTTTCCCTTATGCATCCTGCACAATCCCAACACACAGCATCTGGTTTTACTTGGCTGTCCTTGGCAAACAATCTGCACTGCTCAGAAGGCTGGCTTTTGACCAAGCTGGGATCCACATCTTTCAAGATTGCTGCAGAGCCTTTAATGGTAAAAAGTTGATGTTGCTTTTCTCTGTTTTATGTTCTGAAGACTAGCAGGGGTTAAGAGAAACTTTCAGAAGTCTGAAGGAGAGAGTTTTCTCATGATAGTGAAAAAAATATCTGCCTCCAAACAGTAAGCTGCTCTAGCTATTCTTGTGCCTGCCCTTTCTAGCTAGGTGTCCTGCATTTTGGCTGGTAGGTGTATATATTTTATAATTTTACTATCAAATTGGTCTGTCAACAGTCTTAAAACTTGAAATTGTATTTCTATCTCTATCTATCTATCTGTCTGTCTGCCTGCCTGCCTGCCTGCCTGCCTGTCTGTCTGTCTGTCTATATCTATCTATCTATCTATCTATCTATCTATCTATCTATCTATCTATCTATCTATCTATCTATCTATCTATCTATCTATCTATCTACCTATCTATCTCTATCACCTAATTTTTTTCTATCTATCGATCTATCGATCTATCGATCTATCGATCAATCGATCTATCGATCTATCTATCTCTAACTATCACCTAATTTATATCTATCTATCTATCTATCTATCTATCTATCTATCTATCTATCTATCTCTATCTATCTATCTATCTATCTATCTATCTATCTATCTATCTATCTATCTATCAGTATGGGTGAGCATTTCAAAATTGCTAGGAAATGCTTTGTCATGAGATGATAAGGATTTACAGAAAATTCAAAACCGCAATATGCCTGTATAAGTAAAAACACATATATGATTAATATGTGTTTTTTAAAAAAGGATTAAAAATAAAATAAAAGGTCCGGCCCTTTCATCAGGCAGAGTGAATCATAGGTCTTAGGCTGTGAAGATTGTATTCTGGAAAGGGGGAACAACAGCCAGGTCTTTTCAGCAAATTTTAATACAGAAGCAACCACAGAAGGCAATTTGGGGAAGGGTAATGCCCACTACGAGAAACTGCATTTAATCTTCACTGTATTTTTTTTAAATGCTATCTCCACATAAATCTATTAGTCATTTTATTTATCTTGAAGTTTAGCCTGCCTTGCTTACTTGTGTATTTATTGCAAATTAAGCTTCAAATCTTTTCTGAACTATACGGTCACTAGGGGGCTTCAGACAAGTGATAGCTATCAGTCTCCCATTTTCATTACAAGATAAATGCTGGGTTCATTGAACCAAACCAAGGAAACTAAGCATAAATAAGTGGCTCTGTCTACCCCTTCATTATTTTTTCCCCTCAGCCTTTTCAACATTTTATTATTAAAACATGTTTCATATTTCCATCTAGGTCAAGGATCTACAGTGTGGAGACATTTCAAGTGCCTTCCCAGTTATTTCCAAATTATTCAAACTACTGCTGATATAGTTACAGCATATACTTGTGTGATGACTGGTTTCTCATTTCTATGGAAATGTGAACCTAATGACCTTTCTTTCTTTCTTTCTTTCTTTCTTTCTTTCTTTCTTTCTTTCTTTCTTTCTTTCTTTCTTTCTTTCTTTCTTTCTTTCTTTCTTTCTTTCTTTCTTTCTTTCTTTCTTTCTTTCTTTCTTTCTTTCTTCTTCTTCTTCTTCTTTCTTTCTTTCTTTCTTTCTTTCTTTCTTTCTTTCTTTCTTTCTTTCTTTCTTTCTTTCTTTCTTTCTTTCTTTCTTTCTTTCTTTCTTTCTTTCTTTCTTTCTTTCTTTCTTTCTTTCTTTCTTTCTTTCTTTCTTTCTTTCTTTCTTTCTTTCTCCTTTCTCTTTCTGTACAGCTTAATCTAATAACAGTCTTGCAGAGAGCCTGGAAGAAACATTGAACATTTTCTTGTAAAGAGGCATTTCCACTAGAAGCAAACAGGATTGTTATGCTTTGGATTTGCTGTGTTTATAATAAGGATTTACAAGTTCTTCTAATATTAGAATATTCTCTTTTTCATGCATATTTTCATGTATTGTTTCTTCTACCTTGGGAGTATATAACCTGAGAACTCAGGACCTCTTGTGTATCCCCAGATTCTGAAGAACAGTCTATAGAATCCTTCCAGAAGGTCCCATTGACCTATAATATTTAAGATGAGAGAAAGTGACATGTGCATCTTTCATATGCCATTCAAAGGCCAAAACATATAAACATCCTCTTTTTTATGTGGATGTTGATTAAGATATATGTTCTTTCACAAATAATCAGAATTATAATAAATTATGCTTCTCCTGGAGGAATATCTCCTCTGGAGAAGAACTGAAGGAGTGTACAAGGAGTTTATATCTTTCAATGGAAGAGGAAACCAAACCATGAAACCCTGCAAAAAATATATATAATTTTGATGGAAAGATTTTGCACAATGGAGGAATAATTGGTGAAGATGATGGAACTTGCTAAGATGACTAAATTGACTTCTTTGATCAGAGAAAAGACAATATCCATATTTATTGCTGACTTGAAAACCTTTATGGACTTTATGTGTAAAACAGAAAAAGCAAATTCATGATTTATGCTTCTGATGATTAGACAGGATGGGTTATTAAAAAAAAGAAGAGGTAAATTTATAATTATACTTATGACAGTTATAAATATTGGAAGACACTTTGTATCTTTTTTAATTTCTTTTCTGTTTTACTTTTTTTTCTTCCCTGCTTAGTTTTCCATTTGATTTCTTCCTTTTCCTTTTCTTTTTCTTCATGAACATTAGTTTGGATCTTTCTTTTAAAAAAAAATATTTCAATATATATATATATATATATATGAAAATGCAAAAGTTAATTTTATCAACTGCAAATGCCAATTCAATGTGAATGCATTGAGAAGAAATGGAAGTAATATGGGATTTTGTCTACCCACAAATAAAATTTAAAGATAATTTCTGCTTTCCTGCCGGAAAACAGACAAAGACAACCTAGACAAAATATTAATGTATACAGATATCACTTTAATAGAAAGGTAGGTATCATCTGTTTCAAGATCTTTCTGATGTATGGCTTTGAAACCTGGAAGGCTGACTCAAGAAAAAAAAGTGAATTATGACATTGAAGTAAAATGTTGGAGTTCCTTAAACTGAACTTTCCCAATCTCTCTGCCCTATCATTCACTACAGCATGGAGTAAAATCAGGCTGCTGACTAATAAAAATGTACTAATAAGAGTGCACTAATAATGGAACTAAAGCTTGAATATTTGGGATGCATAATGCAAAGGCAGAAGACCCAGATACTTTGAAAAATCATGCACAATCCCAACAGGCCAATCAAAACAAAATGACTAAATGATGCCATAAGCAGGAGCTTATAAAAGATCAAAGAAGCAAGTTATTGATCATCCTAGTGAAATGATGTCCATTGGATCATGAACAATAACAGGTAAGCTGGCTAAGTCTCTTCCACATGAGATGGGAGATTGATTGTAACTGTTCCTTGCTTCCAGTTCTAGAATACCCTTTAATTAAGTTTCTAAAGCTCTTCTTTTTTTCCATTTTTTTTTATTTAGGTCCATAGTTGGAAGCTGAAACTCTCTTTTTAGCCTTTGCTTTGCTCTTAGATAATTTCTAATTTACCTGTCTTACACTTTTAATTAATTGGCTTCTGCTCTTGCTGTTGTTTGATTGATGTAAATTTTTAAAACTGTATTGTAAACAGTTTTACAATGTAAGCTATATTGTGGGGACTTTGATAGACTAGCGTTCCATCAATCATGTTTTTCAAAAATATAATTAGACAAAACAAAATTGAAAGCATGCCTTAAATTATTGAGTACTTTCAAATTAATTGTGAGATTGCTTGCTGACAAGTTTTGCTCTGTATATGCATATGGAGGTATAATTTTGTTTCTGCTTTTATTTCTTTTGAGCGCTGAGAAGCAATGGATAAATATATACTGAAAACAATCTTTTATGCTACAGCCACATAAAATCTGTAGGCTTTCTCAAGGTTAAAATAGGTGTAACAATTTCTAGAATAATTTGAATCCTTGCCTGAAAGCCTTTTTCCTCTGTACTGTAACATGTCCAATTACATGCTTTTGTTTATAATAAACTTGTACAGATGTGCAAGCGCAATTGAAGACTCTAAGCTCCAATATTATAGATAATTCTCTTTCCACAGATGAGCTTGCACATTTGATGCTCTAGGCAATGTGCTAAAGCAATTCCATTTTTAAAAGTACAGCCTTTGAATCAAACTCAATTCTTAGAGACTTCATGGATACATTTATGTCATTTCCTTAATATCAATACAGAGTGGCTTGTCATTACCACATTCTGGATTTTTCTTCTTCTGAGCTAGTCTATAGTCCAAAATTACTTTGCAGTCAACTTTTTAAGAGATCTGGAACCTCAGAACTGAACATCAGCACACCAGTAAGCCAAGATAACAACAACAACAACAACAACAACAACAATAATAATAATAAATAATAATAAATAATAATAATAGTAATCTTGGAAGGGACCTTGGAGGTCATCTAGTCCAATCCCCGGTCAGGCAGGAAACCCTATACCATTTCAGACAAATGGCTGTCCAGTCTCTTCTTAAAAACTTCCAGTGTTGGAGCATTCACATGTTAAGCACACCCATGCAGTTTAGTCATGGTTAAGCAAACCCTGACATATTCAAATGTGTTATCAGAACAATACTGTTTCTCTTTACAAAAAAACTGGCTATTAAGAACTCATTGTGCTTTCTTAAACAGTCTGGCAGGTAAAAATAAAAGAAGTATTTGTGGAAACATTGTCAATAGGAAATAAGGAATGCCAGATACCAAAGCACAGAAGGAATTAGTCATACCCTCTAAATATATGACTAGGAAATCAATATCTATATATACCTTAGGAAATGTTTAGAGGCATCTTAAAATATCCAATATTAGAACTGGGGGCAGGGGGGCAGGGGGGCAGGGGGAAAATGACTTGCATTTTAATGTGTATGTATCCAATTTTCATTTTCTGCGCCTCTATCTGGGCCAGGATGCAATTTTATGCAAAACCCATACTTTCCCAAATCTTGCTGTGCTGTCTGTAACTCAGAATGTCTGTACAAAATAAGGGGACATTCATTTTAATTAAGATGAATGTTAAAATTGCTTGCAAAAAAGCATGTATTAGCGCAAAGGAAAGCAAAGGAAAGGAAAGGAAGAAAGAAAGAAAGAAAGAAAGAAAGAAAGAAAGAAAGAAAGAAAGAAAGAAAGAAAGAAAGAAAGAAAGAAAGAAAGAAAAGAAAGAATACATTAAAAAATCATGTCAAGGAATTATGTCCACAAACATATACATGTACTTAAAACGAACATACCCACCCTTACTACAACTGATGCAGAAATATGACTCTGTAAAAAATAAAAAAATAAAAAACTAAGCAGAAATTAATTTGATAGTTGAGTCTATCCCTCATTAAAAATTCTTCCTATCCTAACATGTTGAATCTGATAGAGTATTCAACTGTTTTCAATAATATCTGATATAATTTTGGTTTTCTTAGTATCCTACAGTGAATAATGGTGATAAATTTCATAATGTTCAGACAATAAAATTCATGCTGCATCAGTTTTATTTATTATCTATTACAAGAAACCCTTTAAATCTTTCTTATAATCAAACTAAGTAAACTAGGACAATTTTGTTTGAATTGTGGTTTTTTTCAATGCAACATCACATGTTTTTGTTTCAGAACTTGATATCCAAGTTGGATAGGCAGAGAAGATGGACGAACAACTTTGCATTCCAAATTATATACCTAGCTTCACATTTTTATGTATTCAGGTAAATGTATGAAGAAGCCTTTGGTAGTTGAAGTTTTTTTTTTTTTTGCTCTGAATTTCTCACTTTTTGTTTCATTTCCAGGACACCTTTTTTCTGGGTAAGGTCATTTTGATATGAAAAACATTAGATTAGAATAGGCCATGACCTAGTCAGTATGATGATAATATTTTTTTTAAACGGTATCTGCTTCTTGGATACCTCTCTGATTATTTTCATTTCAAGTTCACCCTGATCATTTTGTCAATCCTGATCATAATACATTCCCAGGATTAAATAACCAGGAGTGTGCTGCCATTCACAGTGCTTCTCTGAAAAAACTCTGCCCTGTTTAATTCTTCTCTGTTTGATCTAGAATCAAAGTCTCCCTTGTCCAACTTGAAATCTTTTATCTAAAGTATGTATGTATGTAATTTATATTCTGCCCATATTACTATCACGACACTCATAAGTATCATTCAGAATTTCTTTTTTTTTTTGTCACACTTGGATGTGCCTTGACTCAGCAGTTGCTTTGAGTTAAAGTTCTATATAATAGTGAATTACCTGTCCTTTTTTAACCCATGTTGTTTGGAAGTTTATCAGAAACATCACGTTGTTCACACAGTGAAATTAAGGATTCTTGATGGATTTTAGTTCAAATAATGGTCTTCCTTGACTCCAGCCTCTGTTTTAGCCACCTGGTCCCAATATGTCTATGCTTATACAATTTCTTTTTAAATAAATACTGTTGCCACAATGATGCTTGGAATTCTCTTTAAGTTGCCAACAGTGCTGCTTTATTTTCAGCCTATCATACAGCTCAGAAAAAAACGACACTGGAGATCAATGAATTCTCTGGCAGCAATGTATGAATTTCAGAATCCCATTTCAAAAAATGCTGTTCATCAGATTCACAGAGGATTTGAAAGAGGGAAAAAAATGGCTTCCTGAAAAGCTGATATAAGGATGAACCTCAGCAGAGCTTTAGCTAGAAAGATGATCTTATGGGCCCCACATGGAGGTTTCTTCCACCCAATCTATTCTCCTGGTGATAACATAGATATCACAGCTTGAGCTTCTAAATATCTAAGGTAGATTTATACCAGAAACAGATAGGGCTCAACTATTTTCATTTATTGCTCTCCAATTTATGGGGGGGGGGGGAATCTGTGTTGTCAGGATTAGCATTAGGAATAAGAATCACTGGTTTCTTTTTATCTCCCACATGAGTTCAAGAAACTATTGTTGATCAAGAAGGTTCTACTCATCATTGCCTTGCTTTTCAGATGTTATTTCCCCACAAACATTAGGGAATAGATGACAGAAGTTGATCCCTTGCTTTGCCTTTTCTCTTTGGTAAATATTAAGAAGATCGACATATGAATAACATCTGTGATTGTGGTGAGATCTTTAAAGAACACCACAGAGAATATCTGAGAACAAACATTCTCCCCTGCACCTGGAAATAGGATTGCATTATAGAGTTTCTCCCCACACAAGAAGGAGGAGCACCAACATTTTAACAAGGAAATGCTGAAATAAATACTGAAGTCGAAAGTGGTTATTATGGCTTTTGCCTATATAAATGCTAGGCCTTGCTTCTTTGCCTCCAATCTATATCAGAACTGAAGATGGGAAAAAAAAAACAACCTCAAAGCTTTCCAACTTCATATATTATGGACCAGATATGGAACTTGTCTCAGGATTGTATTTTTTTTTAAATGCTTCTAACAACATATTTAAATTAGCATACATTGCCCACCTCTTAACACATATGCTATGTATTGAGCACATACATCTTCCTTTATTTATTTATTTTTTATTATGAGGCCAACCCTCTCCCCACCAACTCATTTGATTTTGACAAGGATATAAAGTTAGACCGCAACTGAATACAGATGAATACTGTTATACAACTTGTGTAAGCAACTTGTGTAACCTAACCATTCAGGAGTCCCAGTCTCATGAAAGATAGTTATTATATTCAACTGAGAACATTTATATGTGCATGTCAAACTATCTTTGTCACTGCTAGCTAGTTGGGGTTGCAACTGGCTGGATAGGAGTGGCTGTGTTCACTCAATTGTTAGATTTATATATATGTATATATTTTACAAATTTTATTGATTTTCTAATATTACATTCACATATTTGAAAAGCAACGTGGCGGTTGGGTAGTAGTAATTCGATTACATACAAATATCATTAGTATAGATTTCAAATTGCTACCATAAACATTTCCTCTCTTTTTCCCTTCATATATACTGTCTATTTGTAGATTTAAAACAAGTTTTATTCTATCAATCACATAAAAAATAACTTTCTTACATATATCGATAGTTTTTAGTTTATATATATTCTAGTTGTTTTAGCATACAATCTTTTAGACAATCAATGACCTAATACATTTTTCCAGTTTTAATTTCCACTAATATTTAAATTTAACGTTTAATATTTATCATTCCCAAGATTTTTAATATACCTCCAATTCCTCTATCACCATTCCTCACAAGATCTAATGTTCAAAATACACATCATATCTGTTTATCTTCTCACCCTCTATATCAGGGGTGTCAAACTCAATTTCATTGAGGGCCGCATCAGCATTGCGGTTTGCCCTCAGGGGGCCGGGTAGGTGCGGCCAGGGTGGGTGCGGCCTACTGGGTGGGCATGGATGGAGTGGGTGTGGCCTACTGGGTGGGCGTGGCCAGCTCTACATTGTTCGCGTCAAGGGTGCCTGTTGGGGCCTGGGCAGGAGTGGGACAGATCTGAGGGTCTCTGGCAGAAGGGGATGGGACCAGGGCAAGTGCCAAGGCATGGTCCACTGGAGGAGCCTCACTGTTCCTCTCAGGCCATGTGGGAGGGCTGGATGGTGGTGCGGGCTGCCCGGAGCCCTGGGCAGCAGAGGTCAAATGCCCAGCCTGGCCCTCGAGCACCTGCGGCACCAAGCCCAGCCCCACTTCCCCAAGGGGGCGCCCAGCTGCACTTACCTCCTCCTCAAGGCTGCTGTTGCTGTGCTTGCTCTCCTTAGCCAGGTTGCTCATAATGGGTACGAGGGCAAAGTCAGAGGGAGGCTCATTCCCCCTCCATGGGAGGAGACCCGGTTTTATATCCAAAGCTTCCTTAGCAATAGGATGGGAGACCCCCAGGATAGGCCAGGAGAGGGGGCAAGGGGATGGTGAAAGGGCAGCAGGGCAGGACTAAGATAGGATTTCTCTCAGACCCTCCCTCTCCCTGTTTCCTTCTTTCCTTCCTTCTTTCCTAAGTACAGAGTGGTGGGGAAATATTTGAGATGAGGGAGGGAGAAAAACAGGCAAGAAACGCAGCTGGGGAGGTGTCACCCTTCGTGAGGAATGAAGAAATGAACCATCGCCTGGAAGTGGCCAGCACATGGCCCTCACCTACTTCACATATCTGGCTTGGTGGGCTATGGGGGAGGGGTTGCCATGAGCAGCGTGAGAGTCAACATTACCTGCGTAATGCCGCCCAGCCCCCAGCCTGCCCGGTTTCGGCAGGCAGCAAGGTGCTCTCCTCACAGTGCTGAGAGGCTGCACTGGGTGGTGCGAATCTGATGAGAAGTGCAATGCTGCCTAGCCCCCAGCCTGCCCAGTTTCAGCAGGCAGCAAGGTGCAAAGCTGGCGAGCTTCGCACCGCCCGGCTCAACCTGTCGGCGCTGTGAGGAGAGCGCCCTGCTGCCTGCCGAAACCGGGCAGAATGGGGGCTGGGTAGCATCGCGCTTCTTTTTGGATTTGCACCGCCTGGCTCAGCCTCTCGGCGCTATGAGGACAGCGCCCCGCTACCTGCCGAAACCCCTCCCCCAGAGCCCATCAAGCCGGATATGTGAAGTAGGCAAGGGCCATTTGCTGGCCACTTCCAGGCGATGGTGCATTTCTTCATTCCTCACAAAGGTGACAGCTCCCCAGCATGCACCCAGGGGGTGGGGCCGACATGACAGGGGCTGGTTCCTCGTTTCCAGATGCCTTGTGGAGCTAAGACTGAATGCGTTTCAGCATAAATGGCCACCATAAAATTGTACATTGGCTCCCGGCCAGCCTGGGCCAGGGCCAAGGCAACGGGGGCCGTTCCCTCACTGTTTCCAGGATGGCTTCGCGGGGCACATGAAACCACTTTGCGGGCCGCATCCTGTCCCCGGGCCTTGTGTTTGACATGTCTGCTCTATATCAACAAATTTATAATACAATATAATATCCTTCCTTTCTGCTAATTTTCAATTTTTTTAAGTAGTAATCATAATTTCTTTTTATTTCAATATTTAATGCTTCCTCTCTTCCTCTTTGTGTCTGCTATCTCATGCTTAAACTAATATTTTTTGTTACTGACGTTCCATATAGGCCTGTTTATTACTTTCATCAATAAGTTTTTAGCTTATCTGCATCCTATTCATCTTTACATAACCTTTATACCCAAATCAAAATTCAAATTTAGCTATTAGTATTTATACTGCTAAGTTTTAATGACCAAAAACTTTTCTTATGTTCAACATGCACATCTTATCTATTTATTCTGTTTTAAATTTCGATAAGATGGTCTAAATTCCATTCTTCTTCAGTCTTATTCTAGCTTTTTTTCTTTGCCAAATCATCTTCCATGTTCTTGTTTTTGGGTCATCAAGCCAATCTTCTTGTAATGTCATATATATTATTTGGTGTTGGCGAATCCATCCGGTCACCATTTTTTTGAGAGGACTTGTAGATCTGGTGGGTCATCTCTTTATTCTTCCGTATCGACGTAGTTGTTCTGAGTTGTTTATCTTCTCATCCAACTGTTCTTTTTCTGGATCCTCCAGTTCCTTCTGATTTATATAGGAAACCTTTTCCTTTTTCCAAGTTGTCGGTGTCTTTTCTGGATTTTCAAATGTCAATATTTGTTGAGTAGTTGATTCTTCTGTCACGGTATTTGAATGTTTCATTATTTTATTGTATTTTGTATAGATGATTCTTTAGTTGTGGTCAAAATTTGGGCTTTCATATCTGGGCTGTCTTTTTGTTCCTTCCCATAGCTTCTTAATTTTTCATTGGCTGTGGTGAGAGTTTGCATTATTATTTTCAACATAGAGAGAATTTGTTGATCTTTATCCATAAGGAGATTTTGTTCCTGATCCTCTTCCATATTGGTATTTTAGACTAAAGGCTTTACAATTAGGAAACCCAAAAGAAAGGAAAAGTTGTTTTTTTCCTGGGTAAGGAACACAAAGCCTTTCACAGCTGTTATTTCAAAATTTTCAAGGTTATGTGTCTTATCTATTTCTCTGGGCTGTCAGCCAAGCCCCTGAAAAATAACAGCTTAAAATACCAATTTTGACCACATGGTGTCGCCTCTACCTTTTAAAGTCTCCCTTTGAATCCCAGAGTTATTTTAATCTTTTCAGCTTTTCTTCTTATTTATAAGGGAAAAAACCCCAGCTTTTCAACAGAAATAGATAATGAAAAATAAAAAGTAAAAGGTCTTTCAGTCCATAAGCTTCAGGAAATAAAGTTCCAATTGGGATCCAATTATTTTTTCAACATTTTCAGAAAAAAGCTCCCCTGTATATTCAATCGCCGCTGTTTCTGGAGGGAGGGCTAAAATCCCCCTTCCTTCACCACAGGGGGGAAAGTACTTTACCAGCTTATGCAGGTAATTAAGTAATTAGGATGTAAGAGAGGCAGACCTCACCCAGTCCTGTTCACGCTGCTTTGAAGTTACCAGATGGTAATGTGACTTTGGCTGTTAGCAGCCTAGGGACGAGCCATATTTCTATGGCCGGTCCTTTTGTCCGCCTGTTTGGAGGGATTGCCAGCTCTAGTGGGAGAGTTGCTGCTCTCCCGCGATCCAGCAGACGCCCCTCCTTGCTGATCGCCTCTTCGGGGTGACTTTCGGCCCTTTTCAGGGCCCCCCAGCAATGCGAAACTGGATGGGGGAGAGAGAGCAAGTCTCCCAGCCGTCCATGGCGACCGTATGATGAACCGGAAGCCCTCAATTGTTAGATTTTTAATACAGTGGAAGAGGACTCCAAGGATTTTCAGAACAGTTGAAAAGACCACCATACTACATCTGTTTAAAAACAAAAACAAAAAACCTGTCACCTCGCTTTGGGAGATTAGGATGGATACAGAGACCTATGCTATGGACTATGCTATGGACTAAGTCAGTTTGGATTGAGTTTGCATATCATAAATAAGTTGACAAATTGTACCTACACTTAATAAAATCAGCATGTTGGTTAGGTAAAATGAAATCTCTTTGTATACAGTAAGTTGATTAATAAAAGTCAAATATAGGAAACTTCATGAAACTGAGGAATATGCATATGTCTAAGCAAGGAAGGAACCTGAGCATATGCATTTAAGCTAGTGTATTTATTATGGCAGAATAGTTATTTTCATGGCAAAAACTTGGAATGGCAAAGTGAATGTTTTTTGCTCAAGTGCATGCATTATGTTATGTCTTTTGCTGTACTAATTCATGATCTAAAGACATTTACTGTCATCACAAACAAATTATTTCAGAAGCATTGCCCACTTATCCTAAGTTTCAAAAAAAGATATGCAATACTTTCTGGGCCATGGCTGAATTTGGCCTTTGAGTGCTGAGCATTAAGAACTAGGCAGGATCAAACCAAAATAACAATAACATCATTGGCATTGACAAATTCACCATCTGTCAATTGCAAAAGGCAGCTTTACTTAGAACAGCTTACATCCTGTGACGATACTTCTAACATCATCAAACATCAACATCTGCCTATTCCAGGGCCTTGGGAAGAACTTGATAGATGGATAAAAATGCCAAATCCAGCCTGAACATCTGTCGGATTATGCACCAAACCATGATAATAACCAGAGCTATTTATAATTACAGTCAGTGTGATTATTCCCCATCTATTTCATAATTTTATCCTTTGAATAAATTATCCAGGTATAGCCACAGTTTGGGACTTGAGATGAAAACAAAAGACATTTTATATAAGCCTCTTTTGGTACAATTTTTGGATATCCTCATTGCCTGTTTTGGTTTCCCCTACTGAATAAAGAATGGATGATAGCAAGCTTCTCACTTTACTATGTCCAGTGTATGGTATGAAAGGAGCTTCTATGTGCACAGAGATGAATGGGCTTAGGAATTTTGTTCACACTGACTGCACCAGAGTTCTGCACATTATTTGCGGTGCTGGGATAGATCATGAGTTAAATCTTACTCCTAATCAAAGACTAGGGTGTGTGTGTATGTGTCTGGGGAGAAATATATAATAAAACTGTTGTCTGATTGCCATCTACACATGGTGATGAAGACACTTCATCTTCTTTTCTACTTTTCAAGTCAAGCATTCCAACATTTGACCAAAGCTTTGGTCTTCCCAGCATTTACACCACATTTTTGAAATATTGCAGAGAACCCATATGAAAATTATTAAAGTTTGCTTGCAATGGAATTCCTTGGAATATGATAGCAGGAGCTTAATGGGCAAATCTGTAATTACCATATTCACTTCTCATGCAACAACACAGAAATCAAGTTTTCAGTTATTAACACAATAACAATAAATAAAACTTCTCTGGGGAACAGAAGGGGCTTGATTATACCTTAGCAAAATAATTGGATGGGGTTTGGACTTTGGGGAAGGGCAGAGAGAGAAACCTTAATACATTGCAGATCTTTTTTTCTATATTGCTTTGATTCATTCATCAAAATGTTTTTAATCTTAGCATGTTGTAAAGTTTCGGAGTTGCATAAATTAAGATTCCCCTGGCTTCAGCAGCAATGTCATTGGAAAAAAAACTTTTGGTTGTTCTGAAAATATACAAAGTCTAAACCACAGACAGAATTTGCTGAACACTGTAAACATTCTCACAGTGTGGGTATAAATATCTCCTCTTTGATTCATTGCATACCAGATTTTCTAGTGAAGAGGTAGAATAGGAGATAAAGAACCAAGGAGCATTAACATTTTGCAAAGAAGCTGACAATCAGGAGAAGCCAGGGAAAAGAGAGAATTTCAAAATCAGTGTCTTTCTTTTCAGGGCAAACTCAACGTTTATATTTGTGAAAACAATAACATAAAATAATATAATATTTTCTCTATCCAATATTTTTATGCAAAAGAGCCCACAGAGGTTTTGAAAATAAAAATATCTTCCCCTAAATTTGCTCAGAAATATATGGAAACCTTCTCAAGCAATAAAAGAGACTTGTCAAGAAAAGAAAAGATGTCAAACTTTAATGTCAGCCATTATTGTGTGAAGAAAAAAAAAACAACCTACAACTTTCCTGCAGATGCTCTTAATTCTGACCTACAATTATTTTAATTCTAATCTGGGACTTTCCAGGAGCATCTGAAGTACTTTGAATGGAGGAGAAAAATCGCAAAGCATTTATCGGCAGTTTAGGATCTGAAGTGTTTTATTAGGATTTATTTATTTTTTTAAAAAAAAAATATAAAACAATTTATAGCAGGATGGGAAGATTCAGAGTCTAGCCGCTGTATGACTTGGGACTCATCACTTTCTTTCAGCCTGTCTTACAGGGTTATTGTAGAGAAAAACTAAAGGAAGAAACGTGTATTATGTATGTTGCCTTGAGCATCCAGAGGAAAGGAAGTAGGCCTTCTTTTGCTTCCATGCCGGCAAAATGGGGCACAGCTTGCTCCAAAGAGAAATAAGGTCTCACTTGGTTTCACGTTTCATACGCAAGACTTGAGTATATAATATGAAAGAGCTCCTTCATTCTCCCACAGATCAATGGGTATAGCTGGCAGGATGGAAGACCACTTGCCCTAAATGCATGGAAGCAGTTGCTGTGGGTAGTAGATTTGGGGTATAGCATATATGGGCTGGTCCCAATTTGCCCCACTGCTTGGGTCCAGCCGTGTTCATATTTAATTTCATAGCAGGTGTGAACACAGCAGATTTCCTCTGCTCAGTCTGGGTTTTTTTCTTTTTTAATAATAATCTGGAGGAGCTTCATTATTAACTGTCTCCTATGCCCCAGAGTAGCTCATCCAAAACAGGACTGTTAAAAGAAGATTTCAGAGTTTCATATTATAGGTAACTTGGATCATGATTTATTTTCTTTCTCAGGTGTGTTAGTGTAGCATCCTTCAGTGGCTGGTATACAGGACACATTACATTAACTTCTTGCTGAAGTTTTTTTTTTTTTTTTAGTTTAGTCCTCCTGTCCTCTTTTGAATAGGTAAAAGATTTTGCTATCATTACATCCCTATGCCAGGAAAAGAGCACTTGTTAAATTTCTGCTTTGTGAGCAGTGATTATAGCCACAAGGGCCCTTGTATGGGGCCTTGAGAGGGGAGGGAAGAAACTGTCAGTCTTGCTCTCTGTTGATCTTGTAATTAGAAAAAGCTACAGGAAACCAGTTTTTTTTTTGTTTAGCTCTGTTCTTTCATGCTAACAATCATTCTCAGTTGGCTTTGAATTTAAGGGAGGCAAGTCAGCACAAATCGAACACTTATTGGAGCAAAAAGCTATCAATAAATAAGGATTTCACAAAACAGACCTGCACTATGATGAGCACTGAGAGAACATTATAAATATAATTTAACACGTTTCGGTACCTAATAGATCTTACCATTATATGTTTCAGTGAATTTTGTCCATGCATGGCCTAGAAATGAAGACATGTGGAGAAAATTAGATTATACCATAAGAAGATCTCCTTTATAGTCTCTTCTTGCAGAATACACTCTGCTTACAACTTTCTTCCAAGTAGGTTGTGCAGAAATAGAAGGGAGCCTCCTCCTTTGTGGACAATCACATTGTGAAGCTTGTGTCTACATCAAATGTCATATAAGTTGATCAACTTTATCTTCTCATTGGTCTTGGACCCGATGAATCGTCCCAGATTCTTCTCTCTGCTTTTTTCTTGCAACTCTGGTTTAACTATTTCTTTTTTCTTAAGGAGGCTTACTATGAAGAACCAGAGAAAATAAAGCCATTCCTTTTTTATTGCTCATGGGAATATTCAAAGCTGCTCTAACAAAGTTTTCCACCAAGCATCCAAAATATTCCCATGTCTTCTGCAGCCAAATTAGAAAAACACAAGAAAATCAGAGTAAAGATTATAATGTGCGCTTTCATTCAGATGGCATTGCTGAAGTATGCTGGAGTAATTATTTCAGACTTACTGGGACAGTGATGATGGGGGAATCAGTCCAAAGCCTAAACAAAGGATTGTTTTCTCCTTAGAAATGCATTTGCAGCAGGCATTTGGGTTGCAATTGAAATGAGGATACTTGGTTTTACATGGGATGGTGCAAACAGAAGAGAACTTTTTGCACTAGCATCAAATCAGGCCTGTGTTTCCTGCCCTGGATAATCCAAACTATTAAGCTACCTACAGCCCAGTTCTGACATTTTGACAGCTGCTCTCCCTGTGGTCATGTGACTGCATTTTGCACACTTAGCAACCAGCCCACATTTGCGCCATTAGCCATGTTCTGCAGTCACGTGACCATGATTTACAATGTTTGAATAAAAAACCTTCCAGTTTTCACCAAAAACGCCCCATATAATAATAATAATAATAATAATAATAATAATAATAATAATAATAATAATAATAATAATAATAATAATAATAATAATAATAATAATAATAATAATAATAATAATAATAATAAAAAGTTGGAAGGGACCTTGGAGGTCATCTAGTCCAACCCCCTGCTCAGGCAGGAAAACCTATACCATTTCAGACAAATGGCTGTCCAGTCTCTTCTTAAAAACTTCCAGTGTTGGAGCATTCACCGCTTCTGGAGGCAGGTTGTTCCACTGATTAATTGTTCTAACAGTCAGAAAATTTCTCCTTAGTTCTAGGTAGCTTCTCTCTTTGGTTAATTTCCATCCGTTGCTTCTTGTCCTGCCTTCAGGTGCTTTGGAGAATAGCTTGACTCCCTCTTCTCTGTGGCAGCCCCTGAGATATTGGAACACTGCTATCATGTCCCCCCTCGTCCTTCTCTTCATTAAACTAGACATACCCAATTCCAGCAACCTTTCCTTATATGCTTTAGCCTCCAGTCCCATAATCATCTTTGTTGCTCTTCTCTGCACTCTTTCTAGAGTCTCAACGTCTTTTTTACATCGTGGTGACCAAAACTGGATGCAGTATTCCAAGTGTGGCCTTACCAAGGCATTGTAAAGTGGTATTAACACTTCCCGTGATCTTGATTCTATCCCTCTGTTAATGCAGCCTAGCACTATGAATGAGTTCACTTAATGATTTTGGTGATTGCTGAACAACCATGGTGATTTGCTTAACGATTGCCAGAAAAATGTTGTAAAATGGGGGTCAGTCGTCTAATTATGGGTCACAACCATCACAGCTTACAACCATAATGGGCAGGCTCAGTTAAGATCATAAGCCAAGGACTGTAGAGGAAAGGTGTTTTGTGCCATTTATGAGTTTTCCGTACTTATATTAGAAATAGTATGCTTAACTAGGGAGGCTTTTGGTCTAATCTAGCAAGGTTCTTCTTCTATCATGAAATCAGTGAGAGCAAAGAACAAGAGGCATAAGCACTAAGTAGGAGCTTTGCTAATGGAATGAAAAATGGAGATTATAAGCAGATACCATTACAAAAAGTTTTCTTTGATCTTGAAGTGTCATATAAGTATGTATGTACGTATGTGTGCTAAATTAGCCCATATCTTGGTAACATGAACTAAATGTTTATAGAATAACATCCTAAAACTATTAGTATCCCTCCAAAAACTCAGTGTGATTTAGGAATTTAAAAAAAAGCACAGCAGTTAAGACCGACCTGCTCACTATTTTAAGGGATCTATTTTGTGACTGACCTACTTTTCAGCGATTCAAATCAAAATATTTTACTGACCTCGGAAGGATGGAAGGCTGAGTCAGCCTTGAGCCGTTGAGAATTGAACTCCTGGCAGTGACCTGAATTAGCCTGCAGTGCTGCATTCTAACCACTGTGCTACCACGTCTCCTAATGCAGGGGTCTCCAACCTTAGCAACTTGAGGACTTGTGGACTTCAACTCCTAGAATTCCTCAGCCAGCCATACTGGCTGAGGAATTCTGGGAGTTGAAGTCCAGAAGTTGTAAAGTTGCAAAGGTTGGAGACTCCTGTCCTAATGCATTCTGGATGGTTGCAATTTCTGGATCGTCTTCAAGGATAGCCCCATATAGTGTGCAGAAGGCGATAGGTGATAGTGAGCAAAGAAAAATGATAAGCACCTAGATTGTGAGATTTCTTGATCAGTTTGGCAAACCTTTTCTCTTCATTCATTTGGACTGTTCCAAACGATTGCTTAAACTATTTAGGGAAGATGAACTCGTATGTGTTACCTTTAGGCCCCCTTCATCTTAAACCCTATGTTACTGTGTTGGCTACATTGTCTGAGACAAAGTATAAGCAACAGTCTAAGCATTCTCTTGACCTTCTTGTCAGGTCCCATGATTCCTTGAGTTCTTTTCTACAGTGAAGTTTAATTATTTTTGTCTCTGCTTGCTGACCTTTACCCTCCACATAAATTGAATCAGAAATCTAAATATTTTCCTCTTTGACTATAGGCTTGGCAGAGATCTTTGTAGAGTAGAACAGCATCAAGGTAAGCTTTCATTAATTTTAAGGGGAGTCGGGGAGAGTTCTAAAAATGTTCCCACTCAGCTAAACAGTCACAGGACATCTGTAGCAAAGAAAGGCACATTGTTCCAGTTGACAAAAGTGGGCTATCTCTTTTCATAAACCTACATTCTCAAGACAACTTTTAATCCTATTTCTTTGTAACTACATAACATGGAAACATTTTTATTCTCCCACACTTTCATTTTAGTAGACAAAGAAAAATTAGTTTTTGGTGCGGTTGGGAGATACACAAATGGCAGGGGCGTTAGGAAGGATAGGGTTGGTAAGGATGAGAGGGAGTGAATCCGGGGGTGAGTCAGCAGGCAGCCCGGCTGACCAAAGGCAGCGGCTGTGCGGGTGCACACCCTTGCGTAAAGGGAAACTAGAAGAAATAGGGCCAGCAGGGACAGATGGTGGAAAGTTAGACAAACGGATGGACCAATACCAACAGGAGGGGGCGGGAATGAGAAGGCATCGAGGATGCCGGACCTAGCCGTACGACCCAAAACGTGTATGGGGGTAGGGGTGGAAGGCGCATCAAGAGCAGTGGCACCAGGAAGGATAAGATCAGTAAGGAAGGGAGAGGGTGGAACTGAGGGCGAGGCAGCAGGTGCTCAGCTGAGCTTAGGCAGATGAGGCAGAAGGACAGGATGCGGCTGTGCGTGCGCACACCCAGGCATGTAGAAAGATTGGAAGAAATAAGACCCAGGGGGATAGATAATGGAAGGCAGGTACAGCGGATGGTTCAAAGGGATAAGAAGGAGGGGGGAGGGTGAGGCAGTTGGCAAACGCACCAATGGTAGCAATATTAGGAAGGATAGGATCTGCAAGGATGAGAGGGGGTGAATTCAGGAGTGAGCCGGCAGATAGCCCAGCTGATCGTAGGCAGACGAGGCAGAGGGACGGGATACGGCTGTGCGCACGCACATCCAAGCGTGTAAGGAAATCGGAGGAAATAGCACTAATAGGGATAGACAGTGGAAGACAGGAACAACAGGCAGACAAACGGGATGGAAAGGAGGGGAGCAGCAATGGAAAGGCATCTAAGACACCGGATCTGGATGTAAGGCCCAGAACGAGTATGGGGGAGCGGCTGGAAAGCATACCAATGGCAGCAGCACCAGGAAGGAGGGGATTGACAAGGATGGGAGGGAGGAAGATTGGAGAACTGGAGTGCAAAAAAGAGGAGGCGGGACAATTAAGGCAATTACGGTCAGCCAGGACGGATGGCCCTATCACACGGTCGATGAGTAAGAAATTAAGCTAGCAAGGTTTATAAAAAAGTAATCTCCACCCCAAAACTTCACTCTGAGGATGCTGGCAGGGGACCAGTGAAAGCTAAGTTGTTTTAATATTGTAAATAGTTGTTTTTATTGTTTTAAACTTTTTAACAATAAACAGCTGGTTTATATTTCTCCCGGAGATCGAGGACTGTGTCATTGAACACACATATATATATATACATACATACATACATACATACATATATATACATACACACACACACATACACACTATATATTTACAGATACGTGAGGTGCAGCTTATCAGAAATTCTCTTGCGCAAATCCTATCAATATGCATGGGGGATGCACGAACTCTATTCAATCACAAATGGGACTGGTGTACCTGAAATATTAATTCCTGGAATATTCCCATAAAGAGAAATGTGTGGGCTTGTCTGATTTACCATTTTTTTTTGACACTGGATTAAGATCTCTTTTTGGTTTGGCATTTAAATTTACATTGTCTCTCAGCAGTACTTGTAATTGCAATTTAAAGTTTTTACTGCCTTTTGTTGTTAAATTGTTGCCTTATTTTGATTGTGAATAGAATTTGATTTGATTTTGATTTGAAATTATATATGACTCATATGCTTCCATGGAGTATCATAATAAAAAATGATACACAAACGTTGTAGGTAAACTAAATAGGGTATTATTTTATAGGACTCAAGAGAAAAAGGATATGAAGGTTATTACCCTTGGAACTAGCCAAATCTGAATTCTTTTTCTAATCATAGCTTTTGAAGACTATGTTGATATAACTAATGATATGTTTCTTTGCTATAATGTTGCCTCCAACATTTGTACCAATGTTGAAAATAAAAGAAAGGAGTTAAGTTTTTTACCATGTAAAAAACCTAGTTCATTTTAGTTGATAATATATACCTTGATCTGGGAACAGGATGTTGCCTAGATAAGTAACTGCAAAATGAGCACATAAATAGATCAAAATGTATACCAATCAGATATCTGTTAAATAATATTAATAAAAACGTGTCAATAAAATTAAGAAAATCAATTTTAAATTAATTAAAATTAAGAAAAGAAGTGAACAAACTATTTTAAGTATAATTTTTCTCCAAACAATAGCTGAAAAAAAGTCTATATCGGTAAATAGCTATAAAAATTCTAGTTCTAGTCCTCAGCAAGAAAGGAAAGGTTTAGCTATTACAACTTACTTCATAGTCACTTTATTAAGCATTACAATTGAAACAATATAAATTAATACAAACTTAAACAAGAAAAAACTAAAAAGAAAAAAATAGAAAGTGCAATAGAGAAGAAAACAGAAAGAAACATAGAAAAGAAAGGAAAAAATAAGAATAGAGTAATAAAAGAAACATATAACTCACATAAACATAAACAATTTTGCTAACTTATCATTTTTTCTTAAAATACAACAGATCATTTCTCCTTTACGTACCTGTTATTATAAACAATTTCTTAAAGCCTTATTATTTAGTCCTGATCACCAAACGTTCGTTGAGGGTTACCAGAAATAGCAATATATCTATTTTAATCATTATTCAGATCACTCTTTAGGTTTGTTATTTGTATATTCTTTTTAATTATTAAGGAAGCAGCCAGTTTCGTTTGTATATCCATTATAACATCTTTTTCCATATCACTCTTGTAGCCTGTCATTTTAAAATCCACTTTCAGATCAGTCCCAGGATCCATGTTGGTAGAACTTGTTCTTCTTCCATAACATCATTTAAATTCTCTTTAAATGAGTCTATCTATAATGATAAACATTATTTTAATTAACTTCTGAGTCCATTGTTCATAAATATCCTTCAATACATCCAATATTAAAGGATTTTATTCCATTCAATCTATAATCTATCTATCCATAAATATATATAAATATACAAATCAAATTAAAATATTCGTCTCCTTTAATTGTAATCTTCAGTTCCTTCGGATTCCCTCTAGTGTCAAATCTTCAAAATCCCATCCTATCATGCATTTTTAAAATATACTTCAAAACCAAAACATTTTCTCCTGGGAAGGAGTCTTATAATTAATTCCAAAAGCTTCTTTCAAATTTATCTAGACTCTTGATGTGTTTATAACTTTCAAAAAATAAATTTCTAATAATACTTTTGCTGTTCATTCAAAAAGAAAAAAAAACAAGTCCTTAAACTTGTATTTATTTATTTTTATTAAGGATTGAAGGAAACTCACCTGGTCCTATAAAATTTGTTAACCCAAAGGTTTCTAATAATGGAAAAGCAGTTAACAAGAAATTTCCAAAAGTGATTAGAAAAGGAAGTATGTGAACCCAGTGTTTATAAAAGCACCAAATATGTTTGTCTTGTAGTCTTCTTGTAAGAAGCAATTGTCTGGAACACTTGTGGGCGATCTCAAGTCCTCTCCTCATCTGGAGAGAATTATGAATAGCTAGTCTACTTGCTAGCTCTTCATTCCATCTTTAATTTGCCATTTCTTCCCCAGAAGTCCTTATGTTACCACCAGTTTCAGATTGTTAACTTTAATTAGAAAGAAGGGCTTTATAAATAATTGTACAATCACATTAAATTAGAACATCAGAACTGGTCTATACTTGGCAGAAGAAAAATAACAGCACTTACGTTTTTTGTAACTTATCAACATATAAATATCCCCTTAAAGAGTTGTACAGGCATTATGGAAAATTGTACAATGTTCACCCTTTTTCACACCAACTTCAGTTAGAACACCCATTTTTAAATTCTATAATGCCCAGGATTTCCTTTTTAACATTCTACTTAACTATTAATTGGTGTATCTTATGTGCATTGTATTTGACATTTAAATCACACATGAATCATACTGTACACTGCCAGAAATGCCATATAATAAAGGGCCGCTTGGCTATTTTAAAATAACAAATTAGACAGGAAAAAATAATGGGTATTAGATGATCTTATAATATTGTTCTTGGAGCCAGACTATAATTTAAGATTTTTTTAATTAAAATATAGCTCCCATTTCTGTATAAAAGTATATCTTATTTTCTTAAACTACTTCAAGATTAGATTACAAGGACTAAATATAGCTAACCACAGATGTACTTAATCCTTGTAACCTTGATAGTCTTAATATGTTTCATCCTCGTAGCAACAGGAACATAACAATGAATAATAAAAATAAAATAAATAGAATAAAAATAAAAATAGAGCTATTAGAGTGGATGGATATATAAAATACCATCTAAAATGTATGGATATATAAAATGGCATCTAAAAGACCTAGATGAACAAATCCAATAAATAAGAGTAGCAATGAATATCAAGAAAATTATCTTGGAAAAAATATCAACATTTCTACACCAATAAAAAGTATGTGAGTTCAAACTAGTGACTTACAGTAAAAGAATACTGCCAAGTATCTTGGCAGGAGAGAATTTTAGCAGAGGTTCCATGGCAACGTGAACAGAAGACCCACATGAAGTCTGGTTAGCATGACAATCAATCCTTAAAATTCTATGGAGATGCAATAGATTGATCCTACATCCCATGATCTTTCTAAGAAGTGCTGTCTAAGAGAGAGCATTCTAATGCTTTAAATTATCTGATTTAACCATTTTCACTAACATTTTTAAATACAACATAGCTAATCATAGGAAAAAAATATACTGGAGTAGAAGTCAGTGTCCTCAAAGTGAACAGTTATATGAGGATGATTTTACTGTAGCTGAAAAAAATAATGATATTGTGCCATTTATTATCCATGTTTTAATGTGTTTTTCTACATTGCTTTTCTAATCTGGATATAACAAATATTCTGCCTGATTCATAAAACGAAGGAAGCAAAGACTAATTTTTTTCATTGATAATGGCAACCAAACCTTTGTTCTATGTTTTACATGTCTGTGGTCTATCCTTGCAGAGGACAGTGAATTGCCTCAACATTTCCTAGAGTGACAGAGATAAAGCAACAAATAAGTTCATCATTAAAGGAAGTGATGTCTAGGCAATGTATGAAGAAACATGAAGAAAACCAGTACATGTTGCAGGAATCTTTTTATTTTCTTTCTGTTTGGGACGATGAATCAGTGGTAGAAAAATAACAACACCAGGATGTGTAAAAAGGACATGGTCCACCTGAAATGGGATTAAACAACCTCAACTGGCAGCGTCAATTTGAAAGAAGTGGCTTCCAAACATGTGTTTGCATGTAAGAAATATGGGTCACATATGAGTTAGATGGCTATGCAAATTGAATAAATAAATATATAAACAATACATTTTTTTCAGGTGAAGATTTTTTAGCTATCTAAGGAAAAACTTCAGATATTTAACTTATAATAATAATAATAATAATAAAGTTGGAAGGGACCTTGGAGGTCATCGAGTCCAACCCCCTGCTCAGGCAGGAAACCCTATACCATTTCAGACAAATGGCTGTCCAGTCTCTTCTTAAAAACTTCCAGTGTTGGAGCATTCACCGCTTCTGGAGGCAGGTTGTTCCACTGGTTAATTGTTCTAACTGTCAGGAAGTTTCTCCTCAGTTCCAGGTTGCTTCTCTCTTTGACTAGTTTCCATCCATTACTTCTTGTCCTGCCCTCAGGCGCCTTGGAGAATAGCTTGACTCCCTCTTCTTTGTGGCAACCCCTGAGATATTGGAATACTGCTATCATGTCACCCCTAGTCCTTCTTTTCATTAAACTAGACATACCCAATTCCAGCAAACGTTCTTGATATGCTTTAGCCTCCAGTCCCCTAATCATCTTTGTTGCCCTTCTCTGCACTCTTTCTAGAGTCTCAACATCTTTTTTACATCGTGGTGACCAAAACTGGATGCAGTATTCTAAGTGTGGCCTTACCAAGGCATTGTAAAGTGGTATTAATACTTCACGTGATCTTGATTCTATCCCTCTGTTAATGCAGCCCAGCACTGTGTTGGCTTTTTTGGCAGCTGCAGCACACTGCTGGCTCATATTTAAGTGATTGTCCACTAGGACTCCGAGATCCCTCTCACAGTTACTACTATTGAGCAAGGTACCCCTATACTATACCTGTACATTTGGTTTTTCTTGCCTAAATGTAGAACCTTACTTTTTTCACCATTGAATTTCATTTTGTTAGATAGCGCCCAATTCAAGTCTGTCCAGGTCCTCCTGTATCTTAAGCCTGTCTTCTGGAGTGTTGGCTATTCCTGCCAGCTTGGTGTCATCCGCAAATTTGATGAGTTTCCCCATCTATCCCCTCGTCCAAATCGTTGAAGAGCACTGGCCCCAGAACAGAGCCCTGGGGCACCCCACTGCACACTGTAGATTCCATTGAGGACCACACGCTGAGTACGGCCGGTCAGCCAGCTACGAATCCATCTGGTGGTGATGCTGTCTAACCCACATTTTTGTGCTTTTGTGCTTTTGTGCTTAACCCACTTGTGCTTTTACATATCTGTTTATGATAAAGAGGGGCTGTTAAGATAAATCTGACCAGCCCATCACTGAACTGTTATTAGATATTAAATGTTATATATTAAATGACTAGAGATAGCATGACTTGAAAAATTTGAATAGAAAGAACTCATATGCAAAGCCTTAAAGGTTCTAGAAATTGTCTGAACATTTCATTTAAGTTACAGCCAAAGGGACATAAGCAGTCAAAACAAAGACAAGACAAAACAAAAATATTGGCAATTGTAATCAATAGAGGTCTACAAGGTGGAGGTGAGCAATGTCACATTGTTAAGACTCTTAATCATAATTCATGTAATTTTAATAATTACATGAATTATTTAATTTGTGGTAGTTGTGGATGTGACTGATAGAAATTATATAATTCACATCATTTGTGTGATGAGGTCATGGTGCACATGTGGATTGTGTCTTGTATTCAACACTAATATTCCAATAATATAATAGCAATTATTTTTGAAATAAAAAAGTTTATTCATTTTTTGTAGATAAGAGATGGGCATCTCACAGGCACTTGTAGTTCTAATGCCTACACACACATTTTTCTATAGCAGAAAGAGACCTAATGAAAAAGCACACGCCACTGAATTTCAATGATAGGTTATTTTAATGCCATACAATGCTATAGTACATAAACCACAATAGCTCGTACAAAATGAGAAGCCAAAAACAAAACAAAAGGTACCGTGGCTTAACAAATTGGTGACCAAGGCCTTTTTTGTATGATTATGTGCATGTGTTTTTTCACACAGAATCACAGAATGTAATTCTGCAATAATTTAATGTGACTGAGCAAATACGTTTGTACGATTAATAAGAAATACAGTAAGATAATTTTAAGTTTTATGGATTTCTTCACCACTTAATAGACTATGCCGTTTTCCCACTAGATTCAAGATTTACAGAGCTCATAGAGTTATATTGACCAAAATGTATTTATAGCAAGATGATGTAGAGATGTCTATTGCAAAATTGTAAAGTTATAGAGTCTGTTATGAAAATTGAATTTTGGTGTCTATGGATATTCATCAGGGAATTCTAAATGGTGCTTTGATTTTATGGGAGTTACTTAGTTAATAGAACTCTCTTTCAAGCAGCTTTCGTGACTCATATGAAGCAGCTAATGACTCAATTCCTTATGAGATTAAATTTCTGAAAAACTGTGGAAGAAGATTCTGTGAGCAACTGAGTAATATCTTCTTTGTCCAAGGGAATAGGATGAGCAAACCTATCCATGATAAAAACCATGATAAAACCATGATAATTTGCTGCATATTACTTGCAGCTGATAAATAGTCTGAAGGCAGAAGGAACATTAAAGGGGAGGATACTGTCTGCCAATACTTAATTGGGAATGAATAATATTTATTTAGGAAAGACCAAATGTTCCCATTGTAAATCTCACTTCTTACTCTTCCTTTGATTTTGACCATTCTACCAGTGTATACCATCAGAAATTGTCCTTACAGAAATTTATGCAGAAAGAGGTCAGCAAAAAGGCAATGCTGAAGTGTTTTTGTTAGAAACATGCAGGGTAAGATAAGGGAGATTCATAGCTCAGTAGATTTTAAACAAGCATATGAGTCACCAGCTAGTCATTTTGAAAGCAAATATCTTTGTCTTTCCCAGCAAAAGGATAACAGTTGTGAGATGGAAGAAAGATTGTGTCTCAAGAAGATCAAGAGGTGTGAACCTGGATAATTCCCTCTGAATATAGAAAGAAGCCATTTATTTGAACACACTGATATTTTTTATCTGTTTGTCCATGCAGAAGATCTGACAGTTATTGCTTGATTAGATTGTTATATCAAGATCACCAACAACAGGTTATTTTCAGCATGGAGTGTAGAAGGCTGAAATAACCAGATCTTCAAGCATGTGGATATTTCAACTCTTCTGTTTTTCAGGTTAGATACCATGACATGAAGAAAAGAAGATGGGGAGTGGAGCTTACTATTGATGGAGCACTGATTCAATACCACATTAGATATATTCCTCCAGAATGACATGGAGCCATTTAACAAGAACAATAACAATAAAGAGCTGATGTAGTTCCCATCTTCAAAAAAGGGAAAAAAATGGACCCAGGAAATTACAGACCTATCAGCCTGACCTCAATACCTGGGAAGATTCTGGAAAAGATAATCAAACAACGAATCAGCGAACACCTAGAGGCAAACAAAATCACTACTAAAAGCCAACATGGGTTTGTCAAAAACAGATCATGCCAGACAAACCTTATTGCATTCTTTGACCAAGTGACAAAATTAGTGGATCAGAGGAATGCTGTGGATATAATTTACTTGGACTTCAGTAAGGCATTTGATAAAGTAGATCACAACCTACTACTTGATAAGATAGAAAAATGTGGGTTAGACAGCATCACCACCAGATGGATTCGTAGCTGGCTGACCGGCCGTACTCAGCGTGTGGTCCTCAATGGAACCGCATCTACATGGAGGGAAGTGTGCAGTGGGGTGCCCCAGGGCTCTGTTCTGGGGCCAGTGCTCTTCAACATCTTCATCAACGATTTGGACGAGGGGATAGATGGGGAACTCATCAAATTTGCGGATGACACCAAGCTGGCAGGAATAGCCAACACTCCAGAAGACAGGCTTAAGATACAGGAGGACCTGGACAGACTTGAACATTGGGCGCTATCTAACAAAATGAAATTCAATGGTGAAAAAAGTAAGGTTCTACATTTAGGCAAGAAAAACCAAATGTACAGGTATAGTATAGGGGTACCTTGCTCAATAGTAGTAACTGTGAGAGGGATCTCGGAGTCCTAGTGGACAATCACTTAAATATGAGCCAGCAGTGTGCTGCAGCTGCCAAAAAAAGCCAACACAGTGCTGGGCTGCATTAACAGAGGGATAGAATCAAGATCACGTGAAGTATTAATACCACTTTACAATGCCTTGGTAAGGCCACACTTGGAATACTGCATCCAGTTTTGGTCACCACGATGTAAAAAAGATGTTGAGACTCTAGAAAGAGTGCAGAGAAGGGCAACAAAGATGATTAGGGGACTGGAGGCTAAAGCATATCAAGAACGTTTGCTGGAATTGGTATGTCTAGTTTAATGAAAAGAAGGACTAGGGGTGACATGATAGCAGTATTCCAATATCTCAGGGGTTGCCACAAAGAAGAGGGAGTCAAGCTATTCTCCAAGGCGCTGAGGGCAGGACAAGAAGTAATGGATGGAAACTAGTCAAGGAGAGAAGCAACCTAGAACTGAGGAGAAACTTCCTGACAGTTAGAACAATTAACCAGTGGAACAACCTGCCTCCAGAAGCGGTGAATGCTCCAACACTGGAAGTTTTTAAGAAGAGACTGGACAGCCATTTGTCTGAAATGGTATAGGGTTTCCTGCCTGAGCAGGGGGTTGGACTCGATGACCTCCAAGGTCCCTTCCAACTTTATTATTATTATTATTATTATTAAAGTTGGAAGGGACCTCGGAGGTTATCTAGTCCCCTGCTCAGGCAGGAAACCCTATACCATTTCAGACAAATGGCTGTCCAGTCTCTTCTTAAAAACTTCCAGTGTTGGAGCATTCACAGCTTCTGGAGGCAGGTTGGCTTTTTTGGTAGCTGTAGCACACTGCTGGCTCATATTTAAGTGATTGTCCACTAGGATTCAGAGATCCCTCTCACAGTTGCTACTATTGAGCAAGGTACCACCAATACTATACCTGTGCATTTAGTTTTTCTTGCCTAAATGTAGAACCTTACTTTTTTCACATTGAATTTCATTTTATTATTTATAGGCATCCACTGGCAATATAAGAATACAAATAAATGACGAGACACTAGACAATATCCATCCATTCATCATTCAACCATACATCAAAATACATGTAAATAGCAGATCTGTACAGTCTAGATTCCCAAATATAGCTCGATATTAGCACCATTAACAGAATAATGGTGCTAATAGAAAGGAAGGGATCTTGGAGGTCTTCTAGTCCAACCCCCTGCTCAAGCAGGAAATCCTATACCATTTTATTCAGATACACAAATCCCAGCTCAAGACTTCTATATTTTCACTACTCTACATACTTTATGATCATTCCTAGTCACAAATGAATCACACATTTCTTGCCTTAGCAAGTATGATTTAATTAAAAAGTAGAAAAAATAAACCACCAGCATTCATGCGTAACAGAATCCTTAATCCCTTATTATTTTTTGTTTGTTTGTTTGTTTGTCATATTTATATAACTACCCATCTCGCAAAATACTTTGTTTGAATAAGCTTGTCGTTCTAGAGTTGAAGCTGTCCAACTGTAGTTAGTAAGCAGACTGTTGAAGTGAGCAACATGGTATAAGGCTCATCATAAATGTTCTTGCTATAATCAGAAAGGAACATGGTTGTGACCGTGCCTAAACATGAAATGTGCTGCTTAAAGAATACTGCAGAGGATGGACTGCAAATGCTTAGTTCTCTATTTAACATGTCAAGGGCCATAGTGGTTTTAATCAACCCCATAGAAACTGTGAAGATTTCACAGAACATTCATCTATAAAACCTTGCCTGGAGGCTATTTTTCCATTAGAAAATCAAATTTTATCCTGGGAATGAAGAAAATCTAGAAAGTTACAGCAATCGTCTCTTATACCCAGCCAGAATGAATCTTGGAAACCAGAAAAAGCAAGTAGCAATAGCACTTAGATTTATATGCCGCTTCATAGTGCTTTACAGCACTCTCTAAGTGGTTTACAATGTCAGCATATTGCCCCTCAACAATCTGGGTTCTCATTTTACCAACCTTGGAAGGACAGAAGGCTGAGTCAACCTTGAGCTGCTCAGGTTTGAACTCCTGGCAGTGGGCAGAGTTAGCCTGCAATATTATGTTCTAACCACTGTGCTGCTATGGCTCTTTAAAGTAAATTAAATTTACTTTAAATAAAGCAAAGTAAATTTCTATAAGGTGAAAGAATGAGAATAAGAGATATATAGAATATAAATATAGAATATAAATTCTAGCTAGAAGGGAGCCTACAAATAACATCTGGGAGGGAAGTAAGTGGATTTGGGGAGACTTTCAATATTAGATTCATGGTGAATGAAGCAATGAATGGCTACTTGTGATGACTGTTGTATGTTGCCATCATTATTGGTTATATGTCTCTGAATATCAATGGCTAAAAAACCCAAATAGGAGGATACAATTACATCCCTGTCTTGTAACAAATTAAACTTCAAATTAAAAGAAAGATGATTTCATCATCCCCATGGAGATTAACTCTAATTCTCTTGTCTTACACAAAGGATAAAAAGAACCATTTAATGTTTTAGAAAGAAACTTCTTGGCATTTTTTTCCATTTACTGAAACATCCTGCTGCCTCACTGTAAGTTTTGGACTGGAATGTCATTAAGTTGTGGCTTCTGAAGGGAAAATTAAAAATAAATCTCGCCCTTCCATCTTATCCTCTTTGTTTATCTATGTAAAGGAGGCATACTCACTGAAGAGGAGTATCCTTTTGGAACACAGGCTTGTGTTTAAGAACAGCCTCATGAGGGGGATTATTTGAAACCATAAAGCAAAATATATTTTCTCTCCAGAGCCTGCCAACTTTTCCTCCTGATATAACAATATATCCTGCCTCTGATTTTAGCTTGTTCTGGTGACATCCTAATTCAGAGGAACAACAGAATGTTGCATGAATACAAGTTTTGAAATAGAAAGATTACATGGCATATCTTTGTTTTGCAAATGTCCCCATAAATAGGTGATGTACTTCTGCTTACTTTTAGATTTTAACCTTACGGTACTCAAAAGAGATCCTTCAGATTTCCAGTTTTTTCAATGCCAGAGTTAGCAAAGTGTCCTTAAACAATTACATTTCCAGAATAGTTAATGACCCTGGATGTTGAAGGCACCTTGGAAGGATGGGACAAATAAAAGACAAGCTCTCCTTAATTTCTTTGATTTATTTCTCTCTTGCAAAAGAGTGGAGCCAGCAAATATCAGAGTTACAATCCATAACATCTGGTATTTGCTCAGCAAAAAAATGTCAGTAGTGAAAATATGAGAGAAGGGGAAATAATGTTCAGGTATCTTTCTTAATCATTAATTGTTTGAGGAGCATTGTAAATGACCTCTCAACAACAATAAAACTAGACTGTAAGCAAAGAAGTTTCTATTGTGTACCCATGGTGATTATATAGATGAAACAACAGGTTGTATCTCTGTAGGGTCTCTGTAGAACTGTATGGGATATGTTTTTCAGGTTTAGGTTCCTTCATATGAGAAGGAGTTGCTCTGTGAAAAAGCAGATAAGCAAGTCTATTAGTTTCACCCTAAGTTGTGCAAAAATGAGAGCAGTAAGTATTAAATATGCTAGCAGCTGCTCCTAAAGGGATAATTAGATATAAAGCTAATAAATTAATAAATGTAAACTGCAGCCATAAACATCACCACACAGAACGGATGGTTTTGTATACCTATCTTCAACTTTCAAAGTGAGAGTGAGTATATATTGACATTTGAAGTCTGATCTTGCTCCATCCATTGGTCCTTCAGTAATTAGGGTATTACTTATATGCAACACAATCTGGTTCATAGCAAACATTCTACAGGGACTTGTAACACCATCTATACTACTCAATATATATTTCAACTTGACGTTACTTTATGATCTTGCCTTTTGAAGACCCTGAAAATATAATTCATGTGTGACACATGAAGTGAAATAGGATCTCCTCCACTTTTACTAATATTCGGTATTTTTTTTTACAATCTGATGACTTTTATCCCCTGATGACTGCTTATGTCCTGCTGTAATATTGCACAAATATATTCATATGATACTATAATATTTCTTTTCAGCACAATTGTTTGTACATATTTGAATTTGTAGCTCAAAGCATTATTTATCCTCTATTTAAGGGAGTAAAATAAGAGCTAATATTCTACCAGGAACAGAACAAAAAAAAAGTCTAGACAAATATAATTTTATAGCTTTTCTTTACCAGAACAGTATAAAGATACAGTATATCCGGAAACAAATTAATGTGGCATTTCAAATATACTGTAGCTTTAAGGGCCGTTAAACTTTCAAGTTAATAATTCTTGAGGGTCTCACTGTGACTTGTACAACATTTTCAAGGCATACATGTTTAAACTATGCTTTAATAATAATATGCTGCATTTCCCATAGAGTAGTTAAAGAAGCCATTGAACTAATGGTAAAGGCTTCTTTATAAGTAACAATATTGTTCCTGCTTACTGAATCAAATAATTTGTGGATGTTCTGTGATTCAAGAAATCTCCTAAGTCTTCCCCTCTTCCCAGTCCTATAAGATTTTTAAAGCAGAGAGTGGATTCTCTAAACTTTTTCACAGGGAACAGCTGGCTCAGCCAATTTGTTTAAAGAAATTGGTTACATAAGATAGAGAGCAAATTAAGTAACAAATTAAGTAACAGAACACATGTAGATTTTCATGTGGAAGGTCCCTGTAGTAGTTAGGATAGTAGAATGACTGATAAGTAAGAACCATCTCTGAAACTCTACTGAGATAATTTCCACTGAGGGCGTCATTTAGATGCGTTTAGATTAACTCCCATAATTCCTCAACCATTTTTGCTGCTGATGCTGAAAAGTCTGGATGTAGAACTTTGTATTACTCATTCTATAGTCACTTCCACTGAGACAAATCTGAGCTAGGTATATAAATACTCTGACCGAATTCACATTCACATTCTATGCATTTGAAATGGATGATAGCCCATGCCACTTGGGGTGGAACAAAACATTATTTTTTCCTAACACCGATAATCTAGAAAATGTCTTCTATTAAAATGAATAAATAAAAAATGAAGCAAGAGTTTGATTCTGTCCTCCAGCAAAAGGTAGGATTCAAAGCAAGTGTGGCACATGTGTCAACAGCCCCTATAATCCATAGTGGGTTTTTCTGCTAGCCTTTAAGGATGATGTATGCTATTTCACTTCCATATAGGCTATGTTTGGTTATAAAGATTAGGGTATAAAATTCTATTTTTAATCTGCCCAGTTTTTGGAATTTCAAACTTAACCATGGAAAAAAGGCATAGTAAAAAGCATGAATTGTTTCCAAATAGCCGTAGTGGCACAGTGGTTAGAATGCAGTATTGCAGGCTAACTCACTGGACACTGCCAGGAGTTCGATCCTGATCGGCTCAAGGTTGACTCAGCCTTCCATCCTTTGCAGGTCAGTAAAATGAGGAGACAGATTATTGGGGGCAATCTGCTGACTCTGTAAACTGTTTAGAGAGGGCTGTAAGGCACTATTACAAATATTATAATTAAATATTATAACCTTCAGTGTGCAGGAGGAACAAATGCCTAAAAAATATTTGGGAACAGATCTCAAGCTTTGAATGAGCTTTCCAAAGGAAGGGAAAAATAGTTTCTGCACTGTTTGCTGATTTTATCAGGTATTAGGGTCAAAACAAAAATAACTGTGTTGTTGTGTATATACAGGGATAAAACTGTGGTGTTTACAATCAAAGTTTAGAAAGGTTGCAAGCGACACCAGAGCTTTAATTTCAAAATGAGATTGAATTAATTCATCTGGACCTGAATTTAATACAAACAAGTTTTTTTTTTTGCATTAGCATTACCCAACATGCATTCAAAACATTGCACTTGCAGACAAATTACAGCATCTGTTTTCATCTTAACTCACACCGCAAAAGACAAATAACTGGAGAATTCGAAAACTGAAAATTGCATTGCCACAGCAGAGCAAAATTCAGGCCTGAAGTTGAAGTGGAAAAACTAAAAAAAGTTCAGCATTAAATAAAATGTTCTGCTTATGTAACTTTCCAGAGTCAGGCTTAACTCATTAAAATGTGATCATGCATGGCATACTTTCTGTTTCCAACAAACAACCTTTATAGGAAACTCTGTTAAAGCAAAGCATCAGATCCCCCTCAGCTTCTATGCCCTCCCACCCCAGCATCCTTGTAGCCTGTTTATCTTCTTGAGTTCATTTGTTTAGCTTCACTTAGTGTAGCAACTTGATGTATTTGGAGCATGAAAGGTGGTTGACCAAGCATGACTTGCAAGATCACAGCAAGCACTGTTTTTCTAGTATTAAGCAAAATCTATAGACAGGAGACCATTTGATCTCAGGTTACTTAGTTAAGGAGAGAGAGAGAGAAAGAGAGAGAGAGAGAGAAAAAAAAAACCTTACATTATTCCCAGGAACACTAATTTCAAGGAGACTCTACATATTCATCTGTTTCCATTGTGGAAGTTTTTAAAAAAGGAAAGAACTATAAGTAGCTCAAACACTTCCACCGTCTTGTTGTGGGTGGCTGAATGAAGTCTCAGTAGAGGTCACCTTCTCTACTTACAACATTAACGTTGAGGATATTCTTCCTACAAAATATTCTTCCTACATGTCAAGCTGGTTAAAATACTGTGGTTCAAATATTTTAGACTCCAACTCCCTCCATTCCTTTATCTTGTCCATGTTATTGGATGGTGATAAGAGGTGAAGTGTGAAATAGCTGTAGAGTAATAGATTGCTAGCTTATCTTACATCAAGGAAGGATAAATTTGGCCTATTGACGTTTTCACCTATCTTCCTTTCTTCCCCCTCTTCATCTGCTCAGCTTTGCACTAACTTTGAATATTCAGAAGAACTTGATGAAGTTGGGGTTTTTTGGTGGTGATAGTGGGAGAATGTACAGGTAGTCCTTGACTTACGACCACAATTGAGCACAATTTTTCCATTGCTAAGCAAGATGGTTGTTAAATGTGTTGTGCCCTATTTAAGATATTGTTTGCCACAGTTGTTGAGCAGATCACTGCAGTTGTTAAATGAACGATGTGGTTGTTAAATGAATCTGACTTCCCTCATTGACTTTGCTTGTCTAAAGCCTGCTGGGAAGGTTACAAATGGTGATCACATGATCCCGGGACACTGCAACAGTCATAAATACATACCAGTTGCCAAGCGCCTGGATTTTGATCACATAACTCTGGGGATGCTGCAACAGTCGTAAAGTGAAAACCAGTCATAAGTCACCTTTTTCAGTACCATTGTAATTCTGAACAGTCACTAAACAAATGGTTGTAAGTCAAAGACTACCTATAGTTCAAAAGGAAGTGGCTGATCAGAAAAAATGGTAGAGGGTAAATCAGTGATGAAGGGAAGAGCTTCTTATGAATTATTGGAATTAGGATTTAACTGATATTGTTATCATCAATTCATGCCTGCCACTTCTCAGTTTGTTTTGTGTATTCTAAATATAATAATACTAATAATACTAATACTAATAATACTAATACTAATACTAATAATATTACTACTACTACTACTAATAATAATAATAATAATAACAACAACAATAATAGAAAGACTGTGGCAAAGGCAAGCAAGGGTAGTACCAATAGTAATAGGCGCCTTGGGTGCAATCCCAAAACAACTGGAGCACCACTTGAACACCATTGGCATTCACAAATTTGCCATTAGTCAATTGCAAAAGGTGGCCTTACTAGGAACTGCTTCCATCCTGCGACAATATCTGTAATACCATCAAACATCCACATCTGTCTATCCCAGGTCCTTGGTAAGGACTCGATAGGTAGACAAAAATGCCAAATCCAGTCTGAACATCTGGCTGACTGTGCGATGATCAATAATAATAATAATAATAATAATAATAATAATAATAATAATAATAATAATAATAATAATAATAATAATAATAATAATAATAATAATAATAATAATAATAATAATAAAAAGTTGGAAGGGATCTTGGAAGTCTTCTAGTCCAACCCCCTGCTCAGGCAGGAAACCCTATACCATTTCAGACAAATGGCTATCCAGTCTCTTCTTAAAAACTTCCAGTATTGGAGCATTCACAGCTTCTGGAGGCAGGTTGTTCCACTGATTAATTGTTCTAACTGTCAGGAAATTTCTCCTTAGTTCTAGGTTGCTTCTCTCTTTGATTACATCCATTGCTTCTTGCCCTGCCTTCAGGTGCTTTGGAGAATAGCTTGACTCCCAGTGGTGGGATTCAAATATGTGAACAACCGGTTCTCTGTGTGGATGCTGCTTCCATTCTGGGCCTGGGCAACAAAAAATTAGCTACTGGTTCTGCCGAACTGGTGTGAACTGGCTGAATCCCACCACTGTTGACTCCCTCTTCTTTGTGGCAACCCCTGAGATATTGGAACACTGCTATCATGTCACCCATAGTCCTTCTCTTCATTAAACTAGACATACCCAATTCCAGCGACTGTTCTTTATATGTTTTAGCCTCCAGTCCCCTAATCATCTTTGTTGCTCTTCTCTGTACTCTTTCTAGAGTCTCAACATCTTTTTTTACATCGTGGTGAAGTGAAATGTCTTCAAAAGAAAAACAAGGAAGTCCAGTTGTCTTGTGAAAAAGCACCTTTGGGATAACTATGACCTGGATGATTGAGAATCTCCATAGACATTGAGAACTACCTGTATATATATATACTGAAACCTATAACACAGTAGTAACATGTAATATAAATTAAATATAAAAAGAGGTTTCTTCAGATACGGCTAGATGGAAATCATTAAACCTTATCCTTTGGGGAAAGATGGAGGTGGTCAAATTGAATTTTATTCCCAGATTAATTTATATTTTGAGAGGAATTCCTGTTCAAATATCTGGAAAATATTTTCAGAAAATAAACTCTTTGTTTAGAAAATGTTTATGAAATTATTTGATACCAAGAATATCTTTACCAAAAATGCAAAGTACCAATTAATGAGTGAGCTTTTGTTTTTCTGAATTTGGAACTATGTCATCAAACTTACTTACTGTCGAGTATTTAATAATGGAAGCTAACAATTGATGTTAATTTTTGGATTTGAGCAGCTTTGGAATATACATTTATAGCACATTTGAGTGGATGGACAGCATTTAAGAACAGTAGAACTCTAACTAAATAGGGCACTCGGTAAGTTAATCACAGTAGGTTAAAAAAATAATAAAAGTGTCATATTAAATGTATTAGAAATTTATATTTATGTACACAAACACACATACACATGTGAATAATGCTTGTATTAAAAATTAATTGTAACTGTTTATTATTGTAATGACATATTATACTCTATATCTTATTTTTATTTTTTTCTGCTTTATTTATTCACTTATTTTTAAGCACTTATTATAGCAATAGCACTTAGACTTATATACTTCTTCATAGTGCTTTGCAGCATTCTCTAAGCCAGGAGTGTCAAACTGGCGGCCCACGGGCTAGATGCGTCACATGCAGACCACGCCCACCCCGGCTCCGCAAAGGCAAAAATGTCACACTATGTCATGTGACGCGATCAAGTTTGACACTCGTGCTCTAAGCGGTTTAGTCAGTCAGCATATTGCCTCCAACAATCTGGGTCCTCATTTTATCAGCCTCGGAAGGGTGGAAGGCTGAGTCAACCTTAAGCTCTGCCAGGATCGAACTCCTGGCAATGAGCAGAGTTAACCCACAATAATCCATTCTAACCACTATGCCTCCTATTATATATCCCTTATAATGTATACAGTATAACTTTGTGCTTTGTTTCTTTTTTCTTCTTTTTTTCCCTTTTTCTGTTATTATAATTATTTTAAAAATGGGCTTTGGAACAAAAACTTTTATAATCTATCTTTCACCTTGCAGTCTATCTATTGATATAAATTGGATAGGCAGTTGGAATGAGGTCAGGAGAAAGCTAATGGAATTTATAGAGTATTCAAACAGTTCCTGGTTTATATTGTAGACAGAGCCTTGTTATTTGGCATGTGAAATCCTGAAATCTGGATCAAGGTAACAAGAAAGGTGAAAATGAATTCCTTATCAGAGATAAGGGTGACATACAGTCTTCCACAAGTATCCGGTCTGCGTATGATTTATTGAGTTAGGAATTCATCATCTGGAGTACAACATTTTATCCATTCCTGCTTTATCCCAGCCTTTCAAATCTGCGAGAATTTTGTTTAAGTCTTTCATAGACCTTTTTATTTAATCTGAGTGGTAATTGCAGTTGTGAGAACTAGCAGAAAATAAGGTTTGAATTGGGGAACAAAGTAGCAAGCTCCTTAAGCAAAAGCACAGCAAAGAATAGCTAGAATTGAACATATATGAGATTATGAAATTGACATGAACCTATCTAAAGTTAGACTTAGAACACATATAAACTTATCTAAGATAGCATTAGCCTTCTTCTTCAGCAAACAGAGAATTGGAATTAATATGCACATAGCTATTTTCCCTTCCTGTAGAAAGTATAAAAGAACAATTATAATCATTTTCAGTCTTTCTTCTCATACATACACAGACTGTATGTCAAACTGTAGATCACACTGTGACCTGCTGCAAACTGAGGGCATATACTGATCCAGTGTCTGATTTTTTAAAATTTAAACAATGCTGTGCTTCAGTGGTTAGATGGCCTAGACATTGATATTTGAACATAAATCTTTTTAACATTTATATTTTATTGGGTTCTACTAATCTAGGTGAAATGTTAATATATATTGCTAGTCTATGTATCATATGGCATATGCTAAATAAATAAATAATAATAATACACAGACATAAACTCAGCTAAACTGCATCATCAAATCTATTAATATAAATGTTACTTTTATAGTAATTCTACGCTTTCCCAAAGATGTTCCAAATGCAGTCCAGAACATTCCAATTCCAGAACAATTTAAATAACTCACAAGTTCTCAGGATCTTGTCTATATTCAAGTAATCTTATTCTTAAAGTACTGTATTTTCAAACTTTTATAAAATATTTGATTTCTTCAGAGAGCAATAGTAAGAAAAAAAATCTTCCTTCTTTTGAATTCATTGTAAAATATGCAGATTCTATTTCTTCAAATGCTGTTGGACTAAGCTCAGCTCCACTATGTCAAATTAATGAGCATGCAGATTTGATTAATTCCAACACTACATAATAAGCATTAAAACAACGATATGCTGTAGCTAAAAGACAGAACTGCTGTGCTAATTCTGACTAGGCTGATAACTGAGCAATTGATGTCTAATTTGTCAATATTAAGATTAAATGTTCTGTTGACAGCTGTTACCCTTCAGGTTTAGCTTGCTCTGAATTTATTTATTTTGAATATAATGCTGCCACCTTCTGGTTACATACTATTGCTGGAATGGAAAATAGATTAGTAATTTGCAAAGAATGGTGATATTAGAAATGTCTACACTGTCACAAGACAGGGATGTCCACTATCCCCCTTGTTATTTATTCTTACACTGGAAGTGTTGGCTAGAGACATTAGACAAGATATGGAAATTAAAGGATTGCAAATAAAAGAACAAAAATATAAATTACAGGCTTTTGCGGATGATTTAGTCTTTATTATAGAGGAACCATTGGAAACAGTTACTATACTGCTGCAGAAAATAGAGAAATTTGGAGATGTAGCAGGCTTGAAGATAAATAAAGAAAAGACTAAAGTATTAACAAAAAACCTAACAGACAAACAGAGATCTCAACTTGCAGAAAGATCAAATCTTCAAATGGCTAAAAAAGTTAAATACTTAGGAATATATTTAACATCAAAATATACAACAATAAAAGAAGATAATTATGAAAAACTAATGAAACAAATAAAAGTAGATTTGGAAAAGTGGAAAAATCTTCAACTGACATTGTTAGGCAGAATAGCGACTGTGAAGATGAACATTTTACCAAAAATACTTTTTCTATTTCAAACGATCCCTGTTAAATTGGGTAAGAAATTTTTTGATGATTTAAATTCAACAATATTGAGATTTATATGGCAAGGGAAGAAAGCACGAATTAAAACTAAACTACTACAAGAAACAAAAGATAGAGGGGGCTTTGGACTTCCGGACTGGAGACTTTATTACCAAGCGTCTATGTTACTTTGGCTCAAAGAATGGATTATGCTGAGAAATAAACGACTTCTTTATTTGGAGGGACATGACTTACAATTGGGCTGGCATGCGTTCTTATGGTATGAGAAAAACAAAGTACATAAATATTTTCAAAGACATGCTATAAGGAATGTGTTGTTCTCAGAGTGGGAGAAAATTAAACATAAAATATATATGAAAATACCAGAGTGGCTTTCAACGATGGAAGCATTTGCGTATCCAAATTTAATTAATTATGACAAACTTGTTACTTATAAAGACATTGTAGATAAGGATGGAAAACTTAAAGACAGACAAACTCTCTATCAACAAGGCATTGACTTAACATGGTGGTCCTATCTGCAAATTCAAACAAGATATGAAAAAGATGTAAAAGTAATGGACTTTTATAAAGAACAGACAGTATTTGATAAAACACTTTTGAAAACAGATGAAAATCTGATTAAAAAACTTTATAAATTTTTATTAAATTGGAAGATGGAAGAAGAACAAGTAAAAGAAACAATGATAGTGTGGGCAAAAAACTTTGGATATTCCATAGATTTAGAAGACTGGGAAAAGCTCTGGGAGAGAAATATTAAACTTACCAAAGCAGCTTCATATAAAGAGAATTTATATAAAATGTTTTATAGATGGCATATGACACCAGTTAGATTAGCGAAAATGTTTAAAAATGTATCGAATATTTGTTGGAAATGTAAAGAAAAACCAGGTACTTATTATCATATTTGGTGGATGTGTCCTAAAACTAAGAAATTTTGGTTTAAAATTCATAAATGGTTAGAAAAGATGACTAAAATACAAATAGAATATAAACCAGAATTATTTTTGCTAGGAATATTAGGATCTAACTATGGTAAAGAGAATGAATATTTAATATTACATGTATTGACAGCAGCGAGAATTGTATTTGCTCAATTTTGGAAAAATGAAAATCTACCACACGATCAGATTATAATTATGAAAATTTTAGAATGTGCAGAAATGGACAGATTGACGTTGGAGATTAAGGAGAAAGAGGATTCAGTGTATTTTAGGACATGGGAAAATTTTTATCAGTGGTTAACATTACGTTAGAGCTGAATTATATTTAATTAGTAAGCTTTTATTTTATGACTATGTTTAGTATTAAATTATAATTGTTTAGTATTGTACTAATTACTGTTATTCAATACGTGTACCCGGACGAGAGTCTGCTTGTGTAAGCGTTGGATTTTTTATGTGGGGGTAACCCCACTACTGTACCTATCCCTATCCCTATTCCCATCCCTATCCCAACTCCACTCCCTAACCCCATCCTCTACCCATATTATCCCTATCCTTCCCATACCCATATAAAATTTAATAAAATATATTTAAAAAAAAAAGAAAGAAATGTCTACACTGCAGGAAATGGAACTATAATTAGCCTACAGGCTGTACCTTTTTCAATATTACACATTTTCCTTTCTATTGTAGGAAGGCACTCCCCCCCCCCAGGGAAATAAATATTTTGGGGGATATTAAAAAAAGCAGAATATCTTTCCCTGAAGGAATAATAGAAAATCTTAGGCAGAAACCACCCCACCCCAAGTCTCTCTGCCCCAAGCAGAAACCAGCTCTGTAGAAATGCAGATTTGATAATCCTTTCAGAAAGACCAGAGCCAGGAAGCTTAGAGCTGATGGGATTAGAAAGACAAAGATCCCTAGAACCAACAAAAGAAAACCAACCCAAAAAATCCAACACAGGACATAGCCATCAGCCACAGACCCAGGGAAGCAGGACATGACCTTTAGGGCATAATAGGATTAACTCACCACCATTAGAATACCAGAAGGGCACACTGAACCTCAGGTCAAAGTTCATGCCACAGGAACAGGAACAACTGAAAACACAAAAGCCCAAGAAGGTATAAAAACCCACCACTCTCAGCTCCATGTGGTCAGCCACCCCAGAAACATGCTGCTGTCACTGAAGTTTCTGGCAACTAAATAAACAAGAACCTTCTTTTTAAAGCAGTCTCCATTTTGTTTATTCCCAGCTTGGACTGGACCCTGATGAAGATTTTTCTTCAACACTATATATTTCTTTCTTTTCCAGCCTATGTCTATAGTATTACCTTCATGATTTATGGAATGATAGGAGCAACTTTCTGGGATAAATGAGATATTGTTCAAAAGCATAAATCTAGTGGCAGCTATGCAAAACACCAGCATGCACAGACTCAAATTATACTGTGGTTGACCACTTGTGAATAAGACTGATGCTTAGATAAACACGGATGGCTACATGTGGCTTGTAATGTTGGAAAGAAACTTTAAACTGTACATACTAATTTTCTTAGGTCTATCTTTATATATTTTCAGTGGTTTTCTTTAGTCCTTTGGCATCAGTTTTGCCTTCTAAACCTTCTAATCCATCCCTTTAGCTCTATTTATGAACTTCTCTAATCTTCAGACATACCACGCACAAAAATAAAATTACAGGATTAAAATTGGATTTTTAGAAATTTGGCACTCTCTATACTAACACGGACTTTTCCTCAAAAATTATCCCCAGAGATAAGGTTGCAAGAAAAATAAAATTATCTTTATCTTCAGTATGCTCATTTATTGCAACACAGATGGCAGTTCAATAGATATTCATACACCTATCTGTGGATCTAAAGTCCCCCAGCAAGCATTAGCACTCAAGAAAGGATATGAATTTATTGCATCCCCAAAGGATACTTGCTCTATAAATTAAATAGGCTAGAACAGATTTAATCCTTGCTTCCATATGTTTCCTGAAGTATGAGATATTTTTCTCCCATATGGACATAGTGAAAACCTAAATTAAACTGCTTCTTCAATATTTCTTGCAATGTACGTTTGTATGTGTACATATGCATGCATAATGATTTGCTAAAATTAATGGCTTATATTTTTATGATATGGAAGATGATGAAGACAGTGATGATATATTCAGTCAATAGCATAAATTTGTATGGTGATTTACAATGTAATAACAAAATTCTCAGTTCTTTTGGTCTGAGGATCTGTAGTTTGACCATAGAGAGAAGACTTGAATTACAACTTCATCTGGATTCCTGCAGTGATCCAGTTGTAGGGCTCAGCTTAAATATTCATTTTGAACTCTATGGTTCTTTAAATATTTTGTTCAGTCTATATTTTTTCAAGCAATCTTCTCTGATTTGATGGGAAATCAGAATATGAATATGAAAATATCTTCAATTATATGAAACTTTCTACACCATGATATGGGTACATATATTTTTATGTAGTAAATCAATGACTTTATTTTTTTCCCCATCTCTTTTGTTCTTATCATTTCTAGCATCTTGGAGCAGCTAAAAAGAATAATAGATGTTAAATAAGCTTGGCAATGTTCATGGGTATGGTGATATATTGGTTCCTATGTCTGGGGACAGTTAAGACTACACTGTATTGTTAACAGATTTTGAACTTTAAACAGGCATTCCCCCCATTGTTACCAGAAAAAAAAGAGAATGGTATAATATCTACAGGACAATTATTATGATGATGATTAGCATACGGCATTGTTACAGTAGCCAGGAGACTACAATCTTATTGCAGAGTAGTAGTTTGGCTTGCCAAGGTACCAGCCCTAGTATAGGAAATGTTTGGGAGCATCCCAAGATGCACCACAGGAGGGTGAGATGGCTTTGCACCAGAGACAAAGATGAGCGGCTCTTCCAGCAGCATCACCCAAGGCCCCCTCCCTTCTTGGAGCTGCCTTGCAAGTGGGCACCGCAACTGGGAAGGTTCAAAGCTATCAGTAATCTGCCTGCCTGCACAGAGCACCAGTTTGTCTCCCCACCAAAGTGGTACCTATCTATCTACTTGCATAGAAAATGCTTTCAAATGGTTAGGTGGATAGAAACTGAGGTGAATGATAGGCACTCACCATACAGAGCTAGGACTCAAACTGCTGGAGCTAGACTATCTCTAGCATAATTAAGCCACTGAGCCACCGTGCCTCAAATATCTACAGAATAAATTAATGGAATCAGTTTGAGAAAGGAAGAGAACACTCAAGAGAGGAAAAGTGGTGAACTTGGGAGGGAGAAAATTTCTTGTTACTAAAGCCAAATGTTATTACTGGAGGATAAACCAATTTTTCATCAAGATGCTAGAGAAGGGACACATGTTTTACATAAGGAGAAGCTACACAACTTGGTAACCACATCAGTAGGGGAAGAACCAAAGAAAAATGTTACGGAAATTCAGGTTCAATATGATTTTAGTAGATGCTATTAATATGCCAACAATTCTGTTTGCACAAACTCTTGTCTGCATAGAACAGCTGGTTTTGAATGCTATCTGCCCAAAGCAAAGCATGCATGTTTTGGACAAAATGGAGAAAAAAACAATAGATAGAAACATGATTGCTTCTGGCAAGAGTGATTTGGGGACACAGTAAGAGCAGGAAAAAGCTACTGGTGGTCCTGACTGAAAAAGGACAAGGGAATAGAGGTAATAGGAAGAAGAGGGTAGTAATTATGCCCTTCTGGACCCTGTCTTTGCTACTATGACTGACTGGAATGACATTGCAGAACAAGCACATAGACTAGTACAGCTATGGCAATAGTGGTTGTATGGTGGCAGCTATAGAGAGGGAGGGAAGAAAAAGAATGTCCTAGAAAGATGGGGGCATAGGTAGGCAATGGGATATGTCGTGCTGACAGCAATGGAAAGCGGAGAAGGAACAATGAGCATAACTCATGCCCTACTTTAATTTTGTTTCAAGGCTATCTTTAAGCCCTGAATGACATAGGGTCTGGTTAGTTGCAGAATTTCCTATCTCTGAAGATCTCTGTCCATTCACTGTATCCAGTGCACTCCAGGTCTCCCCTGTTAAATAATATAAGACTAAGCCATCATTCCATCTCTGTCATGGTCCTTGCCTATGGAACAGCATCCAGCCTGAGATCTAGAGGGCCATAACTCTCCTGGACTTCTAGCAAATATGAAGAGGTAGAAAACATGGGAAGTGAATTTTCCCGAGAAATAGCCAGAAGTGAAGGTTATTGATTAATTAATTAATTAATTGATTGATTGATTGATTGATTGATTGATTGATTGAACAATTCAGGGTGGCAAACATACCTAATATTCCTTTCTCTTCCTATTTTCCACACAACAACAACCATGTCAAATATGTTGGGCTGAAAGAAAATGATTGGTCCAAAGTCACCTACCAGCTTTCATGCCTAAGGCAGGACTAGAGCTCATGGTCTTCCAGTTTCCTACCTGGTGCCTTAACCACTAGACCAATCTGATTATTATATTATTATATTATATTATATTATATTATATTATATTATATTATATTATATTATATTATATTATATTATATTATATTATATTACATTATATTACATTACATTACATTACATTACATTACATTACATTACATTACATTATAATTTTCCAAACTGGCTAGATCTAGATATACAGGTAGTCCTCGACTTATGACCACAAGTGAGGCTAGAAACTCTCTTGCTAAGCGAGGTACTCCTTCATGAGTTGCACTTGATTTTACAACCTCTTTTCCTGCAGTCAGCCGCCACTGACTTTGCTTGTCAGAAGCCAGCTGGGAAGGTTGCAAATGGCAATCATGTGACCCCAGGACTCTGCAACTGTTATAATTACTTGGCGATTGTTAAGTGCCTGAATTTTCACCATGTGACTATGGAGACGTTGCGACAGTTGTAAGTGTAAGGACTAGTAATAAGTTATTTTTTTTCAGCACCGTTGTAACTTTGAAAAATCACTAAATGAATGGTCATAAATCAAGGATTCCCTGTATATGCATCTCTCTCTCTCTCTCTCTCTCTCTCTCTCTCTCTCTCTCTCTCAAATGTGGGGGAAAGAAGGGATCATTTACAAAGAAAAGGATACACGTATGGAGGGAATAGAGGAATTAATTTTTAACAAATGTGTTGCCTGTTAAGGAAGTGTGTGGGAGGGAAAGTTGAGAAGATTGTGAGAGAGAGAGAGAGAGAGAGAGAGAGAGAGAGAGAGAGAGAGAGAGAGAGAGAGAGAGAGAGAGAGAGGGAATGGAGTCAGAAATAATTTTCATGGGTGGAAAATGAGAAGGAACCACAGCCTTTCTACTCCTTATCCAGCCTTCTCTCACCTGCTCTCCATATATTTTAAGATACATTTCCTGTCAGCGCTGCTGGAAACTAGCTTAAACCCAGGTTGAGAAATCTGCCTTAGACTGCAAGATGCCAGATGATATTGTCATGTTGCTTGGTCAGAGTAACAGCAGGCATTGAATTTGTAGTTAACAAATGAGAAAGAACAGATCCGAGAAGCAGTAGCTGAATAGGAGTTGATCTGCATAGATCAAGAGAATTCAAAGTATGGGATACTCCTCCACTCCTCCACTATCTACGAAATGAGAAGTTGCAATAGATGCTGGGACTCCATCCTTGTTTTTCTAATGTGCACACATATCCTAACAGGCAAAGAAACAGTCCTATTGCAAGTAGAACTTGTAGACAGTGTCTCATTGCTACTCTCTTAATCCTCTGTCATACATCAGCCCATGCTGCACAGTATGCCAAGGAACCTTGTGCAGCCCACCAACATTTTTTTTTTTTAATTTATGGCTAATGCTGCTACCCTGAAATACTGTACATGCTACTGAGCATCTCCAAGCCTCACTGCTGCTGCCATATCTAGCACTTTCACCTAGCCCAGGGGTAGGCAACCTTGGCTCTTTTATGACTTGTGGACTTCAACTCCCAGAATTCCTCAGTCAGCATGGCTGACTCAGGAATTCTGGGAGTTGAAGTCCACAAGTCATAAAAGAGCCAAGGTTGCCTACCCCTGACCTAGCCAATGGAAGAGCTGATTGAAATTCTGGGTATTTTGTTGTGGAAATTCCATGAGGATTTTTAATTAATCAAGGGTGGCCCTTTCTTCTCAGCTAGCTGTGCAGCTGGGCTGTATCCAGACCCTTTCTTTCTATCTTGGTTTGCCTTTCTTCATTCAAAGAAAGTGAAAATGTTTCACTTCTCCTCCAAAAAGCTTCTTCTGTTCTAAGTGACTGGAGGGAAACAGAAGGATTTATATTCTTTGCAGCAGAAGAAAAAGAAAAAAACCCAAGGAAGTCCAGTTGTCTTTTGGGGGGGAAAAAAAGCATCTTTGGAAGGCATAGTTTCCACTGGAAAATAAACAGGTATATGAATTCCTTTGCCATAGAAGACAGTATTAGGATTTTTTTTTTAAAAAAATCTAAATTAGTAAGCAACATTACTTGCTTACTTGGAAACTAAACATATTTACATCAATAATTCTCAAGGACAGAATAGCAGAATTAGCAAAGCAGCAAAGAGGGAGAATATCATCTGAGAAATAGAACATAAAATAAAGAATTGGAGGTCATCTAGTCCTACTCGCTATGCAAGCAGGAGAGTCTATACCATTTCAGATAAGGGGCTGTCCAGTCTCACCTTGAAAGCCTCCAACGATGGGGCACCCACATCTTCTGAAGGCAAGACAATCCACTGGTTGATTTTCTCACCATTAGGTAAGTTCTAGGTTGCTTCTCTTCTTGATTAGTTTCCATCCATTGGTTCTTGTCTTGCCTTCTGGTGCTCTGGAAAATAAATTGACCCCCTCATCTTTGTGACAGCCTCTTAAATACTGGACAACTACTATCATATCTGTCCCAGTCCTTCTTTTCACTGGACTAGAATATACCCAATTCCTGCAATTGTTCCTCATATGTCTTCGTCTTCAGGCATTTAATCATCTTAGTTGCTCTTCTCTGCACTCTTTCCAGAGTCTCAACATCTTTTTTTATGTTGCGGTGACCAAAACTGGATGCAATATTCCAAGTGTATTGCATTGAATTCCAAGTGTATTGGTAGTAAGGGTACGGATTAGGACTTTTAATCTTACAATAATCTGAAGGGAGTATATGTTCATTTGAGCCCCCTGCCGCTTCATCCTTTATTTATAAATATTTTTCTCCATTCTTTTTTCTCCATTGTGGTCAATGGTCTAGACTCTAGAAAATGAAAATTATTCCAAGGACTGTATTTGCCTGGAATGAAAAATATGGATTTCTTCACAAATTTCAAATAGTGAACCTTACTTTGAATGATGCTATCTGCACATATGAGCCCTAAGACAATTTATCCCATTGCCCCTACTCAGAATCCTGAAAATAATTAAATAATAATGATTAAATTTTAAATTAAAATTAAATTCAGTGGCCAGGAAGATGGCAAAGGAGAGGAAAGTTGAGAAGGAGAAGGAAAGCTTGAATTTATAGCAAATGAAGCCAAGTTTTCATATTCCTTTAGAGGCACAAAACAGTTAAATGTGAACGTCTTAATATTTGCTGACCCAACAGTTATATCTGGGATGCCTTAAAATTTTCCTCCTCTATTTTCAAACATGAATTACAAACCACTTGAGCAGACTTGAGGCTTGTCATTTATTCCAAAACCTCAGCAACCTCAGTTAAAGCTTATCCATCATCCAAATTTGGGAGGGCAAATTGGTATAAGCAGCAGAGGAAGAACTGAGTGGAGCCAGGGTATTGGCTATTAATTTACTGACCTCAGTTCAACTCATTGTGATACTTGGTCAGCATTACTTGTAACTTTCCGGAGACTGATTTTTACTGACATCCTTATATCTGAATCAGATTCATAAAGCGGGACACTCAAACAATAAATCTCTATAGAGCATCTAAGGTGGGTATTCCATGGTATTGTTTGTTGTTTCCATCTTGATTTTGCTCAAGGCCTGAAATGTTTCTTGCCAAACTATCCTGTTCTAGCATTTGTCCTGAAATGGACCTACTATAAGCAAATTACTCAATCTGCACTTTCAGCAGGACTTTGGCAGAATACCTAAAGTGATTGGAGAAAGTTCTGCAGTGTAAGGTTCTGTCCTTTATTGGGAGTTTGCATGTAAGTGTACTATATATTACAAATGCTATGATACTTGCACTTTGTTATCCTAAAACACATATTGCCAATGATAACAATGACATTGTTGTTGTCGCTCAGTTGCTAAGTCATGCCCAACTCCCCGTGAGCCCATAGACCACAGCACCCACCCCCACCCACCCATCCTCCACTGTTTCCCAAAGTCCTCCTAAACCCATGCTGACACTATCTAACCATCTCATCCTCTGCTGTCCCCTTGTCCGTTGCCTTCAATCTTTCCCAATATCAAGATCTTTTCCAATGAGTCCTCTGTTCTCATTTGGTGGCCAAAGTATTTGAGTTTCAGTTTCAGTATCTATCCTTCCAAAGAACAATCAGGGTTGATTTCCTTTAGTGTTGACTGATTTGATCTTCTTACAGTCCAAGGGACTCTCAAGAGTCTTCTCTAACATCACAATTTGAAAGCGTCAATTCTTCAGTGCTCAGCCTCCCTTATGGTCCAACTCTCATAGCTATACATTACTATGGGGAAAACCGGTTTGATTATAATGACATTGAGAAGAAAGCAATTACTAATTTCTCATCTCTAGAAAACCTAATAAATTTGACTATCTCCAGATGAAGTTAATGTGAATCAGGCTATAGTTGGTCAGCCTGTTTCTAGAGACAGATGGGACTATTGTCCAACTATTGTCTGCAAAAATGAAATTGAGCACATCAGGTTGGCCAGGCAGAGGTAGGATTAAACACCTTTACTCATTTTTTATTTTATGGTCCAGTAGAACAGTCAATTGTCCATGATAAATTAAGACCCGGGATGTGGTATATTCAATGCTGCCTCCATGCACCACATGTTTTGAAATTTAAGTTGCATAGAAGCACTCCTTGGTTGACTGGACTTTTAACGTATAGCATAACAACATACAGTAGATAACTGAGCTCCCACTGTGACTTCCTAGGTTCTTTCTTCCAATTAATTTCTATGTCCCAAGGCTGAGAAAGCCAAAACCTTGATGAAACTTTGATGTGTGTACATGTCTATCTATCTATCTATCTATCTATCTATCTATCTATCTATCTATCTATCTATCTATCTATCTATCTATCTATCTATCTATCTATCTATCTATCTATCTATCTATCTATCTATCTATCTGTCCTTGTCTGTCTGTCTGTCCTTCTGTCGGTCTGTCTGTCGGTCTGTCTGGCTGTCTGTCTGTCTTCTGTCTGTCTGTCTGTATGTCTGTCTGCTGTCTGTCCATGTCTGTCTGTCTGTCTGTCTCTGTCTGTCTGTCTGTCTGTCTGTCTGTCTGTCTGTCTGTCTGTCTGTCTGTCTGTCTGTCTGTCTGTCTATCTATCTATCTATCTATCTATCTCTAGTTCAGGTTTTTAAAATAGCACAGGATGGTCACTGAAAATATTTCTTTGATACTAGTGAAGAATGTAAGATAAAAAGCAGCTGAGTAGGAGAGTTTGAGGGCTTTTTCTAAGACACAAAGAAACAACTTTGAACTTTCAGACAATGTATTTTAAACCCAAACAGATGTGGGTTAAGCTCTGTTTTTGATCCCCCTGTAGGTTTCCTTTCAAAATGTGTACATGTGTATTGAAATGATGACTTTCAGATGCCTGACCATAATTTGTCTCTGTTAGGGTATCACCTTGGTACATAGATCACATATGTTGAGTGCTCAGAGGTCTTTGAACATAAAATGAAAGGGCCATGTAGAATTTATGTCGACCTTTTAGCTCTTGAGTGTGTGTATGCCCAGGACATGTAACTGAAGCAGTGCAACCACACACAAAAACAGAATGTTTGAATAATCCTTTTATCTTAAAGCCCCGAGATGTGCTAAGTTTAACTGAATTAAGGGGGAAACATAATTCTGGAAGTTAAAACTCATGTGCCACAAACATTAGAGATTTCTGCTTACATCTATTAACATCCTATTTTCTCATGTATATGATCTTATCCCATGAGCCACAGCACAATGCCAACCATAGAAATCAATACTGGAAGATGTTTCCTTTCAATTCCATTGCAATCTCCATATAAATGCATTAGTGAAACCTTCCTTCTCCATCTGTACAGATATATCTTTGTTTTCAAAAGAGATCTATAACTATTCCCCCAAGGAAAAATTAAAAGACTAAAATAAAAGCTGGCAATAGAAATTGGTTATCGATACATGGGAATTGCGCATTTGGCATATGAAAAGAAAGAAAGAAGTTTAAACTCAAGCTGATCAAATTCTCCTTTAATAATTCTGACAGTTGACATGACAACTGTTCATAAGATGCAATAACATTGCTTTTTGGCTTGCAAATTTGCTGAGGCTATTTTTTGAAGCCTTCAATTAGCTCCATCACTATTCTGTTCCGCATAATGCCACTGGAAACCATTAACATCTATACCGAAGTCTGCTTTTGAAAAATATAGAATAACTTCATGGCTTTTACTGTATGGGCAGTCCAATTTAATTCTGAAGGGCAATCTCCATGAAACATGTATAGCATCATTCCAGTTTTTATTCCTTTATTTGTAAGATAATATAGAACAAATTTGCAAAACTATATAAGGGTTGAGAAAATCTTGTATTTCTCTCATCCCTTTTTTTAAAAAAACTGGTTCAATAGGTAAATAATGATGTCTGTTTGAGCCAATCTCATTCCACTTAGCCATACCCATGTGAACTGAACTCTCTTTCATAGAATCGTAGGGTTGGAAGGGACCTTGAAGGCCTTCTAGTCCAACCCCCTGCCCAAGGCAGGAGCCTTCATATCATCTCAGACAAATGATTGTCCAATCTTTTCTTGAAAATCTTCAGCATTGGAATCAATTTTGTGCAGATCACTATTAAGTCATCTTTATTTCACTAAATAAATAAAGCAGTGGAAATTGAGAGGGTGGCATGAATTCTGCATGTTACCTAGTTTGTCCATTATTGTTTTCTTTGCTTGAAAACATATTAGTGCTATCAGCTACATTTAGGATCCAGTAGGCATCCTACTTATATCTTCACCATCTCAATAAGCCTCATCTCTGAGACTGCTTGTTTCCCTTTGATATTCTCCTCCCCTTCCCAAGTGTTTCTAAAAGCTTCCTTATGAAGAAAATAGAACATATTCCCCATTGAAGCACCATTCTGTGGAGTGATGGCAATATAACAGAATAGCAATAGAAGGAATTGGTCAGTGAGTGAAGTTTAATTTCCCCTCCAGAAATTCTAACCACGTAGGGTTGAACATTTGAGTACAGCCAAGGAGACTGGGTCTTCAAGACAACAGGAACTTATGTGTGTCTGGTTCTAATTTAGGCAATGACCACTGCATCACATTGACTCTTGATGGAAATGGTGGAAAACCTAGTATAATAATGCTACAGACCAAAGCCAAACCACAAGAAATGAGAACGTGCACTTGGATAGGACTTGACACGAAACACAATAGCTGAATCTCAAAGGGACAGGTTTACTATTGGTCTATGACATTTTGTAGCAACTATTCAATTAGAGAGTTCTAGATGGTATGCTTTAAAACACAAAACCAAGTTTTGGGGTGGAGTTCTGAAATAAACCAGATATTTCCTGCTTTATCTCGCATGCTAAGGTCAAAACTTTAATCTTTCCCCCCTTAACATTGTCATTCCAAGCACAACAAACCAATACTGAGATTTCAGTGAAAGATTCCAGCCCCTTCCCCACTAGTAAGCCTTCAGATTAATCTTTTGCATGATTCATTGTAAGATAAAAATGCAGTATGTAATAAAATAAATACACCCATGCCCTAAAATGTGATTAAAGTAACGGCTGGCTTAGAAGAGGACAGGAAACCAAAGCCATTATTTCTCTGTGCCTTATGGTTGAAGCAGTTTCATATTTGTGAAGTTTTAAATCCTTTACTGGAATAGTATTTTTTCATGAAGCTCAGCTATAATTATAACTTTTCCATTATTTCCTTCTCTTTAAGTAGCCATCCTAAACTCTCCTCAAAAATAAGGAGTAATGTAAAACACTCCGCTTATAACACATCTTAGTACAGGACTGAATTAACTACTGTCCTAAATATTCCTTAAAACAGATTTCTTTCAGCTGAAAAAGCATTCTTATCATATTTTATACCTTTTCTATGGTTCTTTTTATGGAATCCATGTAATATGTGTGGATTGCCTTGCTTCCTCTCTTTAGAATGGATAGAGATATTTTTTTTTTTAAAAAAAATATGTTTTATTAATTTTTAACATAATCACCATAGTATTCGGTAGACAGTGCGTTGTCTGGGCTTACATTTAGCAAACATTCACTAACAATTAAATTCTATAATCTATAATCCACATGATAACTTTACATGATTTCCTCTTTTCCCCATAGTGTTCTCTTTTACCAACCTTAAGTTAATACAATTCTTATTATTTTAATAAATGGTAATTAAGTATAAACGTTTTCTAATATTTCTACAAATAGTAATCACAACAATATAATATTCCTTTTCTATCTAGTCATTCTGGTTGTCTCATCATATATCCTGTTTACAGTTCTTGTTTACATTTATTTTTCCCACAGTGTTCTAAACATTTTTACTGGTTAAGATTTTCTCAGAGCTAATTTAAATATTTAAATCTATTTTTTCTCATACAAACCAACCCATTACTTTTACCTTTCTTAAGGAATAAATAAAACTAAAAAGAGAAAGAAGAATGAGAATAAGAAAAAGAATAAAATAAAAAGATAGTATACTACTTAAAATCCCTATTTCCTATAAGCTAACACATATTTATTTCCAAAATATTTTCATTCTTTTTTACCATAATTGGGAATGTATTTAATCTAAAAATATTCCCTTTAATAAACCTAATCCTCTAGTCTTTTAACTCTTAGTCAAAACATTTTTTTTAATCCATTTATAATTTTATTAAAGTCAATCACCTTTAAATATCTAAAACATTTCCTTTATATAGGTCATTCCAACTCTTTTATATTACTCATATCCAATAATAAAATAAAAAGGAGAAAGAAAAAGTGAATGGATTGTGGAGATTTTACCCACAATATGACTAGGGAGAAAAATTTAAGAGCCTAGATTGTATAGGTTGGATTCATAGAGTAGAAAGTGGTTATTTAGGCTATCAAGATCCGCCCTTTGTTCTGTGCAGAATTTCTGTCAAATGGTTATCAGATTCTGATAGGCAGTGAAGGGAAGCCGTCTACTTTTCGGAATAATTGGTTCCACTGTCACACTGTTCTTACCATTAGGCAGTTTATCCAAGCATGCAATCTGAATTTGCCTTCCTGTAACTTAAGATAATTGTCCTGCAGTCTGGGACCATAGAGTGTAGGTCATGGCCTTTTCCTTTATGATGTCATTTCAGATCATTATGGAGAAGACAACTCTCTGTTCAAGAAGCTCATGTTAATTTGTGTAAAATCAGTATTATGTACAGAGGGTCCCCTACTATCTTTTTCATCTGTTTACCTGCAGAGTTGTCTAATTGATTTTGCAACCTCAGGTCTAAAGGGGAAAAGGTTAAGGCCCTACCAAACCATGCTACAAAAGTGTAATTTATAATCAGCACCCAGCTTCAGGTCTGGCCATGTACAGTACATATTTGGGTATTACTGGGGCCTCCAGCAGAGTGGATGGGATTGAAATTAAAACTGATAGATGCTTTGGGATGAAACTGAAGTGAGATAATGTGGAAAGCATACTTTAGCACTTTATATGAGAAACTTAATTAGTATCCCATCTTTTGTTCAGGTGTGATGAAAGAGAAGAAAAAGTCAGCCACTTGCAAGGGGGATTTATTTATTTATTTGAATTTATTAGCTGCCCAACTCTAATAGACTCTGTTGCAGTGGCAATGGGCGCATTGATGGAAGACTTGAATGGCCAAGTTAGGCACAGGGTAGAAGGTGACTAGGCTGAGCCAAAGGGAAGAAGTCAAACACATCATCAGTCTTGAGTTCCTTCATAGCCACAAGAGATCTAAGTTCAGCCCACCTTGAATTCTATTGACTCTTATCTACTGCCAATTTGCTTTGATTCTTATAGAGACATTAGCATCTAATAAACCTATATTCATTTGAACTACCTGGGACTCCTGATTTCATATGCTTGACATGTCATGAAGAAAATCTATCAATGTGACCACTAAGAGTTGGCACCACTCTGTTAGGTGCTAAAGTTGGGCTATATAACTTTTCTTCCTCCATTTTCCCACAACAAAGCCCAATTTAGGTTGGCTGGGCTAAGATAGAGTGACTCGCCTAAGGTCACCCAATGAGTGTTTATGGCTGAGGGTTGTCAGAGCCATTATGTATATCAAACCAAAAAAATAAACTTCACACAAAGAGTGAGTCCAGGAAGACCACCAGATTTTGCACTGGGTCCATCTGAGGAAAACAAACAGAAAATATTTGGCACTGAAAGGTCCAAATGCCCAAAGTTACTCCATCTTGCTTGAGTTGAATTGAAGCCTGTTGTTCCCACCAAGGCCACCAGAGTACCAACGACTATGGTGGAGGTGGAGAAGTAAAAAATGGGTATTGGTAATCTTATATAGCATATTGGTGATCTTATATAGATGTTAAACAGGGCGTGGGGAGAGAACATCAAGTCCTGCTGCATCAGACAAAGCAGGGGCTGTGGGCTGGATTCCTTTCTTCCTATCAATCCCCATTGGGACTCACTTTGGAGAAAGGAGGTGAATCAGCACAAAACTGTGCTCCCCATCCCAAACTCCTGGAGGATACCATGACTCATACGAACTCCAAGGATACCATGACTGGTGATATCAAAGACTATTGAGAGTTCAAGAAGAGCAAAGATGGACATACTATACTTGCTCCTTGATCCATTCATTTTTCATCCAGAGTCCATTTTTTCCACAACCTTCTCTGAAAATAAAACTGTCTATCCCTTCCCTCAAGGAAGAATTAACCACTGTCTGAACTCTCTCTCAATGGGATCACCAAATAGAGAAGGGTCATGCCAGGGGACAGAGAGACCAGGAAAAACTCCTCAGGAGTTTAAGTTTAAGTTCGTTTTTTTTTTAAAGTCAGTTGCGGAGCTGAGTGTAAAGAAAAGATGGCTGAGTGTGGGAATGCAAGAAGGGCAGTAGAAGAGGTCCATCTCAGAGCAATGGAGGAGGGATAGGTTTGAAAAAAAAGCCTAACTGGGAGTCTTTTGTCTCTTAGCATCAAGAGAGAAAGACGATTTGGGGGGTGAGCAAGAAGTAAAGGGAAAGGAGTGCAAAGCTTGTCTCTGTGCAGCATTCAGCCCACAGCGGTCTCTGCTCTGCAGCTAACAAAGAAGAAAGGCAGCTTTTGGGGTGCAAAGAGATCAGGAGTGTCATTTTTCAATGCAAGGTTAAAGAAGAACATCACTAGCGGGGGACTAATCCAGCAAATTGATTGGAGAAGGATCAAGGCTTGGAAGAGCTAAGAAGAGCAGCAGGGAAAAGATCAGATGCCCAAACAGATCCAACCCAGGACAGAAGAAAGGAGAGTGAAAAACCTTTCAGTGCCAACTAATGCATGAAGTATTTTCCAAAGGGATTCTTGGTTTGTCTAAATAAGTCTTATGCTCTCACAATATACTATGCAAGAAGGCTGCAGTCAGCAGATGGAAAGGAAAGAGAGAGAGAGAGAGAGAGAGAGAGAGAGAGAGAGAGAGAGAGAGAGAGAGAGAGAGGTTTCAGCAAGATGAAAGAGGACTCAATAGTTTAGTGTTGCTTAGTTATTATAATAATAATAATAATAATAAAGTTGGAAGGGACCTTGGAGGTCATCGAGTCCAACCCCCTGCTCAGGCAGGAAACCCTATACCATTTCGGACAAATCGCTGTCCAGTCTCTTCTTAAAAACTTCCAGTGTTGGAGCATTCACCGCTTCTGGAGGCAGGTTGTTCCACTGGTTAATTGTTCTAACTGTCAGGAAGTTTCTCCTCAGTTCCAGGTTGCTTCTCTCCTTGACTAGTTTCCATCCATTACTTCTTGTCCTGCCCTCAAGAGCCTTGGAATAGCTTGACTCCCTCTTCTTTGTGGCAACCCCTGAAATATTGGAATACTGCTATCATGTCACCCCTAGTCCTTCTTTTCATTAAACTAGACATACCCAATTCCAGCAAACGTTCCTGATATGCTTTAGCCTCCAGTCCCCTAATCATTTTTGTTGCCCTTCTCTGCACTCTTTCTAGAGTCTCAACATCTTTTTTACATCGTGGTGACCAAAACTGGATGCAGTATTCCAAGTGTGGCCTTACCAAGGCATTATAAAGTGGTATTAATACTCCACATGATCTTGATTTTATCCCTCTGTTAATGCAGCCCAGCACTGTGTTGGCTTTTTTGGCAGCTACAGCACACTGCTGGCTCATATTTAAGTGATTGTTCACTAGGACTCCGAGATCCCTCTCACAGTTACTACTACTGAGCAAGTTACCCCCTATACTATACCTGTACATTTGGTTTTTCTTGCCTAAATGTAGAAACTTACTTTTTTCACCATTGAATTTCATTTTGTTAGATAGCGCCCAGTGTTCAAGTCTGTCCAGGTCCTCCTGTATCTTAAGCCTGTCTTCTGGAGTGTTGGCTATTCCTGCCAGCTTGGTGTCATCCACATTATTCTTGTACCAGTATGATACTGCCTGTATCCAAACCCCTGTGGCATTGCCATCTTGTTGTTCTAAATAGTAAAGCTATTCTTATTTGTTCACAGTTAGAGGTTTCATGTATTTTCTATCAGAAGCCCCAGAAACGAGGACAGAAATTAACCACTTAGAAGGCGTCCTCCATGCTTCTGGCTGGAGACTCAGCACTGGCCTCATTTAAAAAGAATTGGGCTGCAGGGATTCTGCTTAGAGTTCTCCGAAAACCTGCTTCTTGAACCCAGAACAGCTTGTACTATTCTTTAAAAGAACACCCTTCCATACCAGCCTCTCCACTCCGCCTGTTGTACTTACTGTACTTACACACAAGCAGCATGTCAGGAACAGGGTTGTGCAGGCTAATCCAATAGTGCCTGTGGGTTTGGACACATGGAGCTTCTACATGTGGCTATGCAGAGAGGAGGCTAGAGAAATGAGAAGAGGCTATGGCACAACAGCAGAGGACCTGTTTGGCAAGTGGAGGCATGAAGCTGTAAGCAGAAATTAGTCGATTGGGTTACTGACTGGCCTGATAATTGCAACTAGATATGTGAACAATGACTTTGCCTGATCAGACAACAAGAGGGATCAATATTTCTTAATGAGAGGAAAAAAATCTATCCAGTTTTTTTTTTGAATGTTTTTGTATTAGAGGTCAAGGCATAACACAGAAATACCTTCAAGCAGTTCTGAATTTAGACAGAGCTGAGTGCAGAGAAAGAGCCATAATAATGTGTAGTTATTGGCTGGCTGGTTGATTGATTTACAGGACCTAAAACCTCTTCTGTTCCCAAAGGACACTGGGAGGCCATGTGAAACAAAAATAAAAGAACATAACCAATAGCTAAACCCAGAACAGCACCAAAAAGAAAAAAGAAATAACCCACAGAAAGTGAAGATAAAAACCAAAATAGGTGTCCAGAGCCAGTTAGGATCAAACGTGCTCTGAAATAAGGCAACCTTCTTCTGTTGATGGAATTGCAACAATGGAGACGGCATGCATTTCTTGGGGGAGACATTCTATAGGGTGGGAACTAATACAGGGAAGGTCTGCCATTTCACCCATATCCGCAGACCTCACGAGGAGAGTCATTTTGTAGAGGTGGGACTGTCTTGCCAATCTTATTGTGGCAATTAATACCAGTTGCAACTTCTGGGTTGTCTCCAGAGGTAGCCTCACAAAAAGCACATTTCAGTAGATGTAGGAGATGACCAGCTTGAGCCCAAGAGTGGGGTCAAATGCATCATCAGTTTGGAGTCTCTATGCCCCCAAAAGAGACCTAAGTCCAGCCTCCCTTGAAGTCCATTGACTCTTATCTGGCACCAATTCACCTTGGCTGTTAGTATTCCAAAGATGCTTTTTTCATGAGGCAACTGGACTTCCTTGTTTTTCTTTGAAGACGTTTCGCTTCTCATCCAAGAAACTTCTTCAGCTCTGACTGGATGGTGGGGAATGGATGGTTGGGACTGTCAGTAGTTCAGATTCTTGTGTATAGGTAGCATGAACTAAACTTGTACTTTTGAACTCTGTTTTGTTTTCCTTACTTCTTCCATGTGACAGTAATCCAAATGAATGGTGAAAGGTGGAATTGCAATGGTGAATCACAGCAATTAGGACATCCTGGCACATGCACTAGCTGGAGCTGGCTAAAGAATCCACAGCCACAACTTCCACCTATTGTTTAAGTCCAGATGGATCCGCCAGTCACAACTACTTCTTTGGGAGGAGCATGATCCTATCCAGAATAATTAACAGAACCAATATTACATATTGTCCAAATATTGTCCAAATATCTATTGATCATTAGTAACTCTGTCTTGGTAGGATTTGATCTAAGGTTGTTAGATTAAACCTCACAGCCTCCAGACAGTACATGATCTAATCATATTAAGAACTGCAAATTGCACCATTTGTGGAAAGAATTTCTTTGTTTTTAAGTGATTGTGTGAATGTTCATAATAAGCAGATGTGTGAAGCTCTAAGCAATATCTCTTATCAAGAGATTCTGTAACTGTTGATACCTTTACTTGTTCCTGCCAATTTCTCTCATTTCCAGAGAAGCAGGTCATTTCATTAGTGATGCATTCATTATTTACTGGATAATTGAAGTATGAGTAGAAAATCCTGTATAGAAGTTTAGAAAATAACATCAGCTTATGAGTCTTTTCATTCTCTCCACACGTCATTCTTAGCGAAGCGTGCAAACCAGCATCTGCATTTCCTGCATCGGATGAGGAGAGCACATCTTTCTCCTTCTGTCCTGGCCACTTTTTACAGAGGCATGATTGAGAGCATTTTAAACAAACTGCATCACTGTCTGGTTTGCTGCCTCAGATAGAAAGTCCATACAGAGAATGGTAAAGACAGCTGAGAAGATCCTAGGAAGCTCGCTTCCTGGTATTCAGGATGCTGCTTATAAGCGGTACGTGCTTAGAGCGCAAAGCATTGTTAGAGACCCCACTCACCCACTTTACGGTCTGTTTCTGTTGCTCCCCTCTGGGAGGAGGTTTTGAAGTATTTCTAGCAGGACTACCCAATTCTGTAATAGCTTTGTTCCCTGTGCCATCTGTCTGGTAAATTCGCAAGATTCGTTTTTCTCACCATGCACATGTATACATAACCCGAACTAGACTGTTGTTTCTCTGTGTTATATAATATATGTGTATATATGCATAATTCTGTATTTACTTATTTATTTTTGTCATATTTATGTAGTGTATATAGGAGGTGGTGACCCTTTGAGAGCTATATGCAACAAAATTTCATTTTAATGTATGCCGATTAGTGTACATTCAAAGTGACAATAAAGTTATTATTCTACTCTACCCTATCCTACCCTACTCTACCCTACTCTACTCTACTCTACTCTACTCTACTCTACTCTACTCTACTCTACTCTACTCTACTCTACTCTACTCTACTCTACTCTATTCTATTCTATTCTATTCTATTCTATTCTATTCTATTCTATTCTATTCTATTCTATTCTATTCTATTCATAAGCATTACCTACCTGGACAGCTTTCTGATAAAAGTGGTTTGTGCTTGATTTGAGATATTTGATTTCAAATAAGGTCTTACTGGTTCCAACTGGATATTCAGCACCCTCATTGCACATCCTATCAGCCATACAGTGAATTTCATTTTAGCAGTTGAATGTTTTGTTCAAGCATAAACTTTGTCCAAGAGAAACTCCCAAAGTAGGGTCCCTATCCAGGGGCATCAAAGGGAAAACAAGGCAATGGGTGGAATTACAAAACAACTGTTCTATTGCAACACACCCTCTCCCTTTTAAATGTGCATCATAATGCATACACCTGATGGTTAGAGGTCCAAGAGGATTCTCAATGATCCAGGTCATGATTGTCCCAAAGATGCTTTTCAAAAAGGCAACTGGACTTTATTTTTTTTTCTTGAAAAAAGTTCGCTTCTCATCCAAGAAGCTTCTTCAGTTCTGACTGAATGGTGGGGAATGAAAGGATTGAGGGTTAAAGATTCCATCACATTACTCTCACAAAATTGTCATGATCTGTAGATGTCTTTGTCCGCATCAGTTTTCTTCCTGGTTCTAGCTAAACACTATCATCAAACCTGCTGTCAATTCTCTAACAGAAAGGAATGTAAATGGTGTCTCTCCAGCCCCTAGGAACCAGTAAGAAACAAAATATAGTTCTAGCTACAAGTAGTTGTACTTTATACTTCAGAATTAAAATCAAGAACAATTCAATTTACTATTTTCATGGAGCAATATCTCCACAGAGCTACAGATTTACCCCATTACATATTACACAATAATAGAATTATGCAACACTAGTTATTGAACTGAGCAGGAATCAGTCTGTCCCAGTCTTGAACGGTTTGTTCAGAAATGGTAGTTTCTCTCATACAAATACCCCTTAACAGCCAGGCTGACTCTTTAAAAAGAGGTACCACATTTCAAAAGCAGAAACATATTCACACAGCTGAACTCTTCCCTTTTCCCTTCCTTTACGACTTCAGCTACCTTGCAAAAGATTCAAGGAGTGCTTTCCTCTTCTCCTGTTTGCTCTGCTTGATTCTTCTTGCGAGCCCCAGCCAAAATTCAGTAGCCCTACTTGTCAATTTTTCAGCCCTATCAGACTCAATTCATTCCCATCCACCACACCCTGAGCATACCCTGCTCTCTTGGCCCAGTTCTCTCCACAAGCTGAAAGATTCCCCATGAGTGGAATTTGCCAGCATATCCTCCTACCTTGCATTAAAGCAGTAGCTAGGCCGTCTCAAATCAAAATGGCGGTTGTGGTGGGGCATTTGGTACTCTACATCTTTGTATACGCATGTCATATTAAGATAAGTGCAAAGGAGGCACTTATGGACTGTCTTTTTATGTCTTACTCATGAATAATTTTTCTATCCCTTTTTATCTGAAATGCTGCCTTTTATCTCTACTTTCTTAAGTTGTTTCTGATTGGCAAATAATTTTTCACTTTTAAGTTTTGCCACTTTCTTTATTTCAAGGTAATATTTATTTCTCACTTTATATCTCAAACTCCTTGTTGTCTTCTCAGGGAGCTTCCTTAAGTTAACCACTTTCCTCCATTTTTCATAGCCTGTTTTCCAACTTGTTATCCCCAGCATAAGGCAGTGTCAAGGAAGCTCTTCGGTCTGTTTCTTGTCCCTGGGACTATTGCTCACTTCCTGCAATTCCACACTTTATATTCCTCCCAACTTTCAAAGTTTCATTTCTTTTTAACTACTTGGTAGATTTATCCCCTTCCTTTGAAAAGTACACACGTTTATTTTCCTTGCAGGTTCCTCCCTTTTCTCATTCCCTTGATGTGTTTACCTACAATCTCTATTCTCCTTAACATCATTCTCTTTCTTACAACCTGCCATTACAAACCCTTGACTCCTGGATTCCCTTTCTGTCTTTCTTCTCATGGTAAACCTCCACCACTTTACGCCATCTTCACTCATAGTGTATCCCCAACTTCACTTCAACTTTCTAGATTACACTTACATATGCATTTAGGGCAGGTTAAATGCTTTATGTTTAGAAATGTGGAAGTGGATTTACTACAACTAGCCTCACCTTGAGCTAAAGTGAGACAATTGTCCTAAATGATAGAATGTGGAGGTGAGGGTGCCACTAGGAGCAAGTGAATAAAAAATTGTGCCTGCTGCAGGAATTCTGTTCTCTAAATGGCACAGAGAGGGTTGGGAGCTGTGCTGCAATAAGGAAGGAGCAAAAGGTATAATGGGTAAGCAGAAGGAATAAAAGAAAACAGTAGCTGCAGGGGAGACAGGAAGGTAGAACTTTTTATACATCTTTCTAGCATCACTAGGAGCCTGGACTGATTGAAGCCAGTTTCATGGGAAATTTCTAATTTCCTGCTGCTTGAATCCATTCGAGAACAGCATATGGCCATCTGTTTCCATACAACATCAGGCTGGTATGAAATTCCCCAATGGTGACAACATGAAGAGGCCACGGCTTGTGTATTCAAAAACCTAGACCTAGCAGCTACTATAGCATCTATATCTCCACCTCAAATGGCTGTAATTTTGTAGATCCCACAAGGATAGATAAGAAAAGAGTACACAGATAGAGGTGCAAGATTCAGAAGTTCCTGAAGCCTGGAATTTGAGTATCAGATGAAGGACCTGCTTGTACTTCTCCAATGACAACAAGTAAAAAAAAAAACATGTTCCCCAGGGAAAAATACAATAGATGTTTTCACCAAACATGTTATTGAGGGGAAATCTCCAAGGATGACGAAACAGAGAGACCTATTTAAAATGATGCAAACTCTTTTTGTTGCTAACCCTTCTAGTTTAGTCACGTTGCTTTCAGAGGGCAAAAAGAACTGAAGAAATCAGGCTTGAAATTGGCATGCTGAGAGAAGGCAGAATATCACCAAAGAACATTCTGGAAAGAGGAAAGAATTTAAAGGCCACTATGCATAGTAAAGGTCAAGAGAAAATTGCATAAGAGTCACAGCACCACTGACATAAGGTCTCCTAAATGGCTGATTGCCCTTGCTTTTCAAAATCTAGCTTGATGTGGCCCTTGAGATCAGCTACATATGCCAAATAATGGAAACTTCCTTAAAATCAAAGAGCTAAAGCCAGTGGTAGGATTCAAATACCTGAACAACTAGTTCTATTATGTGATGTAAGCCTGGGCCTCCAATGCCTAGAACGGACTTCCGGAAGTGGCATCAACGCACTTCCAGTGGGCCGTTCTAGGTCTGAGAGGCCTCCTCCAGGCCTTGGAGGCCTAGAATGGACTTCCAGAAGTGGTATCCATGCACTTCTGGTGGGCTGTTCTAGGCCTAGACTGGACTTCCAGAAGCCAGCCGGTTCTCTGAATTCAGATAAATTTAGCTACCGGTTCTCCCGAACTGGTGCGAACAGGCTGAATCCCACCACTGGCTAAAGCTGAGTTTCTTGATGTATCTGAAACCCATTTAAGACAAATCGCAGCCTAATAGATCTGCAGGCACCACTGCCACCTGGGAAAAACTATTCAATATGAGATCATTCCTCTGATAGCAACAAAAATCAGATGGACAGTTGTGGTAGATCTGAAATTGGCAAGATATTACTGTACTCCAAACGGACCCTGCACTGCACACTGACATCAGCCACACGGAACAAATGACTTTAATTGTGTGTCTTGTAACAACCAAACCTAATTAAAATGTTCTTGCCGTGGTAACTGCTACGTAGGAGAATATTTTCTAGAATTTAATGACAGGGATCAATCGAGTGAGCTTCATAAACAGCTGAAAGACTCAGGAATTTTGACAGTTGACAGAGGTCAGGGTCCCAATAATGCTGCTGATGTGAAAGAAAAGGCAGAAGAATGCAGACCTGGATCTGAGAGTTAAACCTTTGAGCGTTTTTTCTTCTTCTACGTGCTTTGCATTCATTGAGCTTGGTGACCGGTACTGCATCAGCCTCTAATGAGGCTCCTGAATTTTTAAAAAGTAATTCAAAGCATCTATGTATTTTCTCTACATTGACTAATTGGTGGGGAATATTGAAATGGCCTCTGCCATGTTGCAACATTGTTCAGACACAGCACTGAGGCAAGCTGAAAAGAGAATCACCAAAAAGCACTCCAAAGAAAGATTCATGCATTCTGAAAATACCTGTAACATGGAAAAACCATAACCTGTTTGCAGTGGGAAAAAATACTTGTTCAGCATGCTTTAAATTAAATTAGTAAAGTGAGCAGGCTGTTAATCAAACTGACCCCATTCAAATCTATCATGATGTAATTTAGAGATATTGATGGACAGCTTTAGTTTAAAAAAAAAAGGGGGAAAGGGGAGAGACAGAGAGAAGACCATCTGTTAAGGCAACTTTTTGGCATCAGTCAGGAACATCACAATATTCCCAAGATAGCTATTTAGGCAGCTGTGCGCTCATGGTACAGAGTGAGTTGTTTTAAAACTTTTCCAGTGAGTTTGTCATTAAAACTCCCTGTCTCTTCTCCTGTGTTTATAAGTCTAAGATTAAAATATTCTGTTGTGAAGTGAGACCGTTGTTAAGTGAGTTTTGCCCCATTTTATGACCTTTCTTGCCACAGTTGTTAAGTGAATCACTGCAGTTGTTAAGTTAGTAACATGATTGTTAAGTGAATCTGGCTTCTGACTTTGCTTATCAGAAGGTCGCAAAAGGTGGTCACATGACCCTGGAACACTGCAACTGTCGTAAATACACGCCAGTTGCCAAGCATCCAAATTTTGATCATGTGATCATAGGGATGATGCAACAGTCTTAAGTGTGAAAAATGGCCACTTTTTTCCAGTGCTGTTGTAACTTTGAATTGTCACTAAATGAAAGGTTGTAAGTTGAGGACTACCTGTAGTCACTGAAGAAGACATCTGACAGTGGTGGGATTCAAATATGTGAACAACCGGTTCTCTGTGTGGATGCCGCTTCTGGAAGTCCATTCTGGGCTTGAACAACAAAAAATTAGCTACCGGTTCTGCTGAAGTTGTGCGAACCGGCTGAATCCTATCACTGCATCTGAGACATCAGGCTTAGGCTAATCCCAGAAGAGCCCCCAAACAACAGTTCAAAATTGAATTATTTAACCAAGATTGTGCAATACTATCAGTTGAAAAGGGGCACAGCATTATATTTGAAATGCGGTATATCCTTTCTATATCTGAAGATCTACTCAAAAAATGAAAGGCAACAAATATGACATACTCTGGAGCATATGATCATGAGATAAGTGATTTGAGAGATAAATGGAAAGTACTTTAAAAACAAACTTCAATAGGATCCAGGATGTAAAACCTTTCTGGGATAAATATACATAAATAAGGTGGACCATATTGAGGGTGAAGGTTCGTTCTCTGAGTTTGTGGGTTGGTTTCCAAATGTTTTGTTTACCAGGTTAGGTAATATCTTCAGTGGAGTTTAGGCGATGTCAGTGACAGTGTTCTTCTGTTTATAAGGGCTTCAGGTGTGGGTGTGTCAAGTGTGGGTCTTGTGATGGGTCTTGTGATGGTCAGGTGTGAGTCATCAGTGAGAGGCTTGTGATGAGCCTTGTGATGGGGAGATCACATCAGGTCAGGATCATTGGGAGGTGAACTGCTGGGGGAGACAGAAGGGGGCTTGTGTGGGTTGGTTGAGGGTCGGTGCTGTCTCTGGTTGACTGTGCAGTTGACATGGATTCTGAAAGAATCATAGGCTGGTTGTAGGTCAATGTGTCTGTTGAAGGAATTGCTTGTGGAGTGGACCATATTTTCCAAATACATTTTGTTGCTGTGTATATTATTCTAATGCTTTCTGTAACAGTTGCCAATGGAGATTACAGCTTGTCCAAGCTGAACTCAAAAAAATCTTATCTATGCTTCACAGTGAAACAAGAGATTAACCTTGCAACCATCTCAGGAGATTGTGGTTCCTTTTTCAATAAAAGACCCAGAACATACCACTTGGGTTCGTCAATGAGATAAACATGCTAGTGCCTATTATGCAGTCAAGAAAAATTAAGTTACCTTTACAGACATGCCAATTATAATTTTCAAACAAGATATTTTAAGTTATTAGGTTTTTTTTTTTTAATCGAGGTAGGTATTAGAGCAGTACCTTAAGAGGAGTAAAACAGGAAGAAGACATAACTGAGACTTTTCAAACTTTTGGATGAAGCAAACTCCTTGCCTCAGGAGACAGAATGTAATTGCCAGCATTGAGATGAATTTATAGCTCACTTTCCAAATATGGAAAAGGCAGGATTAGAGGATTCAATTGTCTTGTGGAGACCCACCAATAGTCCTTACTGTTGGTGTCAGTGTGATAAGACCTTATAACTGGCTGGCTGGTTTGAGAAAGGTAAAACATTCTTGGAGTTTCGTGGTTGGAATAGCACTCATAATCTTGGGTGGGGTGGGGTGGAGCAGAAGTGATTTTTGCTATATAGCCTTGGTCTTTCTCTTGCCTAACTTAGATAATAGGCTTCCTAGATCCTTCTTTTGTGTTTGAGGTCCACTTTTCATCTGGGTCATCTTGCTATGACAGTGGTAAACTTGACTATCATGTTGCTTTTCTTGGACTGTGTGAGAATTAATGCCCATAAAAGTATATCTAAGGGAAAATAAAGAAAAAAAGACAAGTTGACACAATTTGGTACTGGCTAAAAAAAGAAAAAAAATCAGGTTACTTTGCTCAAGATCTGCCCACAGCTCTATTGATTAAGAAATCAAACATAAAGAGGCAGTAATAAAGGAGAATATTTGTAGCTCAGGGTTGATATGATGATGACTTAGTCAGTTACCTAGTTTGGGCAATGAAACATCTGCAAGAAAACAAGCAAGCTCAGAGAGCACCAAGGACTCCTCATAAAGAGGCAGAGCGGATGTATGTGTAGTATAGAAATAAGCATTAATCTTTAACAATAAAACACATATGAACTAGATTAAGCTTGGTAATGTAAGAGTAAAGGATAAAGGATCCAAATATACAAATTTCTGTATAGTGAATCAAATTGTTCTGTCAATTTAGAGAATCAAGATGTAGCTTAAACAGATTTATATCAATTATATCATTCGGTCAAAACTGAATAAGGCATTTGCAAACTGTGTTTATTTAAAAGTCTGGTAAAACCATAAATAATATTAGATGATTGGTATTTTTCAGTTTAGGTTTATCATCAACCTTACTGTTTTAAAAATATGATTAGTTAAATGTTACTTAAAACCAGTTTAGAAAGTACAGTTGACTAATTATGTGCTATTAAGTTGCTTTTGACATCCACTGGACACATACATAGATTTTATATATAGTACTAGTATTATAGGACTAATAAGACTAATCTAATAGGCAATCCTAAAATCTAATTTACTGACCTATTGGTCTTATTGTTTTCCTATTACTACATTTATGTATGACTACTATGCAGATTTCTGCGTTGTTGAACTTCCAGAAACCACAAGAGACAAGAGCATTTCCAGAGGGTATTTGAGGAATAAATGGTCACTGTTGAACCTTTTGGATTATGATTATTTTGGTGATTATAGAATGTTATACTTTTAGAATATTTTTAAATCTTATGATGTAAACTGCCTGGAATCATCCTGCAATATACGTCCAGTGTAACATGAACACAATCAATCAACAGGCTAGTAATTTATTACAAATTATAGTATTTTAATGAAACTGTGCCATTTTATTTTGTTAAAATAGTAGGCCTCACGTAAATTTCAGCTTAGTCTAAGTGAAGATGATTTATAATTTATATCCACAGATGTTTGTGCTTAAACTCCTATCAGTTTTATAAATTCAGGGTTACAGCCGATAACAATATTCCTACAGTCTTTCAAGGACAGGCCATCTTAAATAGTGAATATACATATAATTATGGAAGCACAATTCAATTTTTACAAAAATAATTGAGGAAAGTAATTTTCCCATGGGGAACACGGAGACATTTTCCTGTCTTTTTTTTGGTTAGGTAAAAATCTCTTAAAAATGACTTTAAGTAGCTTTTTGATCATTAAAAAATAAAGTGTGACCTATTGATTTCTTTGTTTTATTTTATTTCCATCTGTTTTATAGTAGGACCTGGCAAAATCTGGTGCATGATAAAGTGAAATGACCATGAGATTTTGATGGAGGTCAGAAAAATGAAGCTTCATACATGAATGATTTATTCACAAGATTCAACGTTTAGGGACATAATCTGTTGTTGAAAATAAGTCCGATTGCCATAGATTTCCAACTGCGTACAATAAGCCAACAGTGTGTCCTCGTTGAAGGGAAGAAACCAGCTCATTAGCAAAGATATATGGGATGGGTTCTATAAATGACTTCCTCCCCCTTTTGTCTCAGATTCTTTTGTTTTTCTAATACTTTGGAGAAATAAGATGACCTCAAACACATTGCCTCAGGGTGATCTTGGGAAGTGAGTACCTTTATCAAAATAACAGGTGTATCTAGATTGTCTTGGGTGTAGTATCTTCAAAGGGTGACCTGTGGAGGGGGGGGGGAGGAACGATGGAATTCTGACTGCTGTAATTGTTTTCTTTCCGATTAAAAAAGCATGACTTTTCTTTAGATTCTGTCTCATATCCTTTTTCAAATTAGGAACTGGCCCTCTGTGCCTTATTATCTGATAGAGATAAAGCAGCCCTATCTCCAACTTCAAAAGAGTGAGTAGGAGAGAGAGAAAAAACTTTGGTACTGTCCATTTCAATTAATCACACCAAAAACAAGTTTTTAAATGACTGGAAATATTTCTTCTTAAATATGAGAAGATTTCTTACAACTAAGCATTTTTCCTAAGATGCAAAGGCAGCACAAATGCTGAGGAGAAAGACCTTCTTATCTTTTTATGCACTTCTATTTTAACGTATCAGCAGTAACAAAAGAAAGGACTCATTTTAGATTTATATTTGATTCCTTCCCTCCCAATAGAGTTTTATCCTTCTTTTGCCTTGAGAACAATAGAAAGTTGTAACATGCAGACCTAGAAAAAAAATCTAAAAAATTCATGTGGAGAGAATATATCAAACAGAACTTTGTACTGGCCTCATTTTTACACCAGAGTTGAATTATGGGGCAAAATAATATGCACTGTGTCAGTTATCCTTTGGACTGCTATTCAATCTGTTAGCTTACCCATTCTTGTGGTCTTCAAGAGACAAATAATGTGATAAAAATATTTCTCCTTGCACATATTTATGGAACCTTCATAAATTCCAAATCTAGCTTCTCTAGATTACACTGTGTTTATTGACTCTGCCATCAATGTTCCTGCATTTTGGGTTAGAGATAACCACATGTATTCATTCAAGGACATACATGCCTATATGTAAGTATGCTCCAAATGCTGTATAATTCATGTTTGGGACTATTTGGAAAAACTATTATAATTCTATAAGGGGCTTCCATTTCAAGGCTGGTTTTATGTAACAATGAGGAGATCCAGTCATAGGTTGTAGTATCTTGAACCTTCTTTCGCCCATATTTCTAATGCTTTTCAAATGACATCATTGGTTGCTGAGAAATACTTCCAAATGGTTCTTGTTGAACCTGTGTCTATATCTGGAGAATGGCAGGGATAGATTAGAGGAACACTTTTAACACGTTTCGTCTTTATTTCAACATATTACCTCAGTATCAAAATCATATTATTATGAGTTGGGATTCCCCATAACGCCAGTTCTTTACATTGTACGTAGTTTATTCAACAAGCTCATGCATCCCAGAAGCCCAAATATGGAACAGTGATGAACAGCCAATCAATTCCATTTATGAAACTAATATTTGAGACTAATGGTATATGGATAAATAATAAAGAGATGGCAATTGAAGAGGAACATGGCACAAAGAACTTTTAAAGCTACCATATGCAACAATCAAATAGGTAGCAGATAATGCTATGAGAATTTAGTACCTGAGTTAATTGAGAGGAAAACAGGCCAGAAAACAGCACATTAAGCTCAATATGAAAAATACCTGCTTTTCAGAGTGTGGCAGGGAAAACAGAGGAGGTGATCTACTTTGCATAGTGTTCAGCTACCCGGATAAAGTAGAAAGAGAAATACAATTCCCCCCCCCCATAGCAACCAGAATCTCAGAAGCTTCTTGCCACGGCAAGGAGGAAGAGAAGAATAAATTGTCACATTTCCATATTCATGCCCGCATGGGCTAAGTGAGAACCTATTTTGCACAAGCACCACTTCACTTGGGAATGGAGAATAAAACAGAGATAACATTTCTGAGTTGAAGTGGGAGGAAAATCAATTTTTACTTAGCGGTTTATGCAGAACTATGGTTCTTGAAAGTCAGTGTTAGCTGTATCCTTCAGATTCTGGAGGGAAGGAAGATAAGGGGATTCCACCAAACCTTTTTGTCAGTGCTCCATGGCTGGTTTTGTTGCACTCCTTCACTTCTTAAATCTCAGTTCTTCTGGAGTTGAAGACTTAAGCTAGTAGAGATATACTTTATTTTTCTTATATTGCAAGGCTGTTTCATAGGTCCAGGAACATTGCTTCCAAAATCTAAGAAGGCAACATATTGGACAGATTTCATTCCATATCCTGCAAGTGCAAGATAGTGGAAAAACCTTAGGCACCTAAGCCTATCTGGTCTAGATTCAGATGGCCCAAGAAGTTTTTCTTTGACATAAACAAACAAACAAAAATAATCTGGCAATTGAGAGGGAAAACTCAGGGTTGGTTTTCTTACTTTTCAGTTCTCCTGTCTTTAATCATGGACAGGACATGGAGGACAGGTGAGGTGGAATGGGCAATCTCGCTGTGGTCAACTCACCACAGCCAACTTGCTATGGCCAACTCACCACAACCAACTCACCATGGGACAACTGACTATGACCAATTCGCCGTGGAACAACTCCCTGTGGGACAATTCAATAATTCAATTTAATTATTTAAAATAATTAAAAATTATTTTGATTTTTGTCATTCATATTTCATTTTTCCTTCCTTTGGTATCCTTTCATTAATGTTTCTGTGCCCCCATTTCTTCAATATTATTGTAACTGTGGCAAGTTGGCTAAAACGAGTTGCCCCACAGCAAGTTGGTCACGGCAAATTGGCTGCAGCAAGTTGTCCTAGACCTGAGGAGAGGATAGGTGAGGAGAAGATGAGGTGGACATTTCCTGTTTTGAATAGGAATTTCTGCCCTGAAGCAAATTTATTACTAGTACAGGTGGTCCTATCTTGGGGTGGGGGTGGGACATGGGGTGGGAGAAGAGAGAGAAGGAGGAGAAAAGTGGTTAAGACTAACAAAAGAGGGCAGGAAGAATAAGATATAAAGATAAAATGATTAGGCCAAGGAATTGGGTTGTATTAATGGCTTTCTTCCTGGGCTGAATAAAACAGTTGCTAAAAGGCTGATGTTCCTAGTAAAGTTTTCCAGAGTCAAAAGTGAAGAGTATCCAAGAAAGACTAGATGAGTCATTACTCAACCTGTGCCTATTGCTCTGCCCAGTGGTTGGATTCAAATACCTGAACAACCGGTTCTCTGCGTGGATGCAGGCCTGGGCCTCCGAGACCTAGAACAGACTTCTGGAAGTGGCATCCACACACTTCCGGTGGGCCATTCTAGGCCTCCGAGACCTAGGATGGACTTCCGGAAGCAGTGTGCATTCAGCCGGTTCTCCAAACTCAACAAAATTTAGCTGCTGGTTCTGCCGAACCGGTGCGAACTGGCTGAATCCCACCACTGGATGTGCCTAACAAAAGGAATAGCTCATAACTGTGGCAGGAAAGGTTGTAAAATGGGGCAAAATTCACTGAACAACTGTCTTACAAACAGAAATGTTGGTTCAACTGTGGTCCTAAGTCGATGACTAACTGTACATATATAAATAAATAAAATAAAGAACTCTTTCTTTATGCTGGTTTACTTCTTGACTATTCAAACAATTTAAATGATTATATATATTATTTACTAACTATTATTATCATTATACATGTTGATGTTGTTCATTTTGTAAATAGGTTGAAAGAGAGAGAAAAGGGACATTAAGATCACCTAAGGAGATCCTTAGCTATCAATAGATAGCTCGTGTGTTTCTTTTAAACATAGTCAGATTCCTTTTATATTTATTAAGAAGACAACTCTGGAAAGCAACAAAGTTCTATAAATCTTTCTGGCTGGCTTTAGATTTTGCTAAATTTTCTCAGATCGCTACAGTGAACCAAAATTAGACGGTGCTTTATCCATCTTGAGGGGTTACATGGAAATACTTATTGCCTAAGCAAGGCATTTATTTAAGGCAGAATTTTGGGTTTAGATTGTGTGTCTAAATTAGAAAAGAGAACAATTCCAATAAGTTTGTTGTGTTGAACCCTTATCCTAGAAGATTAGTTTACCATTGGTCTGCCACATAAAGAGCAAATGGCAGATTGCCATCATTTTGCTTTTGAACTAGGAACATTAGATTGTTGGGGGGGGGGAAAGGATTTTTGGAACAGAGGTGATCAGAGGAAATTGCTTCCTCTGCAGTATGTTATATTCTGTTATAATGTATTGAGTGCTTCTGCCATTGTGTAGGCAGAAAAGTGTAGAAGGCAATACAAATACATAAGGCAATAGTTCCTTTAATAAAGTAATTTGTTATGAGGGAAGAACAATAGATACAATAATTTTAATTTATTTAAAATGATCCAACAGTATTGCTTATTCTCAAAGAAGTTGAAAAATTAAGTACCTTTTGGTCTTTTTTCTCTCTCAAAAAAAGCACCATTACTATTCAGCTATCACACTGTATGTCAGTGATGGTGAACCTTTTAGAGACCGAGTGCCCAAACTGCAACCCAAGCCCACTTATGTATCATCGGGTGCCGGGTGGGCATGGCCCATTGGGTGGGCGTGCTGCTGTGGTAACGGCAGACTGGGTGGAACTAAAAAGTTCAATCAATCAATTCCAACTTTGCGAGATCTTTTTTCCCCGCGAGAAGTTGAAATTGATTGGAGCTTTTTTTTTTTTGCACACGGTGGCAAAGCCCTAAAGCGAAAAGGTTTTATAAAACCTAGCTGAAGACCTAGGACTGGGGCAATGGTGCATGTGCCCACAGAGAGAACTCTGCGTGCCACCTGTGGCACGCGTGCCATAGGTTTGCCACCACGGCTCTATGTAATTAGGAGAAGAAGATGATCCATGGTTAAGAACTGAAATGATTCCATTTGTCAGAAGCACTATTTAATAAACTTGTTATTTCAGCAGAGTTTGAATTAGACTGGTGGAGAAGTATGTTGATGGGAAGGGACTTCTTAATGAAAATTTTGTGTCCTCAAATATCTCCAGTTTAAGTCAAATCACGTTCATTCCTGTAGTCTGCTAAAATGAAGACACAGAAGAATGAAGCAGGCCCCTTCTGTCTCCTCTTGTAATCTATATCTTGCTTATAAATCATAGAACATAGAATAAAAGGACTGGAAGGGACCTTGCATGTCTTCTAGTCCAACCCCCTGCTCAAGCAGGAGACCCTACATCATTCCAGACCAATGGCTGTCCAGTCTCCTCTAGAAATCCTCCAGTAATGGAGTACTCACAATTTCTGGAGGCAAGCCATTCCACTGATTAATTGCTCTCACTACCAAGAAGTGTTTCCTTAGTTCTAGGGTGGATCTCTCTTTGATTAAGTTTCGATCCGTTGCTTCTTGTCTTGCTCTCAGATACTTTGGAGAATAAATTGTCCCCCTCTTCTTTGTGACAGCCTCTGAAATATTGGAAGACTGCTATCATGTCAAACCTAGTTCTTCTCTTCATTAGCTAGACATCCTATATGGTTTAGCCTCCAGACCGGTTATCATTTTTGTGCTCTTTGAACTCTTTTAAGGGTCTTAACATTTTTTTTTGTACTATGGTAAACACTAGAGAGTACACTGAGAAGGGTAATCCAGAACTGACATTTTCTTATATGAGGTAGATGCAAAAAGAATGGATGAAAAAAGCCAACCCATTTGGCCTAGTAGTTAAGACACCAGTTAAAATCTAGGAGACTGTGAATTCGAGTTTCTAGTTTTCTAGCTGTGGACATGAAAGCCAGCTGGGTGGCTTTGAGCCAGTAACTCTTTCTCAGCCCAACCCACCTCACAAAGTTGTTGTTGTGGGGAAAATAGGAGGAGGAAGGAGTACCAAGTATGTTCACCACCTTATTTATAAAAATAATAAAGGGATAAAAATAAATGCATATCAGTAAATAAAATTAATAAAAGTTGTTTCCTTTTACAGTGAAGAGAACAAATATTAGGCAAATGTCAATATGAGATTCCAGATTTTTTTTGTCTTTCTCGATAGTGATGCTGGACAGATTCCTAATGTTAAAATAAGGGAGGAGACTATGTCCCCTTTGCTTAGCAGTAAATTTGGCTCAATTATAATACTGACCTAGTGCAAATTTTGCTGAAAGGAGGTTTATCTTGTTTACGGTATAAGCTATATGAACAATATCCTAAAATTGCTGTGTGGGAATGTATATAGAGCTCCCCAAGAAGGTGCTGCCTTGTCTCAGGAATGATGAATTTGGCAAGATTGATGTCAGGCCCCAAAAACCAAGAATAACATGTGGAGTTGCTTCTGAGTACTTACTTTATTGTTGTTTGCCTGCAGACAGAATCTTGCCAGACTAAAGCAACTATCTCCATAACTATAGAATACTCCGTGAACTATTAGGGAGGAGCCTTCTTTGCCTTCTTTCTGCCTCCCAGACACTCTAAGCTCCACTTCTCTTTGCCCTCTGGGAGGCAGACCCTCCCTGATGGGACTGCAGACAACATTCCTCCATAACTGCCTTCCCCACTTGATATCACTGGCCATGCAAACCTGCACATGCGAAAGACACTAGATTAAGGAAAACTGCCTTAGCAGTAACACGTCATTTACTACTTTTAGAAAACTCCCTTAAATACCTGCTTGCTGAATATTTCAATAGGCAGGAAAGATGCAGGAATTGCCCTAGCTGATATTTCTTATTTAGTTGTCCTATTATTTTAGATCAACCTTTTCAATTCTAGGTAAAACTCTGGCAAAAATGGAGTTAACTAAGCCAAATCAGCTCCATAATCAGGCTCTCAGATACATGACTGCCTTGTTCCAGTAGACTTTGTATTAATTTAAATATCCTGGACAGAATTCATGCCACTGTAGACCATAATGGCTACTGAGGAGCTCCTTCAGCCCATCCTGTGCCAACAAATGAGTCTGAAAGTCTATGAAAGAAGCATCAAAAAGAGTCCTGCGGTATAGCAGGACACAACTCATTGGATGTAATATTATCTTTAACAGACACTGAGCAGTTAAATTTAGACTCAGTGGAGAAACTGATGTGCTGACACTTGTTCTTTTCAGCCATGGTCTGATTTTCTTTGCAAGTCTGACAGGACTTCTTGCCGGGGAGGTGTAGCCAAAAAACTCTGAGAGGCTTTAAAGTCATGTTTTCTCGATTTTGCATTAGACACGATGTCTGATGCAAAACTGGATGGGTTAAGCAATTTGAATGTCAAAGTCAAAAGGACAGATCCAGCACACCAGAGTTAATTCCTATTTTGTTCTTTCACAGAATTTCCATGTAAAAGAAATTATTTGGCTGTTTCATTCTACTATAACGTAGTCTGCAAAAACATTTCAGGCAAAGCACTCAATTAGTACTGATTAGTAGCAACTCGGATGACAGTGAGGAATATGAATATAAGTGGTGAGGCCACAAACATTCTTCCTCACTGAGTAGCTATTATGCTAAGCTGCTGAGCTGGCTCTAAGGAAGTTTCTGATTGCAACAAATTTTCCCCCAAACCCTTCCAAGATTGCAGGGTGTCAGGGTTTAAACACGAGCACTTTATGCAGATATGAGTGATGAAACATGCTACCTGCCAAAAGGGTATGATGATCATGCCATAGAGATTGTTCTTTCTCTTTGCAATATGTAGTATTACTTGTCAAACTTGGTTCACTCTAGGAATAACAGAACAACAGTGTTGGAAGGGACTTGGGTGTCCTCTAGTCTAGTTCAACCTCCTGTTCAAGCAGAAGACTCTATACCATTTCAGACAAATGGCTGTCCAATCTCTTCTTGAAAACCTTCAGTGATGGAACACCCGGATCTTCTGGAGGCAAGCAGAATAAAAAAAAATCCTGTTTCCCTTTCTCACCAGATACCCCGGTGTCTAGGCTTCATTCTGGATCAGTTGCATAATGTAGGACAGAGACTTGCAAGGTCAGTTGACTTGACAACGGAAAGAGATTTGCATGGCATCTCAAAGCTGGGCTTCAGAGGTGGCAGAGCTAGAGCCCGGAGGGCGCGGGAGGGCACTGAAGGAGTTTGAAGAAAGGATGTGCAGGCCTTATGCATCTGCAAGGATGTGTAGGTCTCTCTTGGAATACAGTGGGAGATGGGAATAGGTAAAGAGAACTCTGATAAAAATAATAAAGGCAGGATACAAACCAACTAACCAACCAACCAGCAAACAAAGAAATAAATGCTTCAAAGAGACTTCACCTTAATTAATCCAGTATAACAGAAACCTGGAAATTTCTCTTACAGCTCCCAAGTTTCCCTGGACATTAGATCCCTTCCTAAAATCTACATTATTCTTGTGTTGTGGTTCATTCACTACTTCATGCTTCTTAGTAAGCCTTAATGTCATTTATATTTACTGTAGTTCATTTCTATTGAGCTTTTCCTGAAGGACCTTAAGGCAATGGCAGTTTCTCTTCTATTCCTGATTTCTAGCTGCACAGGATAAGCTGAAAGAGAATGACTGATTTTAAAAAAAATCATTGATTTATTTGGACATAGCATCCCCAATTTATGGGTCTTATGGGGTTACAAATACCTTAAATAAATTTTCAGTTCTGGAGCTGCAATTGCTAGAGGTCAGCAATTCACTCTATTTCCCTACAGGGTGACTTTATGTCTTGAAGATTTAGCTTCTATTTTAATCCTATACATAGAAAGATATAGGATTCCCATCATCTGAACTTGCTTTTCTGCCATCATCCATCTCTTCGTCTCTTTGTCCTCTTCTTCAGGTATCCAGCTTTTTTGTAAGGTCCTTTGTTTATGCAAAAATCTTTTTCCAAGGCTGCCCAGTCATCATCCGCTCTAAAGGACAAGAATGTTCCAGGAGCATTGATTGTTTACATAATTTATCCTACATGATCGTTAGGACAGAGACAGCAAGCTGGCAAACTGGGGACATTCAGGCAACTGGATTTACTTGCTTTCTTCCCATTTATCAGGCATCACCAAAGTACAGCAGCATCATTTGGCCAGGGAGTGGTGCTGTGGTTGCAGCTTTAATGTGTGAGGAATTAAAGAAAGCAATTTCAGGATTTTCCGCTGGTGGAATGGATTTTCTGCAATCACTCTTGTTAACATGGGATGAGCTGAGGCTAGACCTGGGGAAAGGGGTGAGTTTTGAAGATGGTCAGATCCTTGGGTTTAGTTGACCTCAGAATAATTTAGCTAGGGACTTTCTACCTCTCTTGCTTTATCAGAAGCTCCCATTCACATTGCTCTCTCTCTCTCTCCTTCCCTCCCTCCCGCTTCCTCTCCCTCTCTCTTCCTCTCCCTCTCTCCCTCCCTCTCCCGCTTCCTCTCCCTCTCTCTTCCTCTCCCTCTCTCCCTCCTTTCTCTCTCTCTCTCTCTCCCTCCCTCTCCCACTTTCTTCTTCTTCTTCTTCTTCTTCTTCTTCTTCTTCTTCTTCTTCTTCTTCTTCTTCTTCTTCTTCTTCTTCTTCTTCTTCTTCTTCTTCTTCTTCTTCTTCTTCTTCTTCTTCTTCCCCCCCTCCTCCCCCTCTCTCTCTTTCACCTCTCCCTTTCTCCTTCCTCTCTCTCTCCCCCTCTCCCTCTCCCACCTCTCCCTCTCCCTCTCTTACTTGGTCTTTCTTGCTTAGCAAGACAATGTGGAGGAACAGTCAGGGGAAAATAAGGATTTGTCTCTGTTCTCTCTGTTCTGCCTCCCTCATTTGGAAGACTGCTAATTTCTTACAGAAGAATAGAGTCCTTCTCCTTTTCTTTTCCTCCAGCAAAAGAACATGAAGGCTCAAAGAAACAGGCATCTTGCTGAAGCATTAACTGTTTTAATAAACTTGCCTTCCCTTGCCTTTTGGATCTTAAATGGACCTTTAGATACATTTAATTGGCTTGGATCTATTCATAGGAGACACAGTGAATGAACGGGAGAAATCTGATCAGAGCTATCTCATAAAGAACTGGGCTTCCAACCAATTATGGTAATTTCTTCCTCATGCCTAAAAGAAGAAACACTTCAACAACAAAAGACTTCACAAAATATGTGGGGACAAGATATATAACTGGTTAAAAGTACAGCAAACAATGTAGCACTGTATCATGACTGCAGTGACAGATGATAACTGGGTTTAAATTCTAATTTAAGAGAAAGTTAAGTAGAGTAAATTGTATGCTTCTCTCATTATCTACCATTCTTTACAAGACTAGTGCCATGATATAATAGAAGAGAATTGTTTAAATTATTTTGAATTTTTTTAGAAGAACGGGTATGATAATAACAGAATTACAGTAAGTAAAAAAGCGTAACCAAAATGATCTAGGTCAAAATGAATTCAACGAAAGCAACTTTGATTGAAAAATCACGCAGAGTCGGGCCACTAGAGGGAAGCAAAAGATAACGAAAGCAAACCACAGTCCCGCTTTTCCCCCTCAACACTTTAAAAGCCACTTTCATAAAATGGTCTATTCTTGTCAAACTGCTGCAGATTAAATTGAACCTGTTTTGCCTTTCATAATTTGGAAATTCAAAAGACCAATTTCTGAGTGTAATTGAAAAACACATTTCAGGATTATTCGCTGAATCAATAGTTCCAGCGAGAGTTCATATTAATCTATATACTGTTCAACACGATAACAAGAGGAAAGTAATGTTTACTCAATATTCCAACCTTCCTATTGCAAAAATTAGCAGGGTGGGTCTATAGCCATTAGTGAACCTTTGGCATCAAGCACAGAGAAGAGAATATATAGGGCTTCAAATGTGTGATTTATTTACATGGCACCTACATTCTAGTTAATGCTCAGCCTTAAAGCTCCTGGGTTATGGACAAATCTATCTGCCAGGGTTAATACGGGGAAAATGATATAAGATTGCTAAGTCATGTAGGAAAGGCTAGAGCTCATATATATTAATAAGAAAAGAGAAAACAAAAGGATTGCAGAGAGAGAAATGGAGCATAAGGCTTCCCCTACACTTTAAATTCTTGTTTATCAGATGATTTAAGGCTCAGAAGATAAGCTAGAAGGTGGGAAGGAAACAGCAGTTATTCTTAGTTTTATTTTGTGTCTCTGGTTTTCCTCAGCTTTCCCTTTTTTCTTTTCTCTTCATGCTGTAATAATAGGCCTCTGGTTATTTTTTTTTAGAATTATTAGAAACAGAAGGAAGGATCTGAAGGATCCTGTGCTTTCATCAAAATGATATGAACTGATGCACCCTCTTGAGGCAAATCCCACCCATTTTGTATATGCGAATAATGTCCTAAGAAGAATTTATGTCATGACAGCAGGACACAAACTTTGTCCTTTGCTCTCGCATGATCCCTTCCGGAGATGTCCTGATTAGAAAGACCAAAACAGTTTTGTGCTCTGTCAAGCTACATTGCATGCATGTCCTAGTAGGGAGAAGCAACACTACTAATCAATTTAATAGACTAGGGGAAAAAAATGAAGCGTTGTTAGCTGTTCAACTGTGAATTAGCAGGTCAGCCTCTGTTATTCCCAGATGAAAAGTCTTGTACCTGCACCAGAGGGCAGGACAAGAAACAATGGTTGGAAACTGATCAAAGAGAGAAGCAACCAAGAACTAAGGAGAAATTTCTTTAACAGTGAGAGCAATTAACCAGTGGAACAGCTTGCCTTCAGAAATCGTGGGTGCTCCATCACTGGAGGTTTTTAAGAAGAGACCGGACAGTCACTTGTCTGAGATGGTATAGGTTCTCTTGCTTGAGTGGGGGGGGGGGCTGGACTAGAAGACCTCCAAGATCCCTTCCAGCTCTATTCTGTTCTGTTCTGTTCTGTTCTGCTCTGCTCTATCCTATCCTATCCTATCCTATCCTATCCTATCCTATCCTATCCTATCCTATCCTATCCTATCCTATTCTATTCTATTCTATTCTATTCTATTCTATTCTATTCTATTCTATTCTATTCTATTCTATTCTATTCTATTCTATTCTATTCTATTCTATTCTATTCTATTCTATTCTTTTTTCTCTTTCAGATCTCTAGCTTTACTACTTTGAATCATTGCAGCCAGTCCTCCCTATAACCATGTCATAACCTCAATAAAATAAAATAAAATAAAATCACTGCTTCAGAAATCTGTTTAGGGAAAGCTTTCTAAAGCAGCTCCCAATGGCCTCTCTCCAGTTCTTCTTTCAGAGAAGTGCATTTTTCACAAGGGGTTATAACCAGAGGGGTATTTCTGTTGAGTCTTGTCAGATTTGTTCAAAAGACTGAAGTTGAGCTGTAGTCCAGAGGTTTGTGAACCTTCACAGGTGATTTGTCTATCCTGTTAGTGCTTTTCAATATCTCTGTGAGGGGATTAGGTGAAATTGTTAACAGGTTGAGTGCCATCTTTGTGCAAATAACAGCCAGATTTATTTCCCTTTTCCATCTTTTCAGACACGTTGGCAAAGGTGTCTATGTTGGCAGGGGAAAAGGGATCAACTGGGGAAAGGTGCACAATAGCGTCACACGAATGCTGAGACTTGCACATCTGCTAGGTGTAAATATTGGGACACAAATGTCTAATCCCAGTATTTACACAAAGATGTTACTGCCCAACAGTCAACATTTTGGCATCACTGCAGTTTGCTTTTGAGATTATGGGATGATGGCCATCACAGTCAGCTCTGTTTGGTCCAGAGTACAATGTGGATGACTTATAACAGACTGAAACTGAATTGAGACAAGTCTGAGTTAGATTATATTTCTATCCAGTTGGAGGGGTCTTTACCAGTTTTGGATCAGAAAGCACACCCACTGAAAACCTAGAGATGTTTCTCAACTATGTGCTTTTCCTAATGCAGTGATAAAAGCCACTTTCTTTGAGCTCTTCCTTATTTACTAACTTTATAGCTTTACTAACTTTATAACTCAGAGTTAGCACACTGTTGGAGGAGTGTGAGAAAGTCAATCCTATCTCCAGCCTCTTTGAAAAAAGATGTTCCAGTTTGCCCTCACAGAATTAAAATTAAGTGCTTCCATAAGACCAAATAGCTGCTGGAGGAACACCTATATTTACTTGCATCATTTTCTTAAGGGATGAATGGCTGCTTAATATAAAATAGTATAGGGTTTCCTGCTTGAGCAGGAGGTTGGATTAGAAGACCTCAAGATCCCTTCCAACTCTGTTATTCTGTTATAAGCTAAGCATTAGCTGGGATGCAGGTAAAACCTGGAGCAGAGGCTGATATTCTGACCTATTTTTTTTCCAGATATAAGTCTGTGATGTTTTCTTTTGTTGTTGTTGTTGTTATTGTTGTTGTTGTTGTCCAATTTAATTTTAATTAAATGGGGAGAAGGTGAAATGACATTCAGACTTTCCTCCAGTCCCACCGAAAAACTTTTCTTTTTTTTTTATTATATTTTTATTTTTTTAAAACAACAAAACATAACACACATAAACACACAGTGTATACTCCCTTTTTTTTTTTAAACAGCAATTTCGTAACGGTAATCTTCTATTATTTACATTTCCCCCCCTTATTCTTCTTTAAAAAATATTTGTCCTTGTTGTCCCATTGTTTCTTATTTCCATTTTCTTCCTTCATACTATACTTCATACTTAGAATAATACATATTATTACTATACATTATTATACATTATTATACACACATTTTCCCTTTCTTGACCTTTCCATGTTTATTTTCATTTATTATTTCTAATCTCCAACCAATCATACCACTTATTCCATATTACATAGTACTCTGTGTCTTCCTTTTCTTTTATCTCTTTTGTTAATTTGTCCATCTCCGCACAGTCTAAGATTTTCCTTATCACTTCTTCCTCTGATGGTATATTCTCATTTTTCCAGAACTGTGCGTAAACTATTCTTGCTGCCGTTGTTATATGTAAGATTAAGTACCGTATTTCTTTACTATATTTTCTATTTAAAATACCCAGCAGGAAGATCTCTGGTTTCCAGTCTACAGGTTGATCTATTATTTCTTCCATCCATCTTCTTATTTTAGTCCAGTATTTTTTCGCAACGGGGCATGTCCACCATAGATGATAATATGTTCCATGTACCTTTTTACATTTCCAGCATGTCGGTGAGTTGTTCTGGAACATCTTGGCAAGCTTTGCTGGTGGAAGATGCCATCTGTAAAACATCTTCAACTGGTTTTCCTTGAATGCCGCAGACATAGTCAATTTTATGTTTGTTTCCCATATTTTTTCCCATTTCTCCAATTCTATGTTGTATCCGAAATTTTTTGCCCATCTAATCATTGTGTCTTTGACAACCTCGTCTTCCATTTTATATCTCAGTAAATATTTATATATATTACTAATTAATTTTATTTCTGTTCCGTGTATAATTTTATCCAATTCTTGCGGCTCTTTTTGTATTTCATATAATTTTTTGTCCTCTGTATATTTAGATTGAATTTGTGTAAATGTCCACCAATCAATCTCTCTGCCTACATCTTGTTCCAATTCTTGTTTTGTTTTCAGATTTCCCTGTTCATTTACCAATTCCTTGTATCTAATTATCTTATTTATGTCCAGTAAGTTTGGGTGTTTCAGAGCTTCTGTTGGGGATAACCACATTGGAATTCTTATGTAATGTTTTTGTTTTATTTTTTCCCAAGTCTGTAGCAATGCATCCCTAACTATGTGTCTTTGAAAGTATCTGTGTATTTTATATTTTTCGTAGTCCAAAATAACTTTACTGTTTACAGCAAGTTCAATTTGAAGACTTTAAATTTAGATATATTGAGAATGAAGGTCCTGTCATTTGTAGCAAAGTTATGATCAGATGATGCCTAGATCATAAGAAAATATACAGAATGAAAAGATAAAAGAGGTTGTAGCTTAGCTGGCACAAACAAGTTACTGAACCTGTGATCACATCTTAAAAATGGAGGGTCCTCAAGATGTATGGTAGAAGTAGAGAATTCTGGGAACTTTTTAGGTCAAGTTGTTTCTAGTTGTATCTAAGGAAGAGAAGTCACTGTGGTGTTTATTGATCATGGCACTGAGTAATGTATGCTAGCAGGATAAATTAAAGAGACTTGAGTGAGATGTAGATTAAGAGAGAGTAAACTAACAGGCTGATGTTATGAAACCAAGGACAAATCATGTATACTTATAATTCCTCACTCATTTATGCTTTGAGGTTTGGATAACATGGCTTAGCATATCATGTGAATGTGGTCACCACATGAGAAGTTGAAGATCTGAAATATGTACCCTAATTTCATTATAATTATTAAATATGGGTTCAAAAACCCAATTCTGCCTCATAAAATGTAAAAAACCAAATTATCATTGGCCTCATTTCAATTTTTTGAATAAGATTCTCCACAAAATAACTACAATATGCAGCATGTACTGGGGGATTTTAAAATACTATTGCTCTGTGAAAATTATGTGCTTGGAAGGATGAACATAGCAAACAGCTAAAATGCACACTTCACCCAAATCCAAACAGATGGAATTTTTCTTTACTGAATATTCATAAGCAGGTACTGGAACAAAAGTTTACTAGAAGAAACTTTTAATGGGTGAATGGAATTATTTAGTGAATAACACAAGGCAACAACAGCTAGAAACTGCTCCAAAGGTACTTGTAAGCATTTCTAAAAATACCTCCCTTCGACAAATCATTCCTCGAGTGGAAATAATTTTTTTAGTGAGAAGATACTAAATCTTCCTACGGTTATGAATTGGATTTTGGAAGGCTTGGAAATTCCATTTATCACTGGCCTAGTTCACGGCCACTTTTTTTTTTTTTTTTTGCTGTGCTGAAGAAGAAAGCCGAGCTAGCAAACAGGCATCTAAAAAGAACATCTCAGGAAAAGTTCTTAATCGGGGCAACTTTATGTGTTCATTTCTCCATAGTGCTCCCTGTCTTGAGGGAAAAAAGCAAATGCCTCTGGGAAATGCTCCTCAGAAAGCATAAACAACAACAACAAAACAACAGCAATCAAATTCTATCTTTTCCCATGCAGTAGTTTGATGATAATGACTAAGTCCATATGTTGCATTCAACTTAACATGATGTAAAAAAAAAAAATTCACACACATATTATGACACACATATTATGGTGTAAAATAACCACACAGATACTTTCAATTCCATTTGCCAGTTCTATGTATGGAAGTTATGGTTAGCAAGAATAAGATTTCCCAGATTCTCCCTTCTCTCTTAAGGGATCTCCTGTATATTTGGGGAATATGTACACTCTTCAGATAGTCACTCATGCCCTGGTCCCCTCACAGCTTGATTACCGCAATTCGACACTCTACCCAGAAGCTTCAACTCATCCAGAATGCGTGGGCAATGATGGACATGCCTCAGTAGGCCCATGTAACATCTATGCTTCATGTGCTGCACTGGCCACTAGTTTGCTTCTGAGTGTGATTTGACGAGCTGTTTACTATCTGTAAACTGCCTATGTGGCCGACATGCTGGTCACTGCCTATAAAAGCCTACATGGGTACTTAAGGGAGTGTTTTGTTCAAGACTGGTTCAATCTGACAGAGTTGGTGCACTCCACAGCAAGGACCCCACCGTTCAGTCCTGAGCTACAAATTACGGGTGGTCCTCAACTTACAACCAAATTTATGTCTCTAAGTGAGACATTTGTTAAGTGAGTTTTGCCCAATTTTACGACCTTTCTTGCCACAGTTGTTAAGTGAATCATTGCACTTGTTAAATTAGTGACATGGCTGTTAAGTGAATCTGGGTTCCCCACTGACGTTGCTTGTCGGAAGGTCGCAAAAGCTGATCACATGACCTCGGGGCACTGCAACCGTCATAAGTATGAACCAGCTGATAAGCATCTGAATTTCAATCACATGACCATGGGGATGCTGCAATGGTCGTAAGTGTGAAAAATGCTCATAAGTCACTTTTTTCAGTGCAGTTTGAATGGTCACTAAATAAACTACTGTAAGTCGAGGACTACCTGTATCCTTTCTATTGGAACCACACACTTGTTTCTAGAATAATCTAAATCCATAACAGTTATTTAAAGTTATTTAAACTTTCTTCAATTTTTAAATAATCAAAATTTATTAATGATTTATAGTGTGCCGCAATCTTTCATAACTCTGGCTGGTTACCAAATACAACAGTAAAAATAGTTTAATAATAATAACAATATGGCAAGTCTAGTCTAAGCCTCTGGCTGACTGTGCAACCATCGATAATAATAATACAAAACCCCATTAGACAATTGCAAAGGGCAGCTTTACTTTGAACAGCTTATATCACGGGTGTCAAACTCGCCGCGTGACGTGATGTGTTGCGACGTATCGCAACTTTTTTTGCATTGCTGGAGCTGGGGTGGGCGTGGCCTCTGTATGATGCAACCAGCCCACGGGCTGGCAGTTTGACACCCCTGGCTTATATCTTGCGACGGTCCTTTTGACACTGTCAGGCAACAACATCTGCCTTTCCTGGGTGTTTGGGAAGGACTTCATAGGTGTATAAAAATACCAACTCCAATCTAAACACTGGCGGACTGTGTGACCAACTATAAACCTCCCAAAAGGTTTGGTACTCACTCTAACCAAAGCTCTGAGGTAGACCTTAAGGCCTTAGGTCAGGGTAGGAACCATGTGAATGGTGTTCCAGAGGGCAGGCACATGACAGAGAAGCCCACTTCCTAGATCCCACCAGATGACCTGTTTATCCATGCTGGCTGGGGAATTCTGGGAGTTGAAGTCCAGACATCTTAAAGTTGCCATGATTGAAAAATACTAGTCTAAAGCCTTTCAGAGTGGTTTGCTCTGATCTAGTAGCAGCCTGAGCTCTGATTGTTTACAGTGCCTGGCATCTTCTTTCCCTTCCAATGGGAGATCATCATGTGGGGCAACCATTTTATCTTGGGCTGCCAGATTGCGATATTTTCTACATTTTTTTTCAAAATCTTACAATTGATACAGTGGTGGGCCATTAAGTTCATGAACTATCAGAAGCTCAGGTGTGGTGCAACTCTTACATTTCCCAAGAGGCACCTAATTTTTTTACCCAGGCTGGTTATAGTTACTACTACCTTGCTTTCCCGTACTCTGCCCACAGTACTGCAAAGCCTCTCTTCTCTTTATTATTATCTTTTAAAATTTTAAAGTTATAATGTAGGAACATTGCTGTTTTGTTTCCATGAAGCTGATATAAAAGCAACAAAAAAAAAGCATAAATAAAATGGTCTGCCTTTGTGTCAAAGGAATTCATGTAGGAGAGAACATCGGCAGACTTCTGGGAAAGTAAAGGAAAGACATAGACTTTAGTCAGAAGGGACCAGTCCCTGAAGGGAAAAGGCAAGAACTGATTGAACGGTCCACAGAATAGCCGCCAGATGGATTTGCCTTTCTTGCATGGATGGGAAGAGAAAGAAGCAGAGTAATAACTAATCAGGTCTCGTGGTTGTGGCCCAGATTGCATACCAGCCCAACTGCCAAGTCACTGCCACTAGACTAGATTTCTGAAATTGCCTTAAAAATAACTGGGAACAAGCATGGAAGACAAGCAGCTTATGTTGCAGTATAGAATTGCCCTCCGTCTATCTGTCAAGAATGAAACTTGGGCAGCCACGTGCCTCTTCATTTCAACTTGCCCTTAGAGTAAGGGGGAAGGGGAGGTGTTGCTTTAGAATGGGTTAGATGGAGAAATGAAACCTCTACGATTCTGCTGAAGACCATGGGAGCTCGAGTCATTTCCAAGGACACTGAAGCAGGTGTGGAAGAAAAGCAGATGGTTCCCATAACAAAGAGAAATTGTTTATAGAGACTATGTGAGAGGGCAGGGGCATGGGCGAAGTGACTATTGTTTAACTCTTTGATCTGGTGTCTGAGAACCTCAGAGTGAATTTTACTTTGACAGTACTATGCCATGTATTCAATAAACAGTAAGATTTCTGGAAACGGAATGAACCTGGAGATTTATTTGGATTCTTGGGCTGGATGTTGACACTATCATTGTCTGAGAGATATGCTAGTCTCAGGAGACTTCCTACACCCTATGTCCCCAGGCAGACATGCACAGAGCACGTGCTCTTTGACCCTCCTTTGATTTTCCTCCCAGTGGGATGCAGTTAGTAGATGCTAGGCTTTGTCTTCTGTATCAGTGTTTTTCAAAGTTGCCAAGTGTGAAAAAACACTGGTCTACATAGAGATTCTTCTTTCTGTGGTTCTCGACTTAGGACCATAATTGAGCCTGGAATTATGGTCATAAGTTGTGGTCATTGTTAAGCAGATCACCACAGGACTCTGCCCACTTTTATGAGTCTTTTTGTGGTGGTTGTTAAGTGAATGTTGTTAGGAGAACAGCATGGTTCTAACAGGGAATGTGGCGGTTGTTAATCAAAGCCATTGTTCTTAATGAGCATTTTTTGCTTGAAACCAGCAAAAACTGCCAAAATCATGGTCCTAGGGCTGCAAGTGCAAGCCAGTTGCCAAGTGCCCCAAATATGATCACATGACCATGTATGCGAGCCACCATCAGAACTCTGGAACAGGGTCAGAAGTAGCCGTGGATAGGTCTATTGTAACTTTGAATGGTTACTAAGTGACAGATCATTAAGTGAAAACTATCTGTAGCTTCAAAGCAGGGGTCTTCAAACTTGGCCCTTTTATGACTTGTGGACTTCAACTCCCAGAATTCCTCAGCCAGGCACGCTGAGGAATTCTGGGAGTTGAGGTCCACAAGTCATAAAAGGGCCAAGTTTGAAGACCCCTGCTTTAAAGCCTGCTACACTAATAATTGCTTAGGTTATATTCCTGTTTTCAGCAATGCTTTCTCATTCACATGCACATATAAAACAGTGATATACATATTTTATTTTTTTCTGGGTAATATTCTATTGCATATTTTAGTAAAGTCAATCAGTCAGTAGATTGGACTGGATATGTGTTGATTAACTTAAGAACCTAAAGCCTTCCCTATCCCACCCTCCAGCCTTTTATCTCTATGGAAGAAGCCCAAAGTAGCTTAAGAAACTCTACACTCTTATCACTAGGTTTGATAATGTAACCTTGACAAGGTAGGTGGGAAAAAAAATACATTTTCAACAGAACTGATGATTTTCAAATGAAAACGTAGACTCTAAAAGCATTTCTGCTAAAGTCCAACAGCCAAGGTTAATTCATCAGTGTCAAAGCAATGATGGAATAAAGTTGAAATTTCAGATGAGAAACTGAAAACAGAAAGAACGCAAGTCAGAAGTTGAATGAATGAACAACTTGGGGGAAAAAATCATGCCAATTTAACAGGTTAGATGAACCAAACATTTTAATGGCTAGGTAAATAAATAAAGTAAGATCAAATTCTTCTTCCATTAAAAATAGAAAGAGATTGGTGGAAAGTACTGTTTCTAACTGAAAAATTAAACTCCAAAGCTTCATGGTTGCATTTGGACCATAACATCTCAAAAATAAAGTGAAATAAGTATATTATTTTGGATGACTATGGACTCATTTTAGTTGGGTCCCAGCCAGGATATGGAACTGAAGGGTTGTTTGTTTTTTTTGGAGATCTTAATGGAAGGCTTTTCTGGTAGATATTGCAAGATAAAAGTTTTGCACATCTCTGCAGTTCCAACAATAATGATGTCAATTTCGCTTGCCCTTTGATTGGACTTTGGTGTCAACAATTCTTTGCAGTGGAAGTGATGCTTCATTGGGTCAAATTCAGAAAGAAGTACTGGGAAACTGCTATATTATATTTCTATGTTGTTTACACTTTTGCTATTCTTGGTACAGCATTGCATTAGCGATACTGCTTTGTGTTTTGTTGTTTATGACTTTATAATTTGCACTCCTTGGAGGTTTCCTTAAAAGAAAGGTTGCATGGGACTATTATAAATCAGTCAATCAATACATTGAAAAAAAAACCATTCACTTGAAAAACAAGGCTAGTAAAAATTATTAAAAGGTTACCAAATACTGAGGAAAATTTCCAGTGGGAAAACATGTAGCAAACTTATAAACATCTTAGAGAACCAATAGATTTAGAAAGAATTGTTCACTTGACTCTTTATAAAAATAATCAAATCAAATGTGGAGGAGAATATCACCAGTTCAACCTAAACTTCTAGAGATAATGTAGCACTTTGGAAATATCAGGGTTAATGTTAGCAACAAAGAACATTGCTTTTATTTTACCTCATGTTGGGTTCATTTTAATTTCAAGTAAATTCTGATCTTTTAAAAAACAAATCTTCAAAGCTTTTATGAAACTAACCAACCAAGGAATTAGAAACCATCTGCACCAGCCATATGTAGCTGATCTAAGCATCAGATGACCAATCAGAAACAAGGAGGGCATCTATCTATCTATCTATCTATCTATCTATCTATCTATCTATCTATCTATCTATCTATCTATCTATCTATCTATCTATCTATCTATCTATCTATCTATCTATCTATCTATCTATCTATCTATCTATCTATCTATCTATCTATCTATCTATCTATCTATCTATCTATCTATCTATCTATCTATCTATCTATCTATCTATCTATCTACATAGATATATGTATTTTCATGATTTTATGGTTTGGATGCCTGTTTCATGTATGGTTTCAGAGACTGTGAACAACATTGTTAAATATACCAGAATAACATGAGCAATAAAGAAGTTCAATATATAACTTCTCTAAGACATTGCCAGATTTTGCTGTGTCTCCATTCAGTCTGAGTTGGCCATCCAATCTCCCAATTATTTTAAAAACCAAATAAGTGTCACAGTTTAATAATATTTCTAAAATGAATTAAGATAATACAAAGATTTCAAAAAAAAGAGTATGCATTAATACTGACAGATAAATAACTGAAATAGTAATGTTACATTTTTGTATAAAATATTCTTCAACAATTGTGAATATAAGTACAATATTATGGGAACTACATAGGATGAAGAAATTGTCCTTGCCAAAAAGAAAGAGAACCAAGGAAAAATATAAGTAAAATCTAATAGCACAATAGTAAGATGTGATATATATGCAGGTCTATATAAATTTATAGAAGGACGGCAGCTCCGATCACGCTTTGCTCGCACAAGCACGAAGCCGAAGACACCAGCCTGAAGATGGCGAGTGGGATCTCGTCGAAACGTCGCCAAGACACTCTCAATCTTACACGGGAAAAGACCCGAATACGCCAAGACCTGCATACCTGTACCCGTGAAAATCTACGAAAACACATATATATAAAGAAAGATGTGTTATGATAGATCTGCCCTTAATCATCTCCTCACGCCCCCCCCCTGGCTTTGGAGAATTTTATTTGAACAGGAAATCATAATCAGGTACAATAGATGCAAACAATTCTTCAACTTCTTAAAAACTAGGCCTATTCAGGTGTTCTAAGAGCTTGTAACCACTATACATGAAGAAGAAGAATGGGAACAGATTTACTATTTCTACCATCTATCTTGAGGGGTGCAGTGGTTAGAAAACAGTATTGCAGGCTAACTCTGCCCACAGTATGGAGTTCAATCCTGACCAGCTCAAGGTTGATTCAGCCTTCCATCCTTCCGAGGTCAGTAAAATGAGGACAGAGATTGCTGGGGGGCAATATGCTAATTCTATAAACCACCCAGAAAATGCTATAAAACACTATGGGGCAATATATAAATCTAAGTGCTACTGCTATTTCCAGGGCTTTTTTTTCTCATAGAACGCTCAGAACGGAGTTCCGGCACCTTTTTTGGATGGAAACTTGTAGGGTAGGCAAGGTGAGTTGTATGACATGTGTGAGTTCCGGCACCTTTTTTTTTTTTTTTTTACAAAAAAAGCACTGGCTATTTCTATCTTCATCACATTCCATGGAATAAGAAGAACAGATTTAGCATTTACAGTATCTGTTGGTGCAATCAGCTAAAGCTACTTTATTTGGTACTGACAATATTGTGCCAGGACCCATTAAGAACGAAGTTCAAATTTATGCTGTCACAAAACTTGCTAGGTGATATTCTTATCTCACTGTTTGCAGAATCGTTTTCAGATGTCACTTAAATAGATCCAAGAGACCACATTTCTTGGGGGAGAGGATTTGTGCATTTAAAAAAAAACAAAAAAACCTTAAAACACACATCTTTCTTTCATATGGCATCAATTTGTTCTTCATATCAGTGTAAGGATTTTGAATATTTTTATATTACTAATCAGTTAATTATTGATATATATTTTTATTCCCTGCCTTTAAGCTATATCATGTACCATGGAATTCTACTCTTTGGCTATATACCTCTATCCTTCTGCTTCATAAACCTAAGGAGTGAAAAATTACATCAGTTGGGTTTCTACACTTGGACTGTTCCCCTTCTCTCTTCCCTTCATGTAAATCATACATTTTCTCTTTGGCGCATTGATTCTTAGCCAATTATGTTCTATTACCCTGAACCTCCTCTTTCTCTTCACTGTAGCACAGTGTCCTTTGCATGTAGCACCACCTTTTTAGTGATAAACACCTCCAGTATTGTAGGGAATAGAACTGACAAGCTCAGTATCAGGGATGTTCTTGGGGTATGATCAAAGGATTCAAGATGGTAGCTGCAACATTGGTCAAGCCTCTGCCTGAATTTTATGTTGATACACATATCTGAAGCATCTGAAAAACAAGCAACACTGCAGCCACCATCTTTTCTGACCGTACCCTCTAGGCCAGGAGTAGGCAACCTTGGCTCTTTTATGACTCGTGGACTTCAACTCCCAGAATTCCTGAGCCAGCCATGCTGGCTCAGGAATTCTGGGAGTTGAAGTCCACGAGTCATAAAAGAGCCAAGGTTGCCTACCCCTGCTCTAGGCAGTCCTGCTGAGTGACTTATAAGAAATAAGAAAATCTGTTGAATTCATCAAGGCTTACTTCAGGACTGATGTATGTCAGAGCACAATGTGGGTTTATTTCTTCTAACTGGAAAATGGTTGTTTCAGTTACAGCTTAATGGCACTGAGCATTTATAATACAGTGCACAAGGATATGAGTACCAACTTATCTCTGTGTGAATGTTTGTGTGAAGGTGTGTGTGAGAAAGAGACAGAGAGACAAAGAGAGAAGACAAACACACATACAATGATTGCAGACCAATTTCAAGTCCATTCACCAGTCAGAACCACTTATATCTCTGCATTTCTATTTTTAGTATTTCTCAAAAACAGATCATACATTTTGGCATTTGAAAGCTCTTGCCACACAGCTTTTAAGTTGATTTTCTTTGCTCTCTGTGCTGGGACTGACAGAAAAGAAAGAAAGAAAGTGCCAAATAATAAGATTTAGGATATTTGTCCTGCCCTTAACCCACAATATGTTCAGAACTTCAAATTGCACTAAATTCTACCTCTCACAGCTAGAAATATTATTTGGTGATGATAACAGGCTTTATACAATGTTATGTTCTGTGCATTAGATCGGGCAAGGTTTTCAACAGAAGTTTCCTCCCTAAAGGAAACTTCAACTCATGAACCTTGTTGCTTCTTGCCTCCGATATATTGTCACCTGTGATTTTTTTTTTAAAGAGGGTTATTATTGTCTTATTTTGGAGACAGGAATGAGGGGAAAGAAACAGTTTTCTCTACAAAAAAAAAAAGTAGCAGAAACAGACCACAGTATGGCAAACCATATTAATCTTAAACCCATGCTAAACACTGAAGCATTTGGCAGGGATTTAACTCATGGATTGCTAAATTCCAAGAGTCCAGAAGTATTTACATGGCAATATCAAAATGATAATAATTTTTAAAACTCTGTTGGATTGCAGACTTCTAAAGGCATTCCAATGCATCCAGGTAATCTGTATGTCAAGCCTCGCAGAGTGATCCGGATGGTCTAGACCAGGGGTAGGCAACCTTGGCTCTTTTACGACTCGTGGACTTCAACTCCCAGAATTCCTGAGCCAGCATTGAAGTCCACGAGTCGTAAAAGAGCCCCTGGTTTAGACACAACTGCTTCATAGCTTTCCACACTCTTGGGGGGAGGGGGAAGTTTGGTAGGTGAGTCACTAACAGCTGCTGGCTACTTCGTGAGCATCAAGGACATGTGGAGAAATGTTTATTGAAGATTATGGATTCTCTCATAACAATTGCCTAATGTACAATTGGGCAACTTGACCTGCACGAAGAGGGGAGGGAGGTTTCTATTCTTTTAATATAGCAATTTAGGCGGAAAACCCCAGAGCTGGTTTTCCTAGCAACAGTGCTGAAATGGTTCACTCAATAAAGTTTTGCACTAGAGATTTGATCATCTCAGCTGTGTTTACTTTGTTGGGTTCATCACTCGAAACCTTGACACTGTATCTAGATTCGCTTATTTAGGATGGCAATAAATACACTATATTTTAATTTCTACGTGTACTTCCAAAACTTAGGAAATTCAAAAACAAGAACAAGATTTTACATATCTAGCCATAGGAGGTCCAAAATTGTTGTTCAACAAAGTATTCTACAATACATATACAAATCAGGTTCTGGTATCCTCAATTTGCCATGAGACTTAGATCAAGCAAGTAGCCCTGAAGACGTGCTGCTTCTACAATCACTCGATCAAGGTACCTCCAATGAAATGACACATCTGTGAAAGAGGTAATGATTTTCCAAAATTACATCTCAGTCAAATGTTGAATTTTATGGACCTCAGCCAACTTTGAATGCAACAGAGAAAATCCGGTTTAAATTGCTTTATGAAACCAAGTGAATTATTCTGGACACTATTCCTACATTTTACATATGTTACCTACAATGGATTTAATGGATATTTGACTTTAACGGGTGTCCTTCTACCCAATTGGTCATCATAATAGTAGTTGCAGTTATGGAACCAGCAATGCCTACGGTGGCATTAAAGATCTGAATCACAGGATGTTGCTGTCATCTAACAATCCATGAGACGGAACGTAATGGGAAGTGGCAAATCCAAACAGCCACATCAGAAAAGGACAAAGAGGAAAGTTAGATGTCATAGGACAATAGGCTATTCCTGTAGGACAATTTCTGAACCTCAACAACTTTAAGGTGTGTGGATTTCAACTTCCTGAATTCCCCAGTCAGCAGCATGTCTACACAACTACTGCTGCTGAAAACTGCAGAAACTGATCTGATCCTAGCCCTTCCATCTGATCTTTCTGTATCTCACTGTTATGATCACTTAAAGAATGATGAATTAAAAAAAAAAATAGGACAAAACCCACCAGAGATTTGGTGTGTGTTTCATGTAAATAGCAAAAGCCAGAAGGTGCTCCAAATCTGATTTTTAGAATTTAATTTGCCTGGAAATACATCCTTATGGTTGAATGCGAAATAAATCAGTGCTGAATCTTTCTAAAAATGCTTCCTCTCGGCTAAATCTAATCTGATCTTCACCAGATTTGGGATGGTCTTAGAAGTCATCACGTGCTTAATGTGTACCAAATTTCAGAAAATCTAAATATATGTGCATACTGTTCTGTTCTCAACACAGGCATGGAGACGAGGCAGTTTGTGCAAAAAGATGTTCTTTATTTGGTGCTTGCACTGAACAGAAGCTAAGGAGAAAATGGCAACATGCCCTTTTATACTTCCCCTGCAAGGGGATGCTCAACCAATGAATGCAGACCATTCTCCCGCCTCGCGCATGCGCACGAGGCTGGAGACAGCCTGTCTGGGTCCCGGGCAACTTATGGGCTGCCCGGGTCTATACAACCGGTCCCGGGCAAACACGTGGTCTGCCCGGGCCTCTGCAGTTATCCTGCAGGTTGCCTGTGCCTTGCTGATTGACTCAGCAAGGCTCAGGACACAACACATACCATATATTAATTTTTTATCAGCGTTCAGAAAACCAGTATAAGACTCACTTGTGACCTTATATATGAGTGCTGTGCTGGATGCTAGTAATCCCTACCTGTACCTTCACTATAACATTAATGAACTCCTTTACGTGCTCTGGAAACAAACCAGAAAAAGTATAATAGATTGTTAGGCTTTGTTGAGGTTAATAGGCTAGTCCAGATTTTTTTTTGTTTTTTGGGCAGGAAGTCTAAATTAAGAAACTGAAAATGATTTGGCTCTCTTTATCGGTTTACCTGAAATGTTCCATTAGCAGCATGCTGTGCAATTCTGTTCCTCATTCCCTCTTCCCTCCCACCTCTGGCCAGGAAGATTGGTCCACAATGAAGGACAAAGGGGAAAATAAGTCATTAAAAAGCATAATCACCGTATGTACTTCCGAAATGAATTAATGTCTATTTATGAGATGTCTTTGAGAAGCAGAGTTAAACCAGGCATAAATATGACACTGTTCAAGTTGATTTTCTGAATATTTGGGTAATTTCATTTCTGCATTTTACTGCATAAATAAAAGGTGAAAATTGCTGTATTTAGAGTTATATGAAAATCTTAGTTCTGGTGAAGCATAAATTAGATGAGAACGAAACATGCTGCATAGTGAGCACACTCATTCCTTCATGGACCTTTGTCACTGACCATATGTTATACCGGAGTGTTTTCAATAAGCTTTGCCTGCCATGGATGCAATTCACGTAGTCCACATTTTGTTATATCTTGGCACACACCTCAATCATATATCTTTTTTTTTCTAATTTCATCACATATTTTTCTACAGCTGCAATTCAGCTAGTTCCAGAAGACAGGCTTAAGATACAGGAGGATCCGGACAGACATGAACACTGGGCGCTATCTAACAAAATGAAATTCAATGGTGAAAAAAATAAGGTTCTACATTTAGGCAAGAAAAACCAAATGTATAGGTATAGTATAGGGGGTACCTTGCTCAATAGTAGTAACTGTGAAAGGGATCTCGGAGTCCTAGTGGACAATCACTTAAATATGAGCCAGCAGTGTGCTGCAGCTGCCAAAAAAGCCAACACAGTGCTAGGCTGCATTAACAGAGGGATAGAATCAAGATCAATTGAACTATTAATACCACTTTACAATGCCTTGGTAAGGCCACACTTGGAATACTGCATCCAGTTTTGGTCACCACAATGTAAAAAAGATGTTGAGACTCTAGAAAGAGTACAGAGAAGAGCAACAAAGATGATTAGGGGACTGGAGGCTAAAACATATAAGGAACGGTTGCTGCAATTGGGTGTGTCTAGTTTAACGAAGAGAAGGACGAGGGGGGACATGATAGCAGTGTTCCAATATCTCAGGGACTGCCACAAAGAAGAGGGAGTCAAGCTATTCTCCAAAGCACCTAAAGGCAGGACAAGATGAAAACTAATCAAGGAGAGAAGCAACCTAGAACTAAGGAGAAACTTCCTGACAGTTAGAACAATTAACCAGTGGAACAACCTGCCTCCAGAAGCTGTGAATGCTCCAACACTGGAAGTTTTTAAGAAGAGACTGGACAGCCATTTGTCTGAAATGGTATAGGGTTTCCTGCCTGAGCAGGGGGTTGGACTAGATGACCTCCAAGGTCCCTTCCAATTATTATTATTATTATTTATTATTATTATTATTATTATTATTATTATTATTATTATTATTATTATTATTATTATTATTATTATTATTATTATTATTATTATTATTATTATTGTTGTTGTTGTTGTTGTTGTTGTTGTTGTTGTTGCTGTTGCTGTTGCTGTTGCTGTTGCTGTTGCTGTTGCTGTTGCTGTTGTTGTTATCGTCATAGCTAAGGACCTTTAGGACATTAAGATCTATTTGTGAATTCCTGCATGTTAAGGCCCTTTTAGTAGAGAGTGCTAAACTTTTGTGAGTAGTAATGCAAGAGATTTGGAGACCCTTGACATATTTTCAATTCCTGTCGAAATATAACTTAGTAGCACCTGGTGAAATGTATTTGTCCAATTGTGCTCTAGTAAATTTAGACATTATACCTTGTTGTCCACTTGTTTTCCATTTAAGTCAGGTAATTTTAGCCATTAGTTGTTTTAATGTACTGCTTCTAATTTATTTAGTGTCTCACTAGCTCTTTGGAACTATCCTTTAGCTGAGCTTCAGTTCCAGAAAATAACAAAATGCTACAGAAATTTGATTTTCTGAAAGTGGTCACTCATTATCTTATTCTTTTCTTCTTCTAATATCAGTTTAATAAGTAGAGACCAGGATCTATTGAAATAAAATTGGAATGTTCCACGGCTATAGGAAGCCACATTGAGGAATTATTAAAACTAATAAAAGGGAAAAGATAGGCTCATCTGTTGTGTGTGTGAGGGGAGAGAGATAAGAATACTCAAGATTTTGGCCATAAGTATGTGAACAAAATCCATCCATTGTTAAGTGCGTCATGCATATGATGCAAATAAAACAGACATGGTCACCATCTCTATTGCTTTAATCCTTCCCCTGGACACCCTGGCAAAGAGGCAAGTTTTTCAACACCTTTCTGTTTTGAAAAGTTTTATCTCCCACCTCCCCAATATTATTGATTTCCTAAGACTTATAGAGACAGGCAGTAATTTGCAGCAGTGTAAAATGGCAAAACAGCATATTACTCTTTAACTATTTAGGTCACCTGTAGGCTCTCTGGAGCTACAGAGACAAATTGTGGGACTGCCTTAAGTTTACAGGTTATTCTCCATTACCCTGCAAGATTTACAATAGATGCTAAAGGTCAGAAATGAGCCGTTATGCTTTTCAGACAGATCAGTATGGACCCACCTAATATGATATTCTAAAATCTTGAAGTACCACCCATGTCCTCAATATGGGTCAGAATTGAAGCAGTTGAGTCATTTGGTAGATTGCAGATGGGATGTCTCCTTCCTTCCTTCCTTCCTTCCTTCCTTCCTTCCTTCCTTCCTTCCTTCCTTCCTTCCTTCCTTCCTTCCTTCCTTCCTTCCTTCCTTCCTTCCTTCCTTCCTTCCCAAAGAGAAAGAAAGCAGCCCATGCTTTGAAGCAATCGTTCAGCTCATGCTCCATGCTACACTGAGGAAGGAGAAAGCAAAATGGTCTTGCAGCCTGAAGGAAAGCCAGAAGCAGTCTTCTATGAAGTTATGTAAGTTAGGGTTTTTTTGACCCAAATAGGTAGAAAAGACACTAAATGAACTAAAAGCCAATTAGTTCATTGCCTTATAATCAATCACTTCAATACCATATTTGAAATTATTCCTTTCTCTGCATTTTTGCCCATATGTCTTGAAAGAAGAAAACAAAACCAGTATCTTTTGATTGGACTTTTTGCATTGATTTGACCTGAGGTATAGTTCTTTAACAATTCAGATTTTTATATCCATTTTGAACTTATATGCCGAATTGACCTACTTTGGTGGAATTGTCCTGCATTATGGGAAAATCCAGCTTTCTGGAAAAGAGAGGAAAGCCCAGGTCTTCTGGAAAAAGCTGTAATGTTGGGAAAGATGGAAGGAAAGAGATGAAGAGGATGGCCAGCAGCAAGGTGGATGAGTCCACCTTGCTTCTGGCCATCCTCTTATTCTCTTTTACAGACTTATTTACAGTGGTGGTGAGTGACAAACCAGGTGAGGGGCAGATCATCATGGAGAAAATATATCTATGTTGTTGTTAGGAGTCAAAAACAACTTAATGATATATAATCAGTCAATCAATTAAGTACCTTTCTCCATTCTTGACAATCTTGATGTAGTCCCAAATTATCAATCATTTATAAGAAGGTATCTTCTTGTTTTACCATATGATGGTAAAACATGCCTCCTCCCATATAAAAGTAATCCTTGACTTACAACAATTTGTTTAGTGATCATTCAAAATTACAACAACTGAAAAAAAGTGACATAACCAATTTTCACACTTACAACTTTTGCAGCATTCATGTGATTAAAGTTTGGGTGCTTGGCAACTGGCATGTACTTATGACAGTTGCACTGTCCCACGATCGTGTAATCACCATTTGTAGCAAGTCAATGGGGGAAGCCAGATTCACTTGCCAGCTGCACGATTCACCTAAAAACTGCAGTGATTCACTTAACAACCATGGCAATAAAGGTTGTAAAATGGGGCAAAATTCAATAATTGCCTTGCTTAGCAAAATAATTAATTGTGATTGTAAGTTGAGGACTACTTGTACATGTGACCTGTATTCACTATCTGTGGTCCAATAAACAAACTTTTGATATTCACTGGTAGCATTGCTGTCATGTTGATCTAGCAGGAAGGGATAAATAATAAGTTCATACAGATGAGTTTACCAAAATATTCAAACATCATTCCGTGCCTGCTTTTTTCTTTGTCTTACCTTTGCAATGTAATAGGCCAAGAGTATATAAGCTATGGTTCTGTCTTTGCTCAGGGCTGCCCACAAGCTGCCATTGATTTGCTGAGACCCCATTTGACGCTGCTTTATTGTTTGCATGCTAATAAAATTAAGTTGTATATTCAAAGTGATTTGGTTGTTTTAAGAGATTCAGGTTTGGGCTATAACACCCAAACTTATTCCTTTAAAGTCCTCCTTAAAGGGAGTGAGGAAAAAATAAGGAATGGAGTAGATAAACGGGGAAGTGATAAAAAATGGATAAATTATCCCTGATGCATGTGGCTCCAATATTTTTTTGTTATTCTTAGATATGGTGATTTATTCCTTTAAAAAAAATCACTCTCCATTAAGGCTAACCTTACATGTTTTGTTTGTTTTCTACTTCAGAATAGTGGGGATCTACTGCCAAGTTTTGGAAACTGGGGTTTTGTTTGGAGTTTAGTTTTATTTTTATTTTTTTACCATGGCCGCATCTCTCTGTTCTGACTCTGGGTGGCAAATGAGAAATTAAAACCTGAAAAACAACAGAACAACTCAATTAGGAAATCACAACTGCAATCAATCAATGGTATGCCAGAAGTCCCAAAAGGTAATTCAATTTTATAATCAGTAAAAAAAAAAATGGTTACAAGCTTATTCCCTTGTTACCTCGCAACAATAACTGTCAACATCCCAGGACACAGATGTGTTTGAACTATTTCTTTTATGAAATTTTCCCATCTGTTGCCACCTTTGATTAATCTGACCGCCATCCTCACCCAGAGAATAATGAAAGCAGCAGGCATTACTTGGCTATTTGGTTAAACACAGCAGTTGTTTTTCCTTGTGCTCTGTGTTGTCTAACATGAGTCATGCAAGAAGCAAAAGAGAGAGGAGGGGGGGGGGATGAAAATAAAAGCAAGAAAAACTTATCCCAACAATTGTTGAACCTGGCGCCAGAAGAATCAGACTGTGAAGCAGAGATTCATTTTCTATCTTACCTTGCTAGCTTGCCAGGCTACATGGGGGAAAATGGCTTAAGACTGCCACAAGTTTTTTTTTTCAGAGTAATTTGTTGTAACCCACATTTGTTTCAGGGTTTCATCACCGTGGGTAGCCCAGGTTGCCGTTCTCTACAGCTTGCAATTTAACTGTTATAGAATATAATTTAGGAATTGTGTATGGAAGTTTACACGAAGAGAGGGAGATGAAGGGAGGGAGAGAGATCTAAAAAGAAAACCATTACCACAGCAACAAAATTTCATGATCAGAGACCAGATATTAGACAAATCAGACAAACATGATTTAATAGTGATAAAGTGATCACTTGCATCTATACAATTAATTATTGCTGTTAGACACTACCTAGCTAGAAGACAGCAAGAGAAGAACAGTGATGGAAAGTAAGCACCCTTATGGATTGAATAGGGCTGCTATTGATGAATTAATTGACCCATCATCCAGAACCAGCCACCCAGATCCTAGAAGTCATTCTAGGGCTGATAAACTTTTTACCTGGAGGACTTTAACTGCCCTGTTAGGGGAGTAGAATTCAATGGGTTCAGGAATTTATAGACTCCATTGGGGTCATTGGGATCTTGGGGCTGTCTCAAGAGAACTTGGGTTTGCTATATACAAGTACCTACATGTTGGACCTGATCTTCACCTTGAGGCAGGTAGAATGTGATCTGAGGATGCTGTCACAATGCTGCAGTGTTGGGTTTATCTTTAAAGATGACTCAGAAACATCAAATGGTTCAGTGGCCAATCTGTTACTTGGAGATAATAGATTTATCTATAACCTATTCATCAACGCTGGTAGGTTCAATTAAAAGTGGCTTCCAGGTTCTTAAAGGATTGATAGATATATTTCATCAGTCCTGTGTGCTTCTATAGCAAAAAGTATACTGAGGATTCCCACCCCATACCAGAAGAAAAGGATAATGTCTGTCCCCAAATTTGGAACACTTTGCCTTCCAAGATCAAAATGCCCCTAAATTTCTGGCCTTTGGGAAGCTGTTAAGACCTGGATGTTCTACAAGGTCTTTGGGTGCTGATGGTGTGAGGGTTGCCTTAAATAGTTGGTAGTTAGTGGATTCTATGCTTTGTTGTATAATGTCTTTCTGTTTAATTATAAACTGCCATGAATCCAAGTAGGCAGTAAATAAAATCCTGTACATATTTTTTTTCCTGAGCAGTGTAATTCAGAGCTGGATCCCAGGTGAACAAGTATGTGCAATTCATTTTTGTGCTTCGCTGTGTAGATATCTACTCACTGTTTTAATTCCCTTGATTTTAATTCTGAAGTTTGCACAGTACAGAATATCAGTTTTCTGTCACAAATGGGAAAAATAAGTAATATTTATGGTAAGCCTACCTCTGGAGATAAAAAGCAAGCACAGCCAAGTTGGTCTATTAAATAAAAATTTAAAATTCATAGTTGAGCAATACCTTTATTAGGACCAATCAATTTGGCACAAATGTGTGTGGAAAGTTTTGGTCTCTACAGAACATTCCCTCAGACAAAATATTAGAAAAAGAAACAGGTGGGAAGGAAGCAGTAAAGTCTAAAATTTAGGTCAGATGTTTCAACCGTAAGGTCTGCATTTTAACATGACCCTCAGAGTAGATGGTGCAGATTGAATTGATTTGTTAGTAGTAAGTGTAATCTTGAGATTACTCCTAGAATTCCATTTAAATAAAATAATTAGCATTAGCCACAGGAAATTAATAACAGGTTACAGTATGTTTGTGTCTGTATGTGTGTGCCTTTGAAAACTAGTGACTGCCTGGAGAAGTCCCTGCACTTTTTTGGCAAGTTTTTTGAAAGTAGTTTGCCACTTTCTAGGCTTGAGAGAAAGGGTTAGGGTGTCACTGAGCTGGCTTTTTACCTAAGATGGAACTAGAACTCACTGTCTCCCAGTTTCTAGCCTGATGTCTTAACCACTACACCAAACTGGCTCTTGGAGTTTGTGTAGTTGTCTTTAGTGACAACCAGTCTAGTGGAAAACCATGTTCTTCATGACAGATGTACTTTGTAATTCCTTGGAATCTATTTTCCTATCATTCCAAATCAGACAGTTTCAAGCCCACACTGTTGATAGAAAGATCCACATATAAGCCATCATCAAGCACATCTATAAACCAGACTGTAAGGTTTTACAAATAGATGTTATATTTTATGAAAACTTTTGCAGAGGTTAAACCACACAGTAAAATATGAAGGGAAAAAGGATTGGTGCAGTGGTTAGAATGCTGTACCGCAGGCTACTTCTGCTGACTGCCGGCTGCCAGCAGTTCGGCAGTTTGAGTCTCACCAGCTCAAGGTTGACTCAGCCTTCCATTCTTCCGAGGTTGGTAAAATGAGGACCCAGATTGTTGGGGGCAATAGGCTGACCCTGTAAATCATTTAGAGGGGGCTGTAAAGCACTGTGAAGCGGTATATAAGTCTAGGTGCTACTGCTATTACAGATAGTCCTCGACTTATGATGGCAACTGGGACAGGAATTTCCACTGTAAGCCATGTGATCATAAAGTGGAACTGTATCACATAATGATGGCAATTCCTACAGTACTGGTTGCCATCATTAACTGAATCCCACGGTAGTTATGCGAGGAAATTTCCTGCTGACTTCCCATAACCAAAGACAGTGGGGAACCTGAGAGGAAGTTGCAAGTCCTAGGCCAGTAAGGAGATAAGATAAGCAGCTGCCAGGTGGGGGAAAGGAGCAAGGGAACATGCAGGGAGTCCCAGGGAGAGTTGGAGAGGATGCAAGAGGATGCAAAATAATGCAAGTGTGTGTGAGAGGTGTGGCACAGGTCAAGGATGGTTGGAGAATATGCTTGAGGGTGTGAGGTGGTGCACAAGAGGCCCTGCACAAGTAGGGGATGGGGCACAAGGAGTGTCACACAGGACAGGAAGAGTGTGAGGGATGTGAAATGTGTGTGGAGGTGCATGAGTAGCTAGTGTGGCATAGGACAGAGGGGCTGAGGGTGGGTATGTGGATGGAAGAGACTTACCAGGGTAATGTACAATCTTCTGCTGGCTTTTTCATTGACCTTCTGGAGAAGTCAGCAGGGAAAATTGTAAATGTTTATGGGGCACTTGGGAATTGGTCATAAGTGCGAATGCGTTGCCAAATTCCTAGATATGATTGTGGGGCTGCTGGGACAGCTGGAATTGTGAGAACCAGTTATAAACATCATTCATTCAGTGCTGTTGTAATTTTGAATCATCACTCACCATAAGGTCATAGATGAAGGATTACCTGTATAGGTGATTAGCCACTCCGAGTTGACAAAACTATCATAATATTGCTCATATGGAGAATAGCACTTTCATAAGACACTCAGTATCTCATTGTGGTAGCCTTTGTTATTTCAGGAGAAAATGAAACGACAAGAAACAATGGATGGAAACTAAGCAAGGAGAGAAGCAAAAAAGATGTTGAGACTCTAGAAAGAGTACAGAGAAGACCAACAAAGATGATCAGGGGACTGGAGGCTGAAACATATAAGGAACGGTTGCTGGAATTGGATATGTCTAGTCTAATGAAGAGAAGGATGAGGGGTGACATGATAGCAGTGTTCCAATATCTCAGGGGCTGCCACAAAGAAGAGGGAGTCAAGCTCTTCTCCAAAGCACCTGAAGGCAGAAGGCAGACAAGAAGCAACGGATGGAAACTAACCAAAGAGAGAAGCAACCTAGAAATAAGGAGAAATTTTCTGACAGTTAGAACAATTAATCAGTGGAACAACCTGCCTCCAGAAGCGGTGAATGCTCCAACACTGGAAGTTTTAAAGAAGAGACTGGACAGCCATTTGTCTGAAATGGTATAGGGTTTCCTGCCTGAGCAGGGGGTTGGACTAGATGACCTCCAAGGTCCCTTCCATATTATTATTATTATTATTATTATTATTATTATTATTATTATTATTATTATTATTATTATTATTATTATTATTATTATTATTATTATTATTATTATTATTATTATTATTATTATTATTATTAAGAACTAAGGAGAAATTTCTTTAACAGTGAGAGCAATTAACCAGTGGAATGGCTTGTCTTCAGAAGTTGTGGACATTCTATCACTGGAGGCTTTTAAGAAGAGACTGGACAGCCATTTGTCTGAAATGGTATAGGGTCTCCTGCTTAAGCAGGGAGTTGGAATAGAAGACCTCCAAGGTCCCTTCCAACTCTGTTAGTCTGTTAAATCATACAAAAATATTCTCTACCTTACAACGAACACAGTTTATTTTTGTGTTGAAAAGACAAATTAAATGGGAATATTCTTTGCCATTGCCATTACACCTCTATTAGAATTCATTTTGCAGGTGAACATGGTATTTTACCCTTTCTGATCTTATTTTTCTCTGGTTGTATGAGGCAACATTTCCCAGAATTATCAACCAGCACATCTGAATAACATATTGGAGAAATCTGTGTTATGTTGTCTCGAGTGATAGACAACTTTTGAATTCTATGAATGAATTGATCACACTTGTTTTTGGTTCAAGCAGTTAAGAGTCAGGTCTGTGGCCTATAGGATAATGAGAATCACAAGGCCTTTTGCCAGCTATTCTTCTTGATATGAAGGAGAGATGTTGGTTGAATGGCTGAAGGGAAAAACTGAACTCATCATAATCAACACATTGATCATTTTTTTCTTGCTGTCTGGAGATAATGTTGTGATAACTACACTTGGAAAACAGCTCCAGGCAAGACCAGCATAAATGCTCCTAACTAGACCAGAGACCTATTTAGAAAATAATTATTGCCAATTGGCAGGAGAATACTAAAAATGCAAAGCCTCTTTTTTATCTAGCAGTGTTGATCTTTTTCTCCTACTGAGAATTAATCATACATAGCAACCTCTGTGAAATTATGCTGCTGAATTGCTGTACTGCTATTGAATAATGAACTGTACATTTATAAACATTCCAGAGTTAAGATGCAAATCTTCCACTCCTGTTCCCTCCAGCAGTGTGCAAGGTAGTCTTTGATGGAGATCCTGGATTAGAGGTCCATGCTAAAATTTTCTAGTACATATTCAATGCTGCTAATTGCTAAGTGATAGATCTTTACTTCAGAAATAAAAAGAAACCATGGCTATATATTTATGTAGACCACTTCCAACTTTTCAGGGTTTCTGTCTTCCTTCCTTCTGTTCTCTGAAAGATGGCCATCTTATGTGACCTTGTACCTCACTAGTAAGTCTTTTAGATCCCTTCTTTTCCTTCTTCCTTGATATTATGTCTTCTAATATCAAGATTAGGTAGGTGTAATTCTGAAAGCAACAGTCTTTCTCATACTATGCATTCAAACTGTGTCTTTGCTTATGTTATAATTTGTTGATACAAATTCAATCTGAACTTATTTATATCATTGAGTCTACAGTTGGATGGAATCATTTAATATTTATGCTATTAAAAATATCTTTATTTCTTACAATGGGGTATTTATGAGCTTATGGCTCCAGAGAATTCCTCTGACAATGCAGATGTGGCAAGTCGGTAGACAACCTTCCAGAACTTTCCTTTCTGGAAATCCCTTGAGGCTTGAAATTCACATTTGGACGATACCAGGGTGAGGAAGACTGCTCTCAGGACAGACTTATCTGGAAGCAAGTAGAAAATGTATGGGTTGAAGAAAGATGGGAATCTTTGATTTCCAATCTAGAGAAAGCTGGATTGTTAACAAGGGAGAGATATTAGAAACCTTGCAGGCTGGAAAATGAATAGTCACATGACTCAAGGATTCAAAACTTGAAATTAATACATGGATTTCTGGTGATATTAGAGAGAAAAAAACTTTTGTATTTATGGCTTCCTAATTCTCTGAAAAAGAACCTACTTATCTATATTTCTAGGATTTTCTTGAAAAGATAAGGAGGACAAAGTATAAGAATCATTCCCAGTGAATAGATATGTATACATTTTATCCATGAAAGAGACGATATTACTGATCTCCTGGTCTTATGGTTCCTTATTCCTGTGTCAATAAGGACACAAAATTAAACTTCTTTAAACTTCAGATCTCATCCTTTTGAGAAAAATAATAAATAACTTTCTGATTGGAAATGCATTTTATACCGTGGGCACATGAAAAGGATTTGATTTTATCCTGGTAAATTGGTTGTGGGGACAGAAGCTATACATAAATAGAATGTACAATTCTCTGAATCCCTTGGATGAAGATAATCATCATAATAAAGAAACGATTCAATGTTTCTCCAGAAAAAAACCCATCAAGTCAAAATAATAATAATAATAAGTTGCCAAATGTTACTTTCTATTGATTTGGTTTCAAAAATTTGTTGCTTCCAAATTATAAAATGATCCTAATAGAGATATGCATTGGCACTTAGAAGAGTATTAAAAATACACTAGATGTAATTTTATTTTAGTTGATACTTTTTAGTTAGATCCTTTACAAATTTCTGGATTTCTGTTGTTTTAATGTTTTTGATAGGTTTTAGTCAAGAAACTTGCTCTATTGTACCTTTTGAAAAAGATTGTATGTTGCCTTGTGTGCATTCAATTCAGAAGAGTAGGGTGAAACCTCAATTTACTGGATCTTGATACAATTGACTTTGCACGCAATGGACAAAAATGTCCATGGTAATTTACTCTGTATGCATAATTAGGTCATTATGCTTATTCAATGAATGTTGTCATTGCATTGCAACTTGTGTCATTTGGATAATGACCTCGTTACACAAATATGGAGTCATCATGGACGTGACACAAATGATGTCATTTGCATAATGACTTTATAATGAAAATGCTATAAATCATTGCAATTGTGTGCTTTCATATATAATGGTAATTGCAGAATAAGAGATACACCATCCCTAATTAGTCTATTACAATAAAATTTTACAGTTTTATTTTTTAGGCTCAATGTATGTATTTATCAAATTATTCAATAATCAGCAGGAAACTAATGGTACTTCCCACCATAAACTTCTTTGATCAAATGCCACTAATGTCATTGGAGATTCTGCACCTGATCATTCTGAACAATTGTGCCAAACTTTGTGCCAAGAAACTTGCTTATTTTTTCCCATTTCATTGGATCCAGAATTGATATAAAGATCTCTATAAAGAGATGAAGAGTCACTTTAAATAGTGAGGTGGGTGGCATGTACATTAAACAAACAAATAAACCCAAACTGTAATTGATCTTAATGACAAAACTGAATCTAAGTGACTGAAAAATATACACCTTGGACTAATGTAGCTGTACATTTGTGTTTTATAATAGAAAGATGATCGTATCTCCACTGCAAATCATAAAGACTATGTTTTTTGGATTTTTTTCAAAGACATAAAATTATTATTATTATTCAAGAAAAGCAGACCATTCTGAAGATGAATTCTTGTTCTGAAAGCAGGACAAGAAGCAATGGATGGAAACTAATCAAGGAAAGAAGCAACCTAGAAGTAAAGGGAAATTTCCTGACTGTTAGAACAATTAATCAGTGGAGCAACTTGCCTCCAGAAGTTGTGGGTGCTCCAATATTGGAGGTATTTAAGAAGAGATTGGACAATCATTTGTCTGAAATGGTATAGGAAGGGTTTGGTCTAGAAGACCTCCAAGGTCCTTTTCAACTCTGTTTTTCTGTTATTCTGTTATGAAGGTACATGGAACTTTTTCAATTCCATTAGGCTTGGATTCACATAAATGCAATTTTCTGTCTGTTCAATACTATGTATTACTCTCCTGAAAGAAACAGCATTGAAGAATTTGCCTTCTGGGTTGAAAAGGGAATTCTTTTCTGTAGAACTGCACTGCAATCTGATTAACTGTCATGGCAGAGGTGTCACTCATTTTAGTTAAATTGGGTTTTTCTTCATCCCGAAATAAATTTGCATTTAAACCTTGATTTCACTTCTGACTGCTATATGTTCAGAGGATTTCAAATATATACTCCTCCCCCACACAACTTGTATTCTGTTATTCTGATTGTATAATTTTAAATTGGGGAAAAGATGGAAAGTGACCAATCACATTGTGATTGTAGATTTCACTGAAACGGTATCACTATAAAAGTTTATATATATATATATTTAAAACATTCTTCAGCTTTTGTGGTGAGCAATGATGGATTAAGGAACAATCTGAATCTATTAATGGCCAGAACCATATAGGAGACTAAAATATGTGGAATATTCTATCTGCAGTTTGAACACATGTAATATAAAGCAAGCCAATTGTTCTATAAACATTCACATGACAACCAGGGCAGCCTTGTTATTATGGGCAATATATTAAAACTTAGGCTTGGAACTTGACTAGCCATGAATCAAAGCTAATTCAACTATTGTTTGATTGAGTGATTTATTATGTGCCATCATCAAGTGATTTTCAACTTCTAGTGACCACATAGATTTTCGCCATGAGAATCAATCCTTTCAAGTCTTCCAATGGGATCTTGGACAATCACTTAAATATGAGCCAGCAGTGTGCTGCAGCTACCAAAAAAACAACAACACAGTTCTAGGCTACATTAACAGAGGATAGAATCAAGACCATGTGAAGTGTTAATACCACTTTTTAATGCCTTGGTAAGGCCACACTTGGAATATTGCATCCAGTTTTGGTCACCACAATGTAAAAAAGATGTTGAGATGCTAGAAAGAGTGCAGAGAAGAGCAACAAAAATGATCAGGGGATTGGAGGCTAAAACATATAAAGAAGGGTTACTGGAATTGGATATGTCTAGTTTAATGAAAAGAAGGATGAGGGGTGACATAATAGCAGTGTTCCAATATCTAAGGGTCAAAGAAGAAGGAGTCAAGCTATTCTCCAAAGCATCTGAAGGCAGGACAAGAAGCAATGGATGGAAATTAATCAAGGAGAGAAGCAAGCTAGAACTAAGGAGAAATTTTCTGACTGTTAGAACAATTAATCAGTGGAACAACTTGCCTCCAGAAGTTGCTCCAACACTGGAAGTTTCTAAGAAGAGTTTGGACAACCATTGTCTGAAATGGTATACGCTTTCCTGTCTGAGCAGGGGGTTGGACTAGAAGGTCCCTTCCAACTCTGTTACTCTATTCTATTCTATTCTATTCAATGGTGCACTCATCACCACTGTAATGGAGTCCATCCACCTTGCCTCTGTTTGTCCTCTTCTCTTTCTTTCCACCTTTCCAGCATTAGAGCCTTCCAGAGAGCTTACATTTTTCTTCACATCCCCTTTTTCCCCTTTCCTTGATATCTAACCTAAAATTTTCATACTTGCTCTTCACTTTGTAACATTGTGATAGTCCTAATAGAATGTCACTCTAGTTTGAATTTTAGGCATATTTTAAGTGTGGTTTTAATCAACATAATAGTTTCATTGATATTCTTGGACCGCTCATTTGCACTTTCAGTGAATGCTTAGAATTATAATGACAGGCTCTACTTCATCCTTTGCATAATGAAAACAGGTATAATTATTAGAAAAAACTGTAATCAGTGTAGGCTGAACTACTTTGAATATTCCATGGGATGATCTTTGCTGGCAAAGGTAGGAATACAAAATACTGAAATTCTTGGAACTTTCAGGAATGTTCAGTATCATTGACTTTGACATTGTAACCATGGTTTCATGTGGGTAAAATAGCAATGCAGTATTTCCATTTTCCTCGGATGTGGGCCTCCAAAAAGTGGTGCTGAGGGAATTCTCTTCATCACAATAGCCTTTGTTCTGTAGGGCTCTTCAGGGGTTGATTTTATTGTCCATGCTGTTTAACATGAAATCATTTGGCGATTTAAAATGCCATGAGTATGTGGATGACACCCAGCAGTTTTTTTTCCTTTCTATCAGATCTTGCTGAAGTAGTGGAAATGCTCAATCAGTGTCTGGATTAAGAAATAGACTGGATAAGGGCCAATAAGTGAGTATTGACAAAAGGAAACGTCTATGGTTCATCTATCAAAGCGAGTGGCATTCGATCTGTTCTGAAATGGTTTGTTCATCTTTAAACTAGAGTGGGCAATCATTTCACAGAACATAGAGTAATAGAATTGGAAGGGACCTTGGAAGTCTTGTAGTCCAACCCCCTGCTTGAGCAGGAGACCCTATATCATTTCAGACAAGTGGTTGTCCAGTCTCTTTTTGAAAGCTTCTGAAGGCAAGCTATTCCATTGCTTGATTGCTCTCATCATTAGGAAATTTCTCCTTAGTTCTAGGTTGCTTCTCTCTGTGGTTAGTTTCCAACCATTGTTCTTGTTATGCTTGGTGATTTGGTGTTTTGGAAAATACTTTGACCCCCTCATATTTGTAGTAGTCCCTCAAATATTGGAACAGTGCTATTATGTCATCCCTGCCCCAGTTTTCATTAGACTAGACATACTCAATTCCCTGGGGGCTGCCTGAGGCTCAAGCCTTATATCCAATTTAATATTTCCAACCTCCCAGGTTCACCCCAATGTGGAGCATTTCTTTTAAACTAAATGTAGAAATGAGAAAACAAATGGCACTATAGACAAACTTACGTGTATTTTGATTTTTAGAAAAATGCACATATAAGCCCACAACGTGCTGTTTCTGGTGTTTGGTTGGAAGATGGTTGAATTTCAATAGCACGTCTTTGAAGTTCTGGAGAGTCTCTGGAAGCCTATTTCCATCCTAACCCCAAAGCTGCAGAAATATGGACTGTATGTCTTATCCTTTACAATGATGCCACTATCCTATTAGAAGTACCTGTGAGAGAATCAAGAGAATTAATTGTGTTCCTGACAACCTTTTGCAAGTTTCTCATTCCATCTCCAAAGTAACTAGCTTAGAAGTCCTTCTAAAATCATAATTTTGTATTGTTATTGTTTTTCTTTAAATCTAGTGAAATTTAAAACAAAAAACAAAAAACTATAGCACCACCACCAACAAAAATAGTCATTATGCAATGAAGAAAAAAGACCAAAGTATATTATAGTGACTGATAAATCAAAATGTGTTTATGGTCGAAGCCCAAACACAATAAAAGACTAGTATACATTACAATAAGTTCATTCTTTTAATTGCAATAAAATCCTAAAACAATTAGCAGCTAACAAGTAATGGCATGAAAGAGGAACCCAGTAGTTCCTAATGGCTATAGATCAGCAGTCCTCAACCTTTCTTGCTTTGCGGTGCCAGGGGGAGGGAAAGAGGGGATGATTCTGTGTGTGCAGCTCCATTTGTGCAAGGGGTGGGTGTGTGCACTGCTGCTTGCACAAACAGAACTTTGCATTTGAGCACTTGCACACTTGACCGCTGCTTGTGCAGCCCAGGGTTTGGGGACCCATGGTATAAATGATTGAACCTAGATAGATGGTAAACAAATTTAATAAATAATAAATAAGAATTTTTAAACCTTCTTAGAGGTTTCTGAAGCGTGGTCACCCAGAAGAAGAGTAACATCCTCCTGATCACAATGGCAATTAGAGTTATTAACAATTGGAAATATTAAACTTGATCACCATTGTGTGTACAATGGCCATTTTAAAAATGTATGTGAGACAGATTTTATCTCCAAATCTGAAAAGAAACGAGTTTTGGATTCAAATGGGATGATTATATATCTAACAGATATGTTCTAATAGGTACTTCTCCAATTCAGGCCAAGGTAAATAATCTTCATGTGCAGCACATAAGATGTCGGAGAAATTTCAAGGGATATTCCCAGGAGGAGACATAAAAGGGATAGGAGATTTTGGCTCTGTCATTTTCAATATCTATACCTCAAATTCTCTGCTGTAGTTCAGCCAGAGTTTTATCAAGTCCCAAAGCAGGTGGTACTGACAAGATGAAACTGCAATATGCTAAATCATCATTAACTTGTCTTCTTAAGTTAGAAGAGAACCTGTCCAGTCAGGTGAGATGAAGTAAGGGAGTTCCCCAGTAGATTTGCTTCAGCCAGAATCTAAGACAACAAAGTCTTAATCAGGCCCCAAGGGAAATGCAGCCTAATCCTACTCATGTTAGGGTATTAGAAGTTGAAAAAGGAACTCTTAGTGAGAGTTTCAAGAATTTTGATTGGACTGCATCTAAACTAGGAGAGTCCTTATAAATACATAACCAAGCACCATGTAGCATTCAAAACCAGTACTTTGGCTTTAAATAGCATTAGAGCTGCTGGGACATAATTGTGAAGATGGAAGTCTATTATTATAGAGGCTAATTTCCTCCAGAATTGTTTTAATGGAATAGAATCAAAGGCTGCCTTCAGGTCTATAAAGGCTACATTGTGATACCTTTGGAGTGACCTTTCTATCCTCAGCTAAGAGATGCAGAATGGTTTTGGCTATGAAAAGGGAACGACGACAAATGCCCACATATAGAGTTTAATTTTTAAAATTATGATAAGATTACATTTTTACAGGGAACTTTACTCTTTTCCAATTGAAAAAAATGTTTTTGAACCTCTAGGGGTGAAACCATGAACTATTCAGGGAGAGGTTTATCATATAGCTGGGTCAGACATTTGCTATCTTTGAATGTAGTATACAAATTATGGAACTATTCAATTTAAAAGTTGGGGGGAATTATATTGTTATTACTCTTAGCATTTATTTTAGGGGAAATTCAGGAAACAAATGGCCAGAACAGGGGATTATCTTAACTCAGTACTTCTTGTTGGATTCTGATTCAGTTCTCAAGTATAATTTATGCTTTATATATATATTCTCAAAGTTGTATATACTGTGCATCAACAAAGGGACAACAAAAATAGGAAAAAATATGAATAGTAACTATAGATAATAACTTAAGATTAATTCAGTCCATAAGCTTATCATTAAATCTAGGCCATACAAAGATATATCGCATGATATCATCTTCTCATTTGTAGAACAGAGAGACTTTTCAAAAATAGATCCATTACTTAAATAGCAGTAGCAATAGCACTTAGACTTATATACTACTTCATAGTGCTTTACAGCCCTCTCTAAGCAGTTTACTGAGTCAGCATATTTACCAACCTTGAAAGGATGGAAGACTGAGTCAACCTTGAATCGAACTCCAGGCTGTGGGCAGAGTTAGCCTGTAATACTGAATTCTTGCCACTGTACTATCACAGCTCTCTATAAGGAAATATTTTTTTTTCCAATTATGAACAATGATCCTCTTTGTGTGTCCCAGGTTCAACAGTGCCATCTCATGAGATGACAGATTCTATACTTTGGAAATATAATTTAATCTCACAATAAGATCCTTAGACAATATGACTCAACATTAAGAAAACCAAGATCACGGCATCCGGCCCTCTCAATTCCTGGCAAATAGATGGGGAAGAAATGGAGGTAGTGACAGATTTTATTTTCCTGGGCTCCAAGATCACCACAGATGGGGACTGCAGCCAAGAAATTAAAAGACGCTTGCTCCTGGGAAGGAAAGCTATGGCAAATCTAGACAGCATACTAAAAAGCAGAGACATCACCCTGCCAACAAAAATACGTATAGTCAAGGCCATGGTTTTCCCAGTTGCAATGTATGGCTGTGAAAGTTGGACCATAAGAAAGGCTGAGCGCAAAAGAATTGAGGCCTTTGAACTATGGTGCTGGAGAAGACTCCTGCGAGTCCCCTGGACTGCAAGGCAATCAAACCGGTCAGTCCTAGAGGAGATCAACCCTGACTGCTCTTTAGAAGGCCAGATCCTGAAGTTGAAACTCAAGTACTTTGGCCACCTAATGAGAAGGAAGGACTCACTGGAGAAGAGCCTAATGTTGGGAAAGATTGAGGACAATAGAAGAAGGGGACGACGGAGAATGAGATGGCTGGATGGAGTCACTGAAGCAGTAGGCATGAGCTTAAATGGACTCCAGAAGATGGTAGAAGACAGGAAGGCCTGGAGGAACATTGTCCATGGGGTCGTGATGGGTTGGACACGACTTCGCAACTAACAACAAAAACAATATGAATTAAAGAATGTTCAGATTTCTTACAATGCCAACATAAAAAATAATGTCCATTTCTTTGAAAACATCCAATAAACACAAAATATTTAAATCCCAATAAATATATTTCACAGTTTTAACCTCTGGACTTATTGATTCTCCAGCTACAGCTCTCTTATATAGCAATAACCTTCATGAGTAATGTGCACATTACCTGAGAAAGTGTGGGCTCTTTACAAATGTAGTGAAATAAACAAATGGTTTATCCATGGTTAATGACCATCATAGTTGTACATATTAATTGCACATTCATGCACTGAACAAAGTTGTTGATGGAGACAGGAGTCAAAATCAGTACAATTCTAAATTCTTTCTGCATTCACAATTTAGAAGATCCAGTTAGAGTTTAACATACATATTGCAGCAGATCACAATAAAATTTTAGGATTCTTTTTTAAAAAAGTACATTAAAATACATTTCCTCTCCTTATGCTAAACACATTCACGATAATAGTGAAGATGTGCACAGAATAGTTATGGTGAATTCATTTGAAAAAAAATAACTCTGGCAAGCAAATGTAACAAGAACTTAATAATTCATCAGTTGAACTTCAATGTCTATTTAATAATAGATCAACTGTCATGCCAAGTTCACTTAAAAATCTACACAACACACACATTTAATGTTTTTCCTTCAGTGTTTCTGAAGGATGGCACCCTACAAAATTATTTTGTGTTTATTTCATTTCAGCATTTTATTTTCTTTAAGTTGTTTTAGAAAATGAAAGTTAGCACCATGAAAAATAAAATGCTAAACTGTCCTTTTAGTCAGAAGATAAGATAACAGATTGGAGAGCAGATTTATTTATGATTTCCCAAACTTTTTGCAGGCATATAAAGTTGCTTTGTAAGCCCCTGCCTTATGCATCTAACAAGTGCAAATCAAATATTCTGCTGGACAAACATGTAAAACAGGCCAACGATTATACCTCATGACAGTACCAGCTGAGTAGCGATAATAGGTACACTGGAACTTCCTTGTTCCCAGCCAGACTTTTGTAAGCCAACATATCAAAGGTACCAAGTTGGAGAGAGAAAGAGTATGAGTCTGCAGGAAAAGAATCAGAAGAGCAAGTAGGGGTAAATTTCTAATTATGTACCTGTTTTGTAAGCTGTGAAAGCACTTAGGGTCTTATAATCCACATTGTTGTAGGTGCTATGGTTCCAAAGGAAGATTGCCTTTAATGAGAAACATGAGGCCTTTACCTCTAGAATCCATTTATTGCAAAAATAACCTTGGCACTTACATGGACGGATGCCAGAAACTGAATTTCTCTGGCTTGCGTCTTCCTTTTCATTGCTATACCCCTCCCTTATTTTACAGTCATGAATTACGTCTTCCAATTAGGCTGGAGGCCAAAGATTTACTTCCTTTTCTTTCCCGGGCTTTCCTCAAGAAGCTCCTCCTTTTCTGTCTTCTGAATTAACTCTAAAAATACCAGACAGTTCTGCATATCTTGTCAAAGCAATAATATCCTATATTAACAGCGTTGACAGTAGGTGTGTGTGTGTGTGTGTGTGTGTGTGTGTGTATTCACACACACACACACACACACATACTGTATATACCAAATCTTTCTAAAAGCGAGACATGAAGTGTTAAAGGAAAAGAAGAAATATTAAACAGCCATTCAAAATTCAATGCCTTGTAAACTGTGCAAGCATTCATAAAATGCATGTTTTTATATCTATATATATTGGTGAAATGATATCCAGGTAGTGCATCATAAAACAATGCTTGCGTATTCCTTCTGTCCTGTGCCTGTTCAATGGAGTGCAATGCCCATAATCAAACAACCAATCATGTAGATGATAGTCACGTTCATTGCTCAATCTAGTTTGCTCTTCAGATCAATCCACAATGATGCTTTTGATTAGTTTATATCTGATGCATATCTACAAGGCATAGTGCTTTCCTTAGATTCTATTTATATATTATTGGTAGGGAGAAATCCAAAAGATTAAGTCTCTATCCTCAGTCATTTGCTCCAGACATGCCTTATGAATTTCTGCCTGATGCATATTTTTGTAGTTTTTGTTTAAGCTTAATTTCCCCTTTATATTCAATCCATTCTTATCAATCATGATTTTCTCAATATTATTCATCTAAATATCCACATTTTTCCATTTAGGTACCCCATCCCAATATTTTCATATTTCATATGTTATAAAAGTACTGTACCTCTTATCTATCTTATAGCATCTGCGCATAACATCCTTTCTGATCAGCTTATATTTCATTTATCTTTATAAAAGTTACATCATCCCAATATTTTTACTTTTCATATGTTGTAAAACATACTATACTACTTAAATCTCTTATCCCTCTTGTTATAGGGCCTCTTTATGTTCAAAGTTCTCTATTCTTTTAATCATATTCAAACAAGTATTTGCTTATGTAATGCTCCATCTGGTAGGGTGAGTCGAATCTCTTAAATCTATCTTTAGCCTTCTTCTTTTGCCGAGTAGCTTTTGTAAGTCTTGTTGGGAGTAAAGAAGATAGAATAGATAAAATATATACTTTCTGACTCCCAAACTCTGTTGATTGTCCTGGTAATTCTATAGTCCATTCCATTTTTGTTGTTATGTCAAAGTCTTGTAGATTTTTTTCTGTTTGTATTAAATTGTTGTAACTTCGTTGATTTGATCATATTCTTCTAATTTGTGTTCTATTGTCTGATTTGTTTGTTCATTCGCTGTCATTTTCTGGGTATTTTTTGATTGTAGATTTAGAGATGTGCTTATTTATGTCGTCAAAATTGTTTTTGATTTCCTTGTGGTTTAAATCTATTGTCATTTATATCTGTCGTAACATTGCCTACATTTCCTCCTGGAAAATATTTGTCTTGCCTTGAAGTATTGCTTCTGGAGGTCTTTGATGTTCCAGGCTAAATCCTTCAGGTATAAATAGTGAGTGTGGTGTCCTGTTATTTTTTGATAAGCGTACGATATCCATATTGTCTCCCCCTTCAAATAGTCTTTCATCAATATTTTAGTCTCTATAATTAATTATCCAACCTACCAATCTCAGAGTCACACAACCCAATCTTATATAGTTCTTATCTTTATATTTGGTTTTTGTAGTCCAATATATTTCCAATTGTCAAGGCCTCAATGAAGGCAGTATTTGTAACAGTTTTTTTATTCAGGGGTCAATTATCAATCAGTCAAAATTGCAATTCAGTATATTTAGCCACCTTAAGTCTTTCCTGTGAATTCTCCTCTAAAAGATTAGCCAGGAGCCGAAGTTTTTCTTTTTCTGTAAACAATTCTTAAATTTAGACAACAGTCCAAATATTTTACTTTTAGACACTTTTTAATCTTATGGCTGGCCCAGCTCTTTCTTTGTTCCCAGCTATCTTCTTGAAGGTTATTAAAGTTCAAGGGAACAGATTATTCTTTGTTTCTAGGTGTCTTGCCAATTTATGAGTCATTATTGTTAATGTTCTGGGCTCTGATTCTCCACTAGGTGTCAATAGTTATTTATTTTCCAGTTTTTTCAGACAGAAAGTTATTATTGTTATATATATATTTATACTTTCATCAAAATCCTTTAGGAGATAGTCTTAACAGTTCTCTTTTAGTTTCTAGATTTATCCAAACTGTAATATTTTATTTAATTTCAATATATTTCTTTTCCCCTTAGTATTAATTTTCTGCTTCCGTCTATGAGGGAGTGGGGGTGTAGTCCCCTCCCTTCATTTTTGGAGGTTTTCTTGCTTTGCGGGTCTTTCCCAAGGATTCAGTTAAAAGGTAGAAGAGAGAAGATTGATACTCTCACCAGTTCCAAGCATGCTGTTCATCGATGTTCTGGTTCGTGCTCTTGGAATTCGGCTGCAAATAATATATTATGTTTTTGATACAGAACTCTGATCTTTAGAGCTTAAATAATCTACAAACATCCCTTTTATTAGGAAATGGACCAAATAAACAACAACAACAACAACAACAACAACAATAATAATAATAATAATAATAATAATAATAATAATAATAATAATAATAATAATAATAATAATAATAATAATAATAATAATAATAATAATAATAATAATAATAATAATAATAATAATAATAATAAAAAATGCTGCAAGTACATCAGATGGTTGAAGAAGAAAAAATGGCTTTGGAAGAATATCTGAAGGACAGTGATGAAGATGCACTGAAATTAGTATATCAGGAAGGCTTACTGACTACTGGAGAGACCAAACTGGCCTACAAGAAAGACCAAATGAAGAACAGAATAGAGGCATGGGAAGACAAAGCACTACATGGCCAGTACATTAAAAAAATAGCTGGGAAAGCAGATAATAACAAGACCTGGCAATGGCTAAGAGCAGGAAAATTGAAGAAAGAGATCGAGGGACTAATTCTGGCTGCACAAGACCAAGCCTTAAGGACAAATGCCTATAAAGTCAAAATTGAGAAGACAGCAACAGACAGTAAGTGCCGCCTATGCAAACACGCTGAAGAAACAGTGGACCACCTGGTAAGCTGCTGCAAGAAGATCGCACAGACTGACTACAAGCAGCGGCATGACAAAGTAGAAACAATGGTGCATTGGAAGATCTGCAAGAAATATCATTTGCCTGTAAGCAAGAACTGGTGGGATCATAAAATAGAGAAAGTCATAGAAAATGATAAAGTTAAACTGCTCTGGGACTTCAGAATTCAAACAGACAAGCACCTGCAACATCACACCCCGGACTTAACAATTGTCGATAAGAAAGACAAAAAAGTCTGGATAGTGGATGTGGCAGTGCCTGGAGATAGCAGAATAGACGAGAAAGAACTGGAGAAGATAACAAAATAGAAAGACCTACAAATAGAAATAGAAAGACTGTGGCAAAAGCAAGCAAGGGTAGTACCAATAGTAATAGGCGCCTTGGGTGCAATCCCAAGACAACTGGAGCACCACTTGAACACCATTGGCATTGACAAATTCGCCATTAGTCAATTGCAAAAGGCGGCCTTACTAGGAATTGCTTCCATCCTGCAACGATATCTGTAATACCATCAAACATCCACATCTGCCTATCCCAGGTCCTTGGTAAGGACTCGATAGGTAGACAAAATGCCAAATCCAGTCTGAACATCTGGCTGACTGTGCAATGATCAACAACAACAACAACAACAACAACAACAACAACAACAACAACAACAATAATAATAATAATAATAATAATAATAATAATAATAATAATAATAATAATAATAATAATAATAATAATAATAATAATAAAAGTTGGAAGGGACATTGGAGGTCATCTAGTCCAACCCCTTGCTCAGGTAGGAAACCCTATACCATTTCAGACAAATGGCTGCCCAATCTCTTCTTAAAGACTTCCAGTGTTGGAGCATTCACAGCTTCTGGAGGCAGGTTGTTCCACTGATTAATTGTTCTAACTGTCAGGAAGTTTCTCCTTAGTTCTAGGTTGCTTCTCTCTTTGATTAGTTTCCATCCATTGCTTCTTGTCTTGCCTTCAGGTGCTTTGGAGAATAGCTTGACTCCCTCTTCTTTGTGGCAGCCCCTGAGATATTGGAACACTGCTATCATGTCCCCCCTCATCCTTCTCTTCATTAAATTAGACATACCCAATTCCAGCAACCGTTCCTTGTAAGTTTTAGCTTCCAGTCCCCTAATCATCTTTGTTGCTCTTGGGCTAGATGCTGATGTACAGCTAGCTTTTCTCTTGTTGGGTTGGAGAGCTTCCCCCGGATCAAACGGAACAACCACCATCATTTCATGATCAACGGGGCACCCCTCCTTCTCGGTCACCTCTTCGGGGTAACTTCAGACCCATTTAGGGTCCCCCTGGCAGGGCGAAACTGGCCGTGGGAAGCAGACTTCTGCTATCTCGTGGCCGTGCGCTACAACGCAAAACCAGAAGTCCTGATACAGTCTTTGTGTTATATCTGGGAAGGTTAGAGAAAGTGTCAGAAAGGAATAAGGGTGTGTCTGTGAAAGTTGAAAGTATTGCTCATCCATGTCCTATAGGTACTTAAAATTGCAAAATTATGGAGCTCACAGAAGTGACATTAGCCCTGATGTTTTCAGTGAGATGCCTTTCAGTCAGTGTGCCTGAGAGAGAGAGAACTACTTGAAAAAACTGAGTGCTGGCATTTTTCAGTGGGATAAAATATGAATATGATTGACAAACAAGAGAGTGCTGTTTATTGGTAGGCAGAATCTTATGATGATTATCAAGCCTGCAAATGAGATATCCCAGAACATCCATGTAAATGTATCACTTATCTTCATTGAATTTGATCAGGAGGGATACACAATTGACATGGTTTTGAAATTCAAAATAAAAATGGATAATTTATTCTCTTTTCCCTCTTTGAGCTTTTGTTTATGTTTTTCTTTACCTAATAACCAAGGCGAATTTATATTAAACTGAAAAGGACTGCAAACAAAAAAAAACAAACCCAAATAATTCATGGAATTATTAATGTATGGAAATGTATTAATTCACTCTCTCAAATGTCTCAACTGCATTCTTATCTGTTGACCAAAATTCTACTGAAATCAGCCAGTTCATGATAAATTAACATGACTGTCTTTCTCAGTGCCTGCTGTTACTCACTGTGAATGGTGAAATATATATATAGAATCCAGTTTTATGAAACAATCTGAGGTCTGGAAATTGAGTTTGAAAATAATTAATGCATATGCATGATTATGTGATCTGCCTATAAATGTCATATTCCATGTAGATCTTCATTGATGCTGAACCTGCCTATAAATAAATGTACTAAAGAAGAAAACAGATTTATTGTCCGTCCTGTAAGCATTTATCTAAGTGCAAGCTTCATCACTGAGTGCAATGTGATTTACTTCCAAGTAGAACATAGCACATTCTTTGCCAAAGTTATATAATGTATTTTATCCTGAAATGTTTTCAGCATCTTTGTCCCAAAGGTGCTTTTTCAAGAGGTAACTGAACTTTCTTGTTTTTCTTTGAAGACATTTCGCTTCTCATCCAAGAAGCTTCTTCAGCTCTGACTGGATGGTTGGGAATGGAAGGATTTATATTCCTTGCAGACAGCCGGTCACTTGCATTCTTTTAAAGCAGGGGTGTCAAACTGCCGGCCCGTGGGCTGGATGCATCATGGTGAAACCGCGCCCACCCCATTGCCAGCAATGGAAAAAAAAGTCACGATACGTTGTGACATGTCACGTGACATTGCGAGTTTGCCTCCCCCTTATTTTAGAGTATTGCTGAGGCCACTTGGTCACCTGAATAGTGCAACTGCTGAAAGGACTGTGTTATAGACTGGAGATAGATGATGTCATATCCCTTCCTCTCTGTTGAGAGAGGGCTGTTCACTTTTGACATAGATGGCCTCTTTGACCTTTCTTTCAAACCAGAGGTCATCTCTATCCAAAATGTGGATTTTTCTGTCTTCAAAAGAATAGCCTTTTAAATGCAGATGGACTGTTGAATCTTGTCCTGATGGGTTTGTTCTCCAATGTTGTGCCATGCATTTATGAAGTGGTTGTTTTGTTTTGCCAATGTACAATGTACATGTCTCACTGCATTGTACTGTATATACCACGTTGCTCAGTAGTGTATGGGTGTTTTATCCTTGGGTGGTGTATTCTTGGGTTTAAAGTGTGTTGGCTGAAGATTTTCTTGAGCTTTTCAGATATTCCTGCAATGTATGGAATGATAACATCGCTTTGTTTATTGTTCTCTTCTTTGTCTGTTATGGAGGAGCTCCTGCTGGGTCTTTTGGGGGCCCACTTGGGATAGCCACACATTCTGAGAGCTTCCTTGATGTGTTTTAGTTCTTTTTCTTTCTTTTAGGACTTTCGTTTCTACCTCTTCCGTGTAGAGATTGGCCACAATGGGGGACAAAGATGAACACATGGTGCAGCCATGTTTTTGTCTGTAGAAACCTTGTATTTAAAATAGGTAGTGGTCAGGTAGAGGTCTAGCATGGCACATATGTGGTCTGGGCTGAGGTTGGTTCTCTTATCTAATGTGTTGTCTTGTAGCAGTCATTTCTTCACTACCACGACAGCTTCAGTTGTTGGAATGCAGGTGAATAGGGAAGTTACATTATAGGAAACCATGGTCTCATCCAGATCCAGTTTTAGTTTCCAAACCTTGTTGGCAAAGTCCTCTGAATTGTTGATACCTCTTGAAAAAGTACCGTTGGAACAACTATGACCTGGATGATTAAGAATCTCCATAGACTTTCAGCTTCTTTGTGTTGTATATTCTGTTACATACTCAAATACAAAACATTGTATTTTTTTAAAAAAGGAAATAAAGTTTGGCTCACTTGTTCTTTCTTTTGGAGAAGAAAATATTGAAAGTGCTTGCTTTTCCATCACACAGTTGGAAGGAGTCCAGTGGAATTTGTGGCACAAAATTATCATATTAATCAACTAGGAAGACAAAGCTGAATTTAAGAAATCTTCCCCTGTAACGGACTTGCGCAAACATATATCCCTACTTATATTCTCAGTAAATCTGTTTGACTTTTCCATTTTAAAGTTTAATTATTTTAGAAAACAGTCTTCTTTTCAGGTAAATACAATATTTTACCCACATGTTGTTCCAGAGATCTGGTTATTCTTTCGAGTCACATTTGCCCCTAAGAGATCCCAATCCAATAGATCTAGAGCAGTGAAAAGATGGATAAACTAATAAGGTAAATACAGGAAGTGCTGATAGTGCAAGTGTACATTGTAATGATAGTCCCATATTTACAAAAATGAAATTTCAGAAATCTTCAATTACAGTTCCACTTGGTTATTTTTAGTAGTAGAAGCTAGTGTGTTAACAAGCCTTAATTATTGGAGTATCCACTTATTCAGAAGTTCCTATCTCCCCCCCCCTTTAAATTGTCTATGAAAGTTCTTTCTGTGCCCTTTGCATTATTTTGGTAGTTTTTTTTTTATATATAATAATCTTTTCTGGATCATGGGAATTACAGCAGTTTCACAAAAATGATAAATCATTGGCCACAAAGGAGCAGAGGTCAGTGTAGAAATGAGTATCAGTCATGTAATTTGTGCTGCCTTGGTGACTGCTTTTTCAGAATATATCTGCACCGTTTCAGTTTCATAAATATATAGAGATTGGAACCAATATAATTTAAAGTGTATGTATCTGTGGGACCAGAATGCGTACAGGGACTATATTTTCTTGGGAAAAAATAAAGACAAACCTAAAAAAGGGGCAAATCGGAAATAGATAGATAAGGACAAAAAAATTTAATTGTTTTTGTTTATTACTCTGCTTTACAAAGGAAATTTCAATAGCAAAACCAAGAAAAAAACTTTACAAAAATGCATATTCTAACAAAAATATCTAAAACAAACAGTATAGGTATATTTATTTAACAATGAAAACACATGTCTTTAATCAATCTTAAGCATATCCAATGATAAGCAAATCTCTAAGCTGAATTATGCAAGTGATTATACACAAGCATACATCCATACAGAATGTCAATTGGTGTGACACATTTTATCATGATGATGCAATAATTGTTTTTACATGGTTATTATATGGGCAAGTATCATGTCTGAATTACCAGCATAGATCAAACAGGCCTTTTCCTTCCCAGTCATCCACTGAAGAGTTCCTACTTTGTATAGAGCAAATTATGCATGCAACAGCTTTGAAGTGGGCTCCATTTTCTTGCTCTGCAAAAATTGTGACATCCTTTGTCTGGCTAAACTTCTGGCTCAGCTCTCAGCTACCAAACTTTCAGCATTTCCAAATAACTGGCTTTCAACACAAATGCTCAGTTTGAGGCCTCAGCATTCTTCCCTCTGTTTTCATCCCCTCCCACCCCATTCTCTCCAGTCTAATGTATCAAATCATTAGACTGGCATCTGTGTTAGGTCTGATAAAATAGATCACAAGATATATTTTTTTCATCTCAGCTGAAAACCAGACCAAAAATATTGTGATAACAACAACTAATAGTGTGAGCCAAAAACCCATTTTTTAATTAAACATACCAGGACAGCTGGTAAACAATAAGTACGACAAGAACGTCTTCTGTTTTAGGATCTTATTCTTGGATGGAGGGATTGATTGGTCTGATGTCTGTTGTTGTACCTTTAATCAATCTTCCAGATACTCATAAATTTTGAATTAAGCTTTTTTACGACTCTTAAAAAAGAAAACCGGTGTTATTCACCGAAAGCAAATGTGACAGGCAATTTTTTTTTCCTACCACGGAATGTCGAACTACACAACACTTTTTCTGCTTCTTAAGAAGAGCACCAGATACAACATGTTGCAATACTTGTAAAATGCCAAAGGTAGATAATTAGGTGCTCTGAGTTTTAATATAAAATATGCGTTCACTAATATAATTTAAGTAACTATTTTAATAGCAATCAGAAATTAGGTTCTTGATCTTGTAGATGGTACAGTATATATTGCCCCTGATCTTGGATGATTGGCACGTTTGGAATATTAAGAATGTATTGTGGGTGTGCTTAGGAAATGAGTGCCATGGTCTGCCTGCCTGCCTGCCTGCCTGTCTGTCTGTCTCTTTTTAAAAAATAATTCTACTGCTGCTGTCTGTCTGTCTATTTATCATCTATCTATCTATCATCGATCTATCGATTTATCGATCTACCTATCATCTACCATCTACCTTCCATTCATCTATCTATCTATCTATCTATCTATCTATCTATCTATCTATCTATCTATCTATCTATCTATCTATCTATCTATCTATCTATCTATCTATCTATCTACCTACCTACCTACCTACCTACCTACCTACCTACCTACCTACCTACCTACCTACCATCTAAAACATTTGTATAGTTGTCCATCTTAAACTAAACTCTGTGTGGCTTTCAACCAAGAATAAAATAACATATACATAATAAAAATAAAACCAATAAACAAAAACATGCTTAGTAGAAAGGAAGGTAGTTGGGACTTCACCTTGCCAGCTTGCTTTTGTCTTCTTTCTGGGCAGGTGACTACACTACCAACAACAGTTTATCAGCAGTCGTCCATCATTTTCATTTTCTAAGCATGCTGATGAGGCTTAAAAATGATGCTTGAGGAAAGGATTTTAGAGTATGGTGGTGTCCCACCTTTATTTTTTTAAAAATAACATCCTTAAGTCCCGTTTTAGGCATGAAGCCCACTGGGTGACCTTGGGCCAGTCACTCTTTTTCATCCCTTGTAAGGAAGCAAGGGCAAGCCATTTCCAAAAAACCTTGTCAAGAAAACTGCAAGGACTTGTCCAGGCATCTCCCAGGAGTAACTGACTCAAGGGTATAATAATATAACAATAATAACAACAAGCCAGAGTCTCCCTATCCCCCTACTTGATTTGTATATGAATCAAGCTAAAACTTATATACAATATAAGAGATAGTGAATGGCTTTTCACTTCATAATAAGGTAAACAAGTCACGCTGTGATCTAACATGTTTGACTTCAGCCCATGTGTGGCTGATTTTACAGACTATTACTAAATATTAAAAGAGAGCAGTCTGTTCACTTCCAGAAATTAGCCAGAGGGAGCATATGGCATCCTTAATGAAAGGACTGCATTAGCTCTCACTAGTTCCTGGATTCCATTCAAACAAGTTTCTGACATTTTGATAATTAAAACTATAAATGATTTCCAGACCCAGGTAGAAATTTCCCATGTCTTCTAATTAAGGCTTTTCATTGAGGTCTGGTGAGTCTGAATTTTATCTGGGTACCATGGAAGACTAATCAGTTTCAGCAATAATATCTGAATTTTGTCTTGCTAACCTTCAAGACTGTAGAGATAACTTTTGACCTAGAATATTTTATTTCCTGGCAAAGTTTTTAAAATTAAAAAAGTCATGTTATAAATAGAAAGTGGCTTGGGTTGCTCTTCCTATCTTTAGCAGTTATTATGATCAACTCAGACTTCATGAAGGACCAGGATATATATTATCCTGGTTATTAACAATAATAGGTTACACCCAATTAGAACTCTTTACTATCAGAAATGATTTCTGAGCACGAGGTGCGCTAATTTTCCCTGTCACTCACCACTTACTCTATGTCCCCATAGAGCTTCTCTTGAGGGTTCTGATATGGAAAGGGGGGGAGGGAGGCTATATCAACTATATATACAGTGGGGCAAAAAAGTATTTAGTCAGCCACCAATTGTGCAAGTTCTCCCACTTAAAAAGATGAGAGAGGCCTGTAATTGTCATCATAGGTAGACCTCAACTATGAGAGACAAAATGAGAAAACAAATCCAGACAATCACATTGTCTAATTTGGAAAGAATTTATTTGCAAATTATGGTGGAAAATAAGTATTTGGTCAATATCAAACGTTCATCTCAATACTTTGTTATATATCCTTTGTTGGCAATGACAGAGGTCAAACGTTTTCTGTAAGTCTTCACAAGGTTGGCACACTGTTGCTGGTATGTTGGCCCATTCCTCCATGCACATCTCCTCTAGAGCAGTGATGTTTTGGGGCTGTCGCTGGGCAACACGGACTTTCAACTCCCTCCAAAGGTTTTCTATGGGGTTGAGATCTGGAGACTGGCTAGGCCACTCCAGGACCTTGAAGTGCTTCTTACGAAGCCACTCCTTCATTGCCCGGGTGGTGTGTTTGGGATCATTGTCATGCTGAAAGACCCAGACACGTTTCATCTTCAATGCCCTTGCTGATGAAAGGAGGTTTGCACTCAAAATCTCATGATACATGGCCCCATTCATTCTTTCCTGTACACAGATCAGTCATCCTGGTCCCTTTGCAGAGAAACAGCCCCAAAGCATGATGTTGCCACCCCCATGCTTCACAGTAGGTATGGTGTTCTTTGGATGCAACTCAGCATTCTCTCGCCTCCAAACACGACGAGTTGTGTTTCTACCAAACAGTTCTACTTTGGTTTCATCTGACCATATGACATTCTCCCAATCCTCTTCTGGATCATCCAAATGCTCTCTAGCAAACTTCAGATGGGCCCAGACATGTACTGGCTTAAGCAGGGAGACACGTCTGGCACTGCAGGATCTGAGTCCCTGGCGGCGTAGTGTGTTACTGATGGTAGCCTTTGTTACGTTGGTCCCAGCTCTCTGCAGGTCATTCACTAGGTCCCCCCGTGTGGTTCTGGGATTTTTGCTCACCGTTCTTGTGATCATTTTGACCCCACGGGGTGAGATCTTGCGTGGAGCCCCAGATCGAGGGAGATTATCAGTGGTCTTGTATGTCTTCCATTTTCTAATTATTGCTCCCACAGTTGATTTCTTCACACCAAGCTGCTTGCCTATTGCAGATTCAGTCTTCCCAGCCTGGTGCAGGTCTACAATTTTGTTTCTGGTGTCCTTCGACAGCTCTTTGGTCTTCACCATAGTGGAGTTTGGAGTGTGACTGTTTGAGGTTGTGGACAGGTGTCTTTTATACTGATAACAAGTTCAAACAGGTGCCATTAATACAGGTAATGAGTGGAGGACAGAGGAGCCTCTTAAAGAAGAAGTTACAGGTCTGTGAGAGCCAGAAATCTTGCTTGTTTGTAGGTGACCAAATACTTATTTTCCACCATAATTTGCAAATAACTTCTTTCCAAATCAGACAATGTGATTGTCTGGATTTGTTTTCTCATTTTGTCTCTCATAGTTGAGGTCTACCTATGATGACAATTACAGGCCTCTCTCATCTTTTTAAGTGGGAGAACTTGCACAATTGGTGGCTGACTAAATACTTTTTTGCCCCACTTGTATGTACAATATGTTAGGCTCACCTACACAATGTAATCAGTGGATGTCATTAAAAGAATATTGCATCTGGATGACTATAACAGGATGTAATTGTTCTCAAATTTTAGATCACTTGAATGTTGAATATTATTTACAGTATAATCCTGTGGTACCAGGAAAATGTCATTTATGATATTACACTGAGGTGTGAACTTATGCTTTAAAGCAGGGGTCCCCAACCTGTGGGCCAGGCTGGCCGTGCATGCATATGTGTGTGCACACACACCCCACTCACGCTAGCGCCACAGCTATAGGGCACAAAAATGGGACGCCACTGTGCCTTGGGGCATGAAAATAGGCCGAAGCTGTGCTGCGGGGCATGAAAATTGGACGCTGCACTGCGCAAGAACAGGGCAGGGCTAGCAAGTATCATGTGAGCACTAGCACTGCCCCATTTGTGTCATGCATGTGCTCGTGGCCCTGTTCGTGCCCGCATGGATGCGCGCACATAAAATGAAGGATGAGGGGGGACATGATAGCAGTGTTCCAATACCTCAGGGGTTGCCACAAAGAAGAGGGAGTCAGGCTATTCTCCAAAGCACCTGAAGGCAGGACAAGAAGCAATGGATGGAAACTGACCAAAGAGAGAAGCAACCTAGAACTAAGGAGAAATTTCCTGACAGTTAGAACAATTAATCAGTGGAACAACCTGCCTCCAGAAGTGGTGAATGCTCCAACACTGGAAGTCTTTAAGAAGAGACTGGACAGCCATTTGCCTGAAATGATATAGGGTTTCCTGCCTGAGCAGGGGGTTGGACTAGATGACCTCCAAGATCCCTTCCAACTTCATTATTATTATTATTATGGGAATAACTTTTTTCATAATTTCAAATTATTAGAACCCAAACTTGTAAGTTATATTATTTCTGATCTGTACAATTAACATCTCTGACATGAGTTACAATCTATAGAAGTACCTTTCAAAGATGAACAGATAGATTTTTCTCTGTGTGTGTAAATTCAGTGGAGTATTTATTCTTTGAAACAAAACAAAAAACTCAGAGCAGCATATATGAATGTCAAGTACACTTTATTGTTGGCAATGGTCAGGAATATGATTTTGATATGGATAGAAATACAGAGAGCACGTTTCAGGTTTTGCCCATCCTGACTGCCATTTCTCATCAATTTGCTGTAATTAACTGTAACTGTAATTAAAAATAATTTGTAACACAATTCTCCAGAGGAATATATCTGACCCACAAAAGTTGGGATTTTTCTCCTGTGCTATCAAAGTAGGAAGAAGTAAACACACAGAATAGTGGGAGAGGCACAGAAAATTACTGTGAACATGCGTATGTCTCTGCAAACAGATTTAGTTGACATTTAAGGTGCATTTAATTACCCTGGAAAATAGTTTAAGAGAGGCATCATTTTAATCATGCTGGAAAATAAGAAGATATAGTAATTTGGTTGTCAAAGGTAATTTCAGACTCTGGATTCACCTCCAATGGAGAGGTCTTCTTTTGTACAGTAGGGGGTATTGGAAAAAAGCCCTGATATTTGCAAAGTCTCTTCTACTCATGCTATAGAATATTTTCCCCAACTTCCTGTTGTAATCATACTCTCAATCAATTTTGGAATTAACTGAATACTTCTAGCCCTGTGATATCCTGACATCTGTGCCCATGAACTCTTCTTTTTTTTGTGTGTATATATTTTATTAGGTTTTATATAGGTATGGGAAGGGTAGGGATGGTATGGGTAAAGGGTGGGGTTGGGGAGTGGAATTGGGATGGGGATAGGAATAGGTACAGTAGTGGGGTTACCCCCACCAAAAATCCAATGCTTGAACAAGCAGACTCTCTTCCGGGTATAAATATTAAATAACAGTAGTTAATACAATACTAAACAATTATAATCATTAATGCTGAAAATAGTCATAAAATTAAAGCTTACTAATTAGGTATAATTCATCCTGTTAGCTTTCACAATCTTTTTGCTCTAACGTAATGCTAACTATTGATAAAATTTTTCCCATGTTCTAAAATACACTGGATCCTCTTTCTCTTTAATCTCTAACGTTAATCTATCCATTTCTGCACATTCTAAAATTTTCGTAATTATAATCTGGTCATGTGGTAGATTTTCATTTTTCCAAAATTGGGCAAATACAATTCTCGCAGCAGTCAATACATGTAATATTAAATATTCATTCTCTTTGCCGTAATTAAGTCCTAATATTCCTAGCAGAAACAATTCTGGCTTATATTCTATCTGTATTTTAGTCATCTTTTCTAGCCATATATGAATTTTAAACCAAAATTTCTTAGCTTTAGGACATATCCACCAAATATGATAATAAGTACCTGGTTTCTGTTT